>BSBK01003028.1:0-560000 GCA_027943335.1 Chamaecyparis obtusa
AAAAGGACATATAAGTAGTAATGAAGTCAGTTTCAAATGTTTAGAACAATGAACTATAATTAGCATCTCAGATAATGTGTTCTACTTTGGCTCAACAATTATAATACATTGTAATTAAACATATTGTATCTTTCCCTAAGAAAATGATCTTCAATGTTTGCAAGTCTATTATATATCTTTTCGTTAAGGTTACCTTAGTCTGCAAGTCAAATTAGGAGCAATGAACTTCCTTTGCCAACAACCTAAAATTATGTAATCAATTATCATATAGTGATACAATTCTCACCATGATTTTTCCCACATTTGATTTTCCACATAAAAATCTTGGTGTCCTTGTGTGTTTCATTTTTTGTTTCTATTTCTATTATTGATTCACCCCCCACAATTTTTTAATATTTAGATGTATTCAATAATGATATGTTGTGCTTTCATTGATGTCAACTTGATGAATTTTTTTGTATTATTGTCAACCTATTGGATTAATAAATATATAGATGTAGATGAAGATGTGAGGTTGTTGAAGACTTATGAAGTTTAGTGCTAAAGACATAGGAATCCTAATTGCATGGATACAATTGTTGAATACATATGGATGTTGATCACATGGAAATAATTGTTGAAGATATATAGATACTAATCACATGGAGCTGGATGTTGAATATATATATATATATATGAAGCCAATTGTTGAATACATATAAAGCTAATTGTTGAAGACATATGAATGACATGGATTGTTTCATTTTTGTATTGAGTAGTATGTGTGTTTTCATTCATGAAAACCTATGGAGTTGTTTGTTGACATTGGTGTTAGTGCATGATGATACTCATGGAGTGGTATGGGTTGTAAATGTCATCAACCATGTTTGGATGACTAATATGTTGGCATAACTGATGAGGTTATTGGCATAACTGATGTAACTGATGCTAAGATCAGATGAGTATGTTATATTGTGAGTTTGATGTAGGTATGATGGTAGGATGATCAGTTATGATATTTTTCATTGATGTCAACTTAGTATTTTTTGGTTGATGATGTTCCTTTTATGTTGAGGTATTTCAAGAGGTTTGGATCTAGAGATATGGTAATAATAGGAGTGTGCGATCATAAAGGAAAATCAAGTGATGTATTTAGATGATGTGTGATCAAAAGTATGACACACTTCTATGAACCATTACACTTGCGAGAACCCACGGAAGAGTAAATGTCAAGAAGAGGCTCATAGCTTCCTAGTTGAAGTGAGTTTAATCCTTCTCATGATACTCATCAAATTAGCATAGAGGATTAGTGACTTGACTACTCCAAAATGGAAGACTCAAAGCTAAGAATGAAGGTAAAAATATGCAAGAAGGAAAGCTAAGAATGAGAAAATTAAGCTAAGAATGAATGCAAGAAATTAGTATTCAAGAATGAGAATGCCATAGCTATGCTATTAAAGCAATGTAAGAAAAAAAACTAGATTAACAATGCAAGATTAAGCTAGAAATGAAGTAAAAGCGTCGTCGCACCCCAGACACCTCACATCCGTTCGCTTCGTGCATTCGACGACCGCACGATTTTCCAATCTAAATTCAAAAAAAGCTAAGATGGAGCTTGATGTAGAGTGTGTATCGAGGTGGTGGTAAGGTTCTCAAGAATGGTTATGATTTGAGTGGTTTAAGGCACTCCAAGCCTACTAGTTTCCAAGGCTCCCAAATAGCTAATTTTGACACAAACAACTCCAACACCTGCAAATGACCAAGGTTGTTATCAAAAGTCTAAACAAGATGGATTCAGTGGGATTCAATTATTTTTGGGTTCTTACATAACACCCAACACCCAATTTCTTTAAACTGTCTACTAGGCCTAATTGCCCTTCTAGTAGTTCACCAGCGATAGTAATGGGAAATTTCCACACAAATTTTTCAAGACACTAAATAAACTATTTGCATATTATGATACCCTTTTAAGTCAAATACAACATAGCTAAATCGATACATAGGTTATTTTGGACCATCAATGAAGACCTTATTGGCTCCTTTTCATTTGTCACAGTAGCAGGTTTAACATTTGTTGTTATTCTTTGTTCCTTAGGCCGAGGAGCATAACTTTGGACTTGTCTAATCATAGCCCCCTCTTGATCAAACTCATGATCCCCAACAGATGATCTCTCTCAGCCCTTAGGGCATCAAGGTCACCAAAGATATCAGGATGCAAATATTTAGGAGCAGAAGCAAATATCTTCTTTCTTTCTTTTAATTTGTTGATCTTTCTAAGAAAAGACTCTCTCTCCATTAAGGCATTGATGGTATCAACTTCTCTATCCTTTTGTAACCTCTTGTAAATTGCATCTTGCTCTGCTAATTGTAATCTTAGGGAACCCAAATCAGTAGGGTCTACCATAACATCGTCAGAGCTTGATGACACATCCATATAGTAATTTGTTGATATGTAAAGTGGACCCTCCTTGGTTCCACTGATTACCTTTCTAGATTAACTTGGTTATGATGCATGTTATGCATATAATTCTTACTCCCTACCTTTGTGTTTTGATTTGCAAGGAGTGCAACTTTATCCTGAAACAACACTTCTGGGGTGTCATAAAAATTGTCTCCAAAAAGACCACTATCAGACTTTGAAATTTTGTACTATGATCCTTCCTCATTTGCAAATGTATGTATTACCCCATCTTTAGCATTTCCTTGTTCTCTCACAGGTGCACTGGTGGATTCTCCACCTTTTCTAAGGAAAATTTTCTTTCTTGACCTGGGTAATTCTTCTAGATTGATAAATAGATAGAAAGATGGTTGGCATCAAGATAAATGAGCCTGTGGTCATCCCAAAGATAAATTGAATATTGATCCTAAGCAACAGTCGGTCAATGCACAAGTAGGATGTAGTACATTTGAAAATGTTGGTCCCAGTGGAAACACTACGTCAAGTTTTCAAAGAAGGCCTATGCAATTAGAAGGGTATAAGAAAATTAGTTTTGATGGGATACCTAGTTATCCTAATGTTATTATAACTAAAATAAGAGACAAGGTACCCAAATTTACTGGAAATAATGCTATTAGTTGTGAAGAGCATCTTAAGTTGTTTGTAGATATGTTGAATGATTATGAGATTGAGCATGAAGATGTAGTCATGAAATTATTTGTCCAATCTTTAGAAGAGGATGTTAGGGACTGGTTTAAAAGACTCCCAGACCATTGTATTGATACTTGGGATGATTTTGAAAAATATTTCAAGGAACAATTTGGTGATAAGCCAAATGCTAGCTTCATGTTGAATAAATTCAATAACATAAAGAAAAATCAAAATGAATCAATAGCTAAGTTCAACATGAGATTTCAAAAGGGTATGCACAAGTTATTTCAAGTTATGATTTTAGATGACAATGTCTGTCTAACCACATACTTCAATTATTTTGATGGCAAGACTAGATACCAACTGAGAGACAAAGAAACAAGGACTCTTAGAGATGCTTTTAGAATTGCAGTAAATATTGAGAATAATATGAAAATAACTAGAAGATTGGGTGGGAAAAGAGATGATCCTAAGTTGTTTGGGTACAAGAACTATAAAAAAGACAATGAAAGGACTATTGGAAACAAGAGGCTAGAAGAGTATAAGTTGCACAAGGTGTTAAATGCACTAAAAGACCTGAAAGTGTTGGTAAAATGGTCAGTGATCCCCTTAGGATTCGTGATATGGTTTAATAGCTTCATGTGTCTTCTATAAGTCTAGTGGTTGTATTGGGCATTAACAGGTTGATCTTTTGGTGCAACCGCAACCACTACTTGTAACAAGTGGTATCAGAGCTTAGTTACTCGAAAAAGAATCATTCAAGGAAAGCCTAGTAGCTTGAGTAAGATCTCTATGGATATGGATCAACTACAAAAGAATCTTGAAGAAGCTCTTGAACAGATTGACTTGCTTACTATTGAAAAAGATACTTTGAAAAGAAAGTATGATGATGCAAATAACCTCATTGAGAAATTGAAAAACAAATTGGAAGATCTGAGATCTGAAAAGGAATCTGAAGTTTTTATTGAAGATTGTGATGATAATTTGGAAAAAGAAAATGAGATCCTTAAGCATGAACTGAAGATAGAAAATATGAAGCTTAGGTTGAAAGATGGAAATGGTAAGAATGAAGAAAATCTGAAATCTGAGAATGAAAGTCTAAAGACTGAAAATGAAGGCCTAAAATCTAAACTTGGTATAGTAACATCTGAACTTGAGAAAGTCTATTTGTAGTATGATGAACTTGAGAAATACAATAAGATTGTGAAAGGTGAACTGACTCAATCCAAACAACAACTTGAAAGGCTATATTCAACTAGTAAGAAGATTGATGAACAAATATCTTATCAAAAACTATTCTATGATAAAAATGGTCTTGGATTCAACACTTTTAAAGAAAATGATGAAAGCAAGGAACCAGATCTGAAAATATCTAAAAGCATAGATGAGAAGAAGTCTAATGAGATCAACAAATCTGAAGATACACCTAAAGAAGAAGAATCACCGAAGCAAGAGGAATCACCCAAAGGTATGCAAAGAGAATTTAAAGGTAGATGTTTTTCTTGTAATACTATTGGTCATATGAAGAGAGATTGCACAGGTAAGCAATTTAAACCTCTTAATGGTGATTGTTATAATTGTCATGGTTTTGGACATATAGCTATTGAATGTAGGAAACCTAAATTTATTGAGAATAATGATGGTAGTAGAATGTTTAGGAATACTAACAAAGTAGATAAGAAACCTACTGAAGATATGAATAGAAGAAATGGAGTAATATGTTACAGATGCAACAAGGCTGGACACATTGCTAGGAACTACAGATCACAAATCAATTAGTCTAGACTGAGATATGGAAACAATGGAATTGTTTGTCAGATATGCAACAATATTGGACATACAACAACATTTTTTAGAATGAACAATAGAGTTTTTCATCCTAATCCTAACCCTAGAAATCATGCAAGAAGAAATGAAGATGCAAGTAATAGTCGAAAAGGATGCTGTAGTAATTTAGATGAAGTGAAGTTTATCAAAAGCATAGATCAAGGAGACATATTCAACATTGAAGGTAATCAGGAAGGTGAAGTATCAAAAGGTAAGAATGAATCTTTATCTGACCCATCTCAAAGTACTTAAATTTATGAAAATTGCAGTAGAATAGGAACTTAGATTAGTGTAGAAGTAGATATATGATGAACTGAGTCTTGCACAGTTAATGCAAGGTATTTTATGATGTTCTAATGCTATGGTTAAGAGCGCAAAGAAAAATATTATGTTTTGCGAGATTGCAAGAAGTTTTAAGTTGTGCAGGTTAGCAGAAATAGCTTTTTGGAAAGAAGCGGCAAAAGAATTGAATGCAATGTCAGATCTAAGTGAGGTTGAATTAATAAAAGGTTATGATTGGTATTATTTGATCATCAAAGAAAATTCAAGTGTTAAGGAGATCAAAGAGCGGTGATTGGAAGCGTTTTGCAAGGATTTGGAGAAGAATTTGTGCCGATTCTACGCAAGCCCTAAAATCATGAAATCAAGGCATTTTACTTGACAGATCTTTAAATCAGTAAAGGAATTTGAAGAAATCATGGATGTTTCTTTAATACACAATTTCAGAGAAAAGAATAGACCTAAGTTGAAAAGGGAACTAGTAGAACCCTTGGAAGATGACCCTAGGTTTGCTTTATCATCTGTACCAGATGGAGTTTTACATTTGGAAAATGTTAGAAGTTATCTGGATGCAAATTAGAGACAGTCAGTGATAGTGATTTTACAAATGAGTATCAGAAGATCTACAATCAGGGTATGACACTGAAACAAGGTTTTGAATATTTGGAAGATAATGAAATTGTTAAGAATGCATTATATTATGAATTTGATAATGAAGAATGCACTAAGATTATCTTGAGCAGAATTCATAATGGGAAGTTTTGGTTAGAAGATAGAGTGATAGATATTACAGCTGATTTGATTCATGAAGTCATTAGATTATCTAAAACTGGAGCTATTCCTTTTAGTGAGAAGAACATGCAGAAAATAGTCATTGAAAACACAAATTCATCCTATAATGGTAGAGGAATTATGATTAGTAAGATCAAACAAGATGATGTGAGATACTTATGCAAGATCCTAAGAAATAATTTTTGTGCAAATTCAAGAGAGGATGACATGGTAGCTAGAATGATACATGCAACTTATCTAATGTGTGTTGACAAGGTACAAGTTGATATGTTTGAGATTCTAAGAATTCAACTATTTGAGAACTTGGAAAAGATTAAGAAAACTAAGTATACAAAGTTTAGGTTCTCATCCTTAATCACCTATATGTTTTTTCATCTTTTGAGAAGATTTCCTTACACCATTGGAAATGACTGGAAGGATGGCCAAAATACAATGGAAAGTATTAACCTAGTGTATAGAAGACATGTTATTGACAAAGTAAATGAGAACGCAGTACTGTTAATCAAGACATTTCAGAATATTGTGTCTAGCAGATCAAGGATCCCTAAGTCTCTTGTAGAAAAGTATAAAGATGATATTGTTGGAAATATAGATGTAGTAACTGAGAGGGGGGGTGAATTAGTTAACCATAAATTTTCTTTCCATAGATCCCTTAGATGTCTTATTAAATCATTTGCTGTTGTTATTCGGAAAACATACAGAGAAATGTTGAAACTCAGTTATTGTAGTGAGTATTAATTATAACTGATGAAGGGTGCTCCCCTTAATACCACAAACACATAACAGAAACAGAGAAACCACAACAATATGCAAGAACAGAAAATTGGCTTCTTATTATCTCCACAAATGTGGAATTACAAACTTTTAGAATTACAATATGCAAAGCCACATGGGCATTCCCTTACAATATTCTGTAGGACAAAGCCTCGAATCAATACCCAGATCTACTACCTAGAACTATTCTGAACTGCCTAAGACAATAATACAGCCTTCCTTATATAGGCAATTTTTCACTGCCTGGGAAGGTTCTAGAAATTTAGCCAATAAGGCCGACCAAACTTAGAATTATTTTATTTTACATTTCATTACATCATAGTCGGCTCAAGATAACCTTTGAAACCCGAACAGAAATTTTGAAGAAAATTATTTTTCGCCATTTCAGGTGGCCCAACTTCCAAAGACCATAAGTCATCACCAGTTGACCCGATTGGCTATTATAACCCCATTTTGAAAATGTCACGAAGCACTCTACAAGCTTAATTGCCACAAGCACCCGTCACCCCAAATTTTTGACCTCATCGGGGGCCTCTAAAGCCTTCAAAACTGAGTTCAAAGTTTCTGTACCCTGCTGCCAATACCGAAAATCTTCAATATCTTCCAATATACACTTGATCTGGCAATGAAACTTTACTGGAAAACTTATATGACCAAAATGAACCTCCAAGAAAGAAATCAGATCATTCTGAGCACATACAAAAATTACCAAAAATAGTAACTTTCCATAAATAGCAGCTCTGCACAAAATAACCCTTATTGAATATAAAAACATAAATATTTTTGGGTGATGCAAGATTGCTCTTACACTCAGGATGCTCCTGCATCAGACACCCGGGGTAATTTGAGAAGTGACCCTGTCACGACTCAGGTGTGTAGAGGAAAACCAAGACGGTTAACCTCCTCCTTTGTTAGCCATGATGAATCTTCAACAGGTCATCCTTTCCACTTGACCAGATATTCTTCATATGTCCTGTTCCTTGTGCTTCTGCCAACATGACTATCCAGTATATCTTCAATCTCCTTAGTGTCTGAACTAGTTGCTGGAATACTCCACTGTGCTGCTGTGATCTCATCTTCAACACCTCCTTCATGATACTCTGTCAGATCTAAAATGTTAAACACTGGTGAAATATTTAGCTTAGTAGGAAATTCTACCTCATATGCATTTCCTGAATCATGTTTCTTGAATATCTTGCATGGTCCAAACTTCTTCATTTTCAGCTTGTTATATGTACCAACTAGAAACCGCTCCTTCTGCAAATGAACCATGAGTTCATCACCGACCTGAAATTCTTTATACCTCTTTTTCTCATCTACCTTAGCCTTATACTATGTGTTCATCTTGGTAATATGCTTCCTCACCTCCCCATGGATGTTCTTCAAGTGTTCTGTAAAATCCTCAGCGTCAGCACTACTTATTTCTCCTTTATCTATCTTCTTCAATTCAGATGCATTTCTTGGACGACTTCCATATACAATCTGGAATAGTGATTTACCAGTGCTCCTGTTGACAGAATTATTGTATGCAAATTCTGCCTGTGGTAAAATCAAATCCCATCTCGTTGGCTTATCTCCAACCAAACATCTCAGCAAATTTCTCAAACTCTTATTCACCACCTCTGTCTATCCATCAGTCTGTGGATGATGTGATGAACTGAACTTCAAATCTGTCTTCAACTTCTTCCACAATGTACGCCAGAAATATCCAACAAACTTAGTGTCCCGATCTGAAACTATGGTCTTTGGCAAACCATGAAGTCTCACTACTTCTCTGAAAAACAATTCTGCTACATGAACAACATCATTAGTCTTCTTGCAGGGAATGAAATGTGCCATCTTTGAAAATTTTTCAACCACCACAAAAATTGAATCATGCCCCCGCTGAGTCCTCGGTAAACCAAGAACAAAGTCCATGCTGATATCCTCCCAAGGCTTCTCTGGTACAGGTAATGGCTGATACAATCCTGTATTCTGCTTCACTCCTTTCGCCATCTGACATACTCTACAACTCTGTACAAACTTCTTCACATCTTGTTGCAACTGCGGCCAATAATAATTCTCACTAACCAAACCAACAGTTTTATCACGACCAAAATGTCCAGCCAATCCTCCACTCTGCTTCTCCTTGATGAGATTCTCCCTCATAGAACTTCATGGAATGCACAACTGACTCCCTCTGAATAGCATATCATCCTGAATGATGAAATCCAACCATTTCGTCCTGTCTAGAGTAACAGGTTCTGTACAAGCTTTCCAAGCTTCACCAAAATCAGGATCCTCTGGATACAAATTCTTGAGTTCCTTGAACCCAACCACTTCAATCTGCATTTCTGTCAGCAATAGTTGCCTTCTGCTAAGAGCATCTGCAACCCTATTAGACTTTCCACTCCTATGTTTCAAAACAAATGTATAACTCTGCAAAAATTCAACCCATTTCAAATGCCTCTGATTCAACTTTCCTTGACTATTCAAATATTGCAAAGCTTGATGATCAGTATACAAAACAAACTCCTTAGGAAGCAAATAATGTCTCCACTTCTTTAATGCCTGAACTATAGCATAAAATTCCTGATCATAAACAGAATACTTCCTCTTGGCATCATTTAACTTCTCACTGAAATACGCAACAGGTTTACCTTCTTGGCTCATAACAGCTCCTATTTCAGTACCACTAGCATCACAATCTACTTGAAACACCTTATTAAAATCTAGAAGTGCTAAAACAGATTGTTCTGTAACTTTTTGTTTCAGTAATTGAAAACTCTTTTCTGCCCCATTAGTCCACTTAAACTCTTTTCTATCCCCTCTCATTGTTTCAGTCAAGGGTCCACAAATACTGCTAAAATTTTGGATAAACTTTCTGTAAAAGCTAGCCAAACCATGAAAATATCTTACCTTAGTAGCACTCCTTGGAGTAGGCCATTCAAGGATAGCCTGTACCTTCTCTGGGTCCATTTTTAGACATTCTGCTGAAACTACAAATCCCAAATACACTAACTCTTTCTTCACAAAACTGCACTTCTTCAAATTAATCAACAATTTCTCTTCTCTCAGCTTCTCAAATACCATACGAATATGCATCATATGCTCCTCCAATGTCTTACTAAAGATCAAAATATCATCTAGGTAAACAATGACAAACTTACCCAGAAATTTTTTCAGAACCTCGTTCATGAGCCGCATGAAAGTGCTCGGTGCATTAGTTAGCCCAAAAGGCATGACTAACCACTCATATAGTCCTTCCTTTGTCTTGAAGGTAGTCTTCCATTCATCTCCTTCTCTGATCTGAATTTCATGATATCCACTTTTTAGATCTATCTTTGAAAAATACACAGCTCCACTCAAATAGTCCATAATATCATCCATTCGTGGCAATGGAAACCTGTACTTGATTGTGATCTTGTTTATTTCCCTAGAATCTATACACATCCTCCATTCTCCATTCTTCTTTGGTTCTAATACCGCTGGTACAGCACAGGGACTCAGACTCTCATGGATCAATCCTTTCTGTAACAACTCATGTACTTGTCTGTTCAAGTCCTCACTTTCTGCAGGTGTCATTCTGTGTGCTGCCTTGTTCGAAAAACTTGCTCCTGGGATCAAGTCCATCTGATGGCTGATCTTCCTGACTGGTGGTAATCCACCAGGCATGTTATCGGATATAATATCCTGAAACTCATTCAACAAATCTGCAACTTCTACAGGAACATCTTCTACTTCCTCTTTACCAGCTTTTGGAATTAAAGCAAAACATACATGCTCATGCCTCATACCATCTAGGAAATTTCTTCCATCAACAAAAGTTATCCTTGCAGTACCACATACCTTTTCTTTAGTCTCCTTCAATGGTTTTAGCTTACGTCGCACTCCATCCTTTGTCAGGGAATAGGTATTCGCACGACCATCATGTACAGCACATCTGTCAAACTGCCATGGTCTATCCAACAACATATGACATGCATCCATAGATATGATATCACACAATACCTCATCTTGGTATCTGCCGATCTTGAACTTTACCAGGCACTATTCACTGACCATGACTTTGTGGTCATCCTACACCCAAGCAATCCGATATGGATGTGGGTGTTTCTATCTCTTGAACTTCAACTTTGTCACCATCTCTTTTGACACCAAATTGTCAGTGCTTCCACTATCGATAATCACATCACAGCATTTACCCTCACACTTGCATCTAGTGCGAAATAGGCTCCTCCTTTGTTTAGGTTCATTCTCACCACTCAGCAAGACTCTTCTATTAATTAGCGTTTCTCCTCTTTCAGCATCTTCAGAATTTGATGATCTAGCATCTTCATCGACATGCGCAACTCTGGCCTGGCCTTCATTTCTCCTATCTGTTCTGCCTTGGTGCTGAGGATATTCAAATGCCCTGTGACCTTCTTCTCCACAGTGAAAACATGTTCCACAGAAGCCACCTCTTCCAGATCCTTGTCCTCTTCCTCTTCCTCTTTGATCTCTATTATTCTAATCCTGGAAGCGATTGAAATTATTTCCTCACTGATTCTGACTACTACTGGCCTCATCCTTCTTTTTCGGATCTTCATTTTGGCCACCATATGACCGTCCACCAGATCGTCCACCGTGACCTCTTCCGTTTTGTCTGCTCTCAAACTTCTTGTTTAGCTTTTCCTCTACTTTTAGGGAAAACTGGTATGCCTCTTCAATACTATTCATTCGAACCAGATTCAGCTCCTCCTGAATGCTTGGCCTTAACCCATTAAGGTATCGGGCAACTTTCTCCTTATCAGCTTCTGCATGGCCTGTTCTGATGAGAAGTCGATAGAACTCCTCTGTATACTCCTGAACAGATCTTCCTCCTTGCTTCAAACTCTGCATTTTCTTCAGTAGGTCAAGCTCATAATCAATAGGAATGAACTGTCACTTCAATTTATCCACCATCTGATCCCATCTCGTGATTTTCTCCTTTCCCCTTCTATTTCGCTCCAACTGAATCTCTTGCCACCATATCTTCGCATGACCTTTCAGTCTGGCCTTCGCAAATTTGACCCTATCAGGATCCTCAACATCTTCATACTCAAAATATTCTTCACATTCATTGATCCAGTCGATCAATTCCTCTGGGTTAAGATTTCTAGAAAATGTAGGAACCTCAATCTTAGGTCTTTTCCCAATCTTGAAAATCGCCCGAAAAAGTCTTTCTTCCTCCTGGTTCACAATTTCAACTTCTCCTTCTTGATATTCTTCTTTAGCTTCATCCTCACTTTCATCTCTGACATTAATATTCATTCCTCTGTGAATCTCTTCTTGCAATGCTCGCACTTGTCTCTGCAGCTCTCTAACCTCAGGTGTCACAGCACCAGGTCTTTCGCCACGTTCTCTTCATGGAGGCATTTTCGCGATGCGCGCTGAAACCCTAACCACGGTCCTGGTGCAAATTGCCTCATAGTCGGTGATCTATTTACATGCTCAAGAAAACCTTCTCTGATACCACTTGATGAAGGGTGCTCCCCTTAATACCACAAACACATAACAGAAATAGAGAAACCACAACAATATGCAAGAACAGAAAATTGGCTTCTTATTATCTCCACAAATGTGGAATTACAAACTTTTAGAATTACAATATGCAAAGCCACGTGGGCATTCCCTTATAATATTCTATAGGACAAAGCCTCGAATCAATACCCAGATCTACTACCCAGAACTATTCTGAACTGCCTAAGACAATAATACAGCCTTCCTTATATAGGCAATTTTTCACCGCTTGGGAAGGTTCCAGAAATTTAGCCAATAAGGCCGACCAAACTTAGAATTATTTTATTTTACATTTCATTACATCATAGTCGGCTCAAGATAACCTTTGAAACCTGAACAAAAATTTTGAAGAAAATTATTTTTCGCCATTTCAGGTGGCCCAACTTCCGAAGACCATAAGTCGTCACCAGTTGACCCGATCGGCTATTATAACCCCATTTCGGAAATGCCACGAAGTGCTCTACAAGCTTGACTAGCGCAAGTGCCCATCACCCAAATTTTTGACCTCATCTGGGGCCTCTAAAGCCTTCAAAACTGAGTTCAAAGTTTCTGTACCCTACTACCAATACCGAAAATCTTCAATATCTTCCAATATACACTTGATCTGGCAATGAAACTTTACGGGAAGACTTATATGACCAAAATGAACCTCCAAGAAAGAAATCAGATCATTCTGAGCACATACAAAAATTACCAAAAATAGTAACTTTCCATAAATAGCAGCTCTGCACAAAATAACCCTTATTGAATATAAAAATATAAATATTTTTGGGTGATGCAAGATTGCTCTTACACCCAGGATGCTCCTGCATCAATAACTGTTCTTAAGCATTCATCAATGATTAACATACATGAATAAAGAAAATAACATGAACACAAGAGACACCAGATTTAACGTGGAAACCCAATATGGGAAAAACCACCGATGTAACTAGTTACTATTTTTCACTCTTCTGAAGTGATGCCCTGTTAGGAGCCAACCCAATAAAAGGTTACAAAACACACTGTTAGGTGTAACCTTGTTAGAGGATTTAATCACCCTGTTAGGAGTGGCCTTGTAAGAGGTCTTGAAACAATTCAATAGAACTGTCACCTTGTTAGAGGATTTACAAAATGGCTGTTAAACCAACTCAGTTAGGAGATTTTGAAATCACTGCTACAATGGTAAGAAAGTAACAGTGAAATGACCTAAATAATGATGCAACTGAATTGCTGAATACAGATCTTTGTTCTGCTTCACTAGATCCTTCCTGATCAAAATATATCTCTTCTGCTCCTCAAGGATATCTAATCATCCTTCAAAATTCGCTCACACTTTCCTTCTTTTTCACTTCCACACTTTTAATTCACAACTTGACCTTCTATATATACCATTCGGATTGTCCATTCAGATTGTCAAGTTAGCACTAATAACATTACTAATCATTACAACAGTCGGCTGGAATAATCAAACTTTATTTCTCAAATTAACAAAATCCTTTACTGGGCCGACCTTGCTCGGTAAACACTAATCTATAAGGTTTCCTTTGGTGACCGAGAGAACTCAGTAAGCACTACGAATTCTGCAACATCCTTTGGAGACCGAGTGAACTCGGTAAACACTAACTTTCCTTTGTTAACCATGGAAGCTCGGTTAAGACTATTTTCTACCATACTTTACTTTGACACTCGAGATATCTCGGTAGACACTGAAAATCACCTGCTGACCGATTGAGCTCGGTAAATACTGGGAACTGCTTTGCTGACCAACTGAGCTTGATAAATAATATGACATTTGTGTGACATCAAAGACAACACACAATTAATCCAACAATCTCCCTCTTTGGCATTGATGGCAACACAATATGTCATAGTACAATGAAATTTCATAGAAAACATAGAGTACGGAACATATCCTTAGCTTCATTCTAATGTTCAACTATGAGAACTCCCTCTATCAGCAAACTTCACTTTCTAACTGAAAAACTCTCCCTCTTAGAAATCTAAAGAAATTTCTTGAAATATGACAGCAAACTCTCCCCCTTTGACAACACATGCCAAAGACAACACATACCAGGTGAATAGCAATGTACCTTGAGTACTGATTCATATGCAATGATTTCTTGACTAAGCTGCATCAACTGACTGATCTTTAATATGCTCTAGTTGATGCATTACTAAAACTTCATTTAGTGAGCCTCGGATAGGGGAATGACCCTTAACTTACCTCTTAGATACAAGAATGCATCCTTAGGTAGTGGCTTGGTGAATATATTTGCAATCTGTTCTTTTGTATGAATATATTCTAATCTGATTTCCTTGTCCTACACCAATTCTCTAACAAAGTGATATTTTATAGCAATGTGTTTGGTTTTGGAATGCATTACTAGATTCTTTGAAATATTTATTGCACTTGTATTATCACAAAATATAACAACTAGTTCTTTGATCTCAACCTTCATGCCTTCCAATAACTATTTGAACCAAACAATAGTAGAGTAGTTTACTACTGCAGCAACATATTCTGCTTCTGCTGTGGATTGGGATGTGCAATTTTGCTTTTTACTGGTCCAAGATACCAACCTCTTGCCAAGAAAGAATGCTCCACCACTTGTACTTTTTTTGTCATCAATGTTTCCTGCCCAATCATCATCAGTAAACACTTTTAAGTCCAGATTGCCTCCAAATTTATACCACAAGCCATAATCTTCAATTCCTTTCAAGTATCTCATAGCAATGTTCTTTTCAATCATTAGAGTCCTTGCACAATCCATGATAGATCTGTTCCTTCTTTCAGCTATTCCATTCTGCTCAGTAGTTCTTGGGGCTGATACCTATCTTTTGATTCCTCTTTCAATTCAAAAATTATTGAATTCATGGGAGATGAATTCACCACCTCTGTCTGATCTCAAGCACTTCATTCTTTTTCTTGTTTCCTTTTCTACTCTTGCTAGATACCATTTGAATTTCTCAAATGCCTCTGATTTTTCTCTTAAATACATAGCAATCATCATTCTAGAGTAATCATCAAAAAAGAGAATAAAGAATTTTTCTCCAGTATAGCTTTCAACTCCAATAGGTCCACATAAATCAGTATGCACAATATCCAAAATATCTTCAGACTGATAGTTTTTACTTTTAAAGCTAGTCTTTCCCATTTTACCAATCTGACAATTCTTGCATAGACCAACATCAAGTTTCTTCAAAGTAGGAATACCTCTTACTTTCTTGAATTTGCTTATTTTTACCATATTATCAAAATTTACATGACATAACCTTTTGTGCCATAACCAACTTTCTTCAATTTGAGCAATAAAACATGAGCATTCACCAAGATCAAGATAAAATAGGTTACCTTTGGTTTGTTTGCCTAAACCAATCAGTTTTCCTTTGTCATCCAACATTCTTGCTTTGCCATCCATGAATTCAACCTTGAATCCAATGTTGATTAGTTGTGCTACACTTAGAAGATTATGCTTTAGTCCTTCAACCCAATATGCATTATCACATACAAGTTCTTTGGTTAATGAAATTCATCCTCTTCCTTTTATACAACAAGGTTCATTGTTTCCAAACCTTACATTACCACCATCATAGTCTTCAAGGTGTTCAAACTTTGTTCTGTCACTAGTCATATGATGTGAGCATCCACTGTCTATAATCCATGTATCATTTTTGCTTATATGGTAGATAAGTGCCATCTCATCTTCATCATCATCAGATTCATCTTTTATCCCAATGAAGACAATTTCTTATTCACTATCATCAGAATCCTTAGCCAAAAAACATGTTTTCTTACCTTTATCCTTGAATGACTTGAAATTCTTCTTGCCATTGTACTTGTGACCTTTCTTCTCATACTTGCTTTGCTTGTTTGGGCACCTAGCTGCAATATGACCAATTTCTTCACATGAGAAACAGATTAAAGGAGTTTTACCTTTGTATTTACCTCTGCCTCTAGTATATTTCTTTGCAAGTAATGCTTCAATAACTTCAAGATCACTATCTGAACTTTCCTCTGATTCTTCTTCACTTTCTGACTGGATTTTCTTGCCCTTCTTAAGTGAAAGTTTGGCCTCAAATGCTGATTCAATATTTTTAGAAGTTGGAACATAGTTGTCATAGTTATCCAATTCAAAAGCTATCAATCTTCCAACTAAGGCATCCAAAGTTATATTGTGATTTTGTTCACATCTTCTTTCTTGAATAGCAGATACTCTTATTGCATAGATAGGAAGCAATGTTCTAAGAACCTTACTTATAACAATTTCATCATCAATTTTTCCTCCAAAAGCTCTGATTGCACTAACACTCACCTTGATTCTTTCAACATATTTTGCAATGTTTTCATCTTCTTTCATCTTCATCTGATCAAACTATCCTCTTAGGATTTCTGCTTTGGCTCTCTTCACATTCTCATCACCACCATAAATTTTCTTCAGCTTGTTCCACATTTCATAAGCAGTTGTGCAATCTTTGATCTCATCAAATTCTTCATAGCTAAGAGCTGATGCAATGTCTATCATCATGGTGTTATGGTTCTTTTTCTCTGCAATGTCTTCAACAGTTAATGTGCCAGTAGGAACTGTATATTCTTGATCAATATATTTGCATCCTGAGTCACACTTTCCTTCTTTTTCACTTCCACACTTTTAATTCACAACTTGACCTTCTATATATACCATTTGGATTGTCCATTCAGATTGTCAAGTCAACACTAATAACATTACTAATCATTACAACAGTCGGCTGGAATAATCAAACTTTATTTTTCAAATTAACAAAATCCTTTACTGGGCCAACCTTGCTTAGTAAACACTAATCCAAAAATATTTCCTTTGGTGACAGAGAGAACTCGGTAAGCACTATGAATTCTACAACAACCTTTGGAGACCGAGTGAAGTTGGTAAACACTAACTTTCCTTCGTTAATCATGGAAGCTCGGTTAACACTATTTTCTGCCATACTTTACTTTGACACTCGAGATATCTCGGTAGACACTAAAAATTGCCTGCTGACCGACTAAGCTCGGTAAATACTAGGAACTGCTTTGCTGACCAACTGAGCTTGATAAATAATATGATATTTGTGTGACATCAAAGACAACACACAATTAATCCAACATATATATGTTTTATGGTGGATACTAAATTTACCTATATTGAAGCAGTAGAACCTAGAACAAAGTTCATAGACCCTCTTGGCTATGAGATATCTGAAGTAGAAATAGAGGAGTGTGTTGGCAGGTTACTTAAGTGTAAATTGGACACTCAGTGCAACAGGTTTGGAACCTTTGAGGAGAACTTCAACTCTGTAAAGACCTTAATTGAAGAGAAACAGTCTAAGAAAAGAGTTGAGAGAACTATAAAGAAAATCCTAAAAGATACAGGGATGACAAAGCGTGAGTTTTCATAGCAAAGAAAACAATAGCAACAATTAGAGAGAGTGGACAAAAAGATGTTTTGTCTATTCCACCTTTATCATCAATTACAGCACAATAGGAAGAATCACAAGTAAAGGTGAAAGTGGAAGAAATTGAGAAGGATAAAGAAGCAAAGATATCCACTAGATCCACTTCCTCCACACCTAACAAAAGAGTAAAGGAAAGTGATACTAGATTGGGAAAGAGGCAGAAAACTTTAGTGCAACCAGTTCCAAGAAAAATTGCAGAAATAAAAGATGATGTTGTTAGAATAACTGAGAGGGGGGTGAATCAGTTATCCAGTGTCCCAAAACAAAATGTATAATTCAAAACTATTTCTTCAATTTCTACTCGTCGGTAAACAATAAAACTTTCACTATCTGTGCTTTTACCGATTACCAGTCTAATACTATAACAGTTTACCGATCAAATCTAATATGTAACATGTAAAGAATGATAACAAAAAAATATCACAATCAACACATAACACATGAGATTTAATATGGAAACCCTGTAAAGGGAAAAACCACCTAGGACCGACAACCCAAAATTGTTCACTCTTCTGAAGTGAGGCCGGTTAAGACCCAACCTTGTTAAAGGTTTACAAAGACATTGTCAGGTGTGACCTTGTTAGAAAATTTTAGACTAGAAGTTATCATCTAACTAGCATTCACTATGGGGTTGACAGGATAACAATGTTCATTCTATGAATGATACATCATAAGACTTTTAGAGTCCACTCAGTTAAGAGATTTTGACTATGTACAATGGTTAAATATGTAACAGTAAATGAGCTACCTTAATACAACTTCAATTGTAGATTACAGATCAATATTTAGTCCATACAAATCCTTCTAATCAATATTTCACTTCAGATTCAATACTATATCAACTTACTGTCCATCAGTAATTGCTCTCTTTAGCTCGGTAATTGTTCTACAGCTCAGTTCTTACTAGTTAGTATGATCAGAATGCATGAAAACCTTATTCACGTGATATTCCTGTAGCTTCTTCTTCTTTCGACATTCTTCATAAAGAAATTATGTTCTCTTATATAGACGAGTAAATCATTTTCTTCTCCACCATCAGATTTTTTTGCTTAACCACATTCATAGGTTTTTCCGCTTCAAACTTTCTCGGTATTTATGTCAATAACACATTTCAATCTTCTCTGTTAGATCTTCCCTAAATTTTGTCAATCGTCAATGTGTGTAACAAACATTATCTGTTACCTCGATGTTATACTCTTGCCAGCTCATCAATCTTATCAGCCAAACTAATCATTTAATTCATTCTATTCTGCTCAGTTAACAAAGAAATGCGTTAGTGAACACTACTCGATTAATACTACGATCAGTATACACTACACTCCGTCAGTGTATACTAGAAATGCTTCATTTACCGTCAACACTGCTTTGTGTCTTTCTATTCTATACTTCATTATAGATGAATGCAACATAATAAAGTCAATATCATCAAGTCATAGACTCATCAACAAGTTACTCATTGTGTTCCTTATCCTCATCTATCATGTACATCTTTCTCCATGTATATTTCTCTGTACTTCATCTCTTTCACCTTTCTTCAGATGTCTCAGTATAGTAACTTACAAGATAAGTGTTGTCAAACTAGTTGACATCAATGACAACATAATA
Organism: Chamaecyparis obtusa; assembly: GCA_027943335.1. Classification (NCBI taxonomy): domain Eukaryota; kingdom Viridiplantae; phylum Streptophyta; class Pinopsida; order Cupressales; family Cupressaceae; genus Chamaecyparis; species Chamaecyparis obtusa. The sequence continues at coordinate 19,316 of BSBK01003028.1, forward strand.
CTAATTTAATCATATTACATATCTAATCAGCAACTCCTCAGTGATCTTTAACCATAGATTCTTCAATCAGATTCCAAATCAGTTGTAGTTCAACAATCTCTCCCTTTGGCAATGATGGCAACTCAAGTAATATGAAATGTACCATACGCATACCAAACATATATTCTACAACTTAGTGAACAAAATGTTGTAAGTTGAATAGACTTAATATGTTTAATCACTACGTTACTAAACAACATTAAATAGTACAACTTTACCATTCTGCAATTGTGATCTTTTCAGTTCCCTGTTCCTGCTTCTGTTCTCTGTAACTAATCTTCAATACTCTGTCTCATTCAGATTCTCTCACCCTTAGATAATTCTCATTGGTGCTTGTTCCTTTTCATATCTTATTTATCTCTCCCCTTTTCATTTCATATTGTTTATCTCTCCCTTTGACAACAACACCAAAGAAACAAATAAACAAACAATTATGCCTTCCTCTATATCTCTGAATACTGATATTCCAATCAGTTCAAGTTCTCAAACTTAATGACAACCTTGAACATGATTCAAAGTGTGAACTATGCTACATCAACATGAATGATCTACTAATACAACTAGGTTGATGCAACAACCAGATCAACTTAGTGACCGATAGACAAGGGATGGACCCCAAGTCTAGTCCTTAAGTATTCAAATGTGTCCTTCGGTAGGGGTTTTGTAAAAATATCTACAAGTTGTTCTTTAGATGTGACAAATTCTAACTTCACTTTCTTCTCTTGCACTTGTTCTCTTAAGTAATGATACTTAATAGATATATGCTTTGTCTTAGAGTGCATCACAAGATTCTTTGAAATATTAATAGTACTAGTGTTGTCACAATATATAATCACCAGGCCAGTGATTACCTCATTCATTCCTTCCAACTCTTGTTTGATATATGAAATGTTTGAATAGTTAGTAGTAGTAGCAACATATTTTTCTTCAGTTGTAGACTAAGAAATACAAGCCTTCTTTTTACTTGTCCATGTTACAAGTCTTTCACCAAAGAAAAATGCTCCTCTGGTGGTGATTTTTCTATCATCCACATTTCCAGCCCAATCAGCATCGATGTAAACTTTCAATTCAAAATTCCCTTCCTTAGGATACCATAATCCAAAATTCTCTATTTTCTTCAAGTATATTAAGATTCTTTTTGTAGCTATCATGTGTGATTCTCTAGGATTAACAAAAAATCTTGCAACAATTCCCACAGCATGTGCTATATCTAGTCTACTGTGAACTACATACATTAACTTACCAATCATGGATCGGTAAAGTGTCTAGTTTACCTCTATAGTTTCATCCTCCTTTGTCAATTTGCATCCAATAGCCATCGATGTTCCCATAGGTTTAGCATCTTCCATGCCAAATGTCTTCAGTACTTCCTTTATGTATTTAGATTGTGTGATAAATATCCCATCACTCTGTTGAATCACTTGTAGTCCAAGAAAGAACTTAATCTCTCTAAACATAGACATTTCAAATTCCTTTTGCATTTCATCATCAAATGCCTTGCAGACAAGATCTGAGCTTGCAAAGATAATATCATCAACAAATATTTCAGCAATGATAATAGTATCATCAGTATCACCTTTCACATACAGATTGTTGTTTTCACTTGTTCTAACAAATCCAATACTTAACAAATAAGTATGTAGTCTTTCATACCATGCTCTTGGTGCTTGCTTCAAACCATATAAAACTTTATGTAGTCTACATACCATGTCTTTATTGTCAGGATCAACAAACCCTTTAGGTTGTTCAATGTAGACCTCTTCTTCAAGTATACCATTTAAAAATGCTAACTTCACATCCATTTGATAGACTTTAAATTTCTTGTGTGTAGCATATGCAAGTAGCATTCTAACTCCTTCTAATCTAGCAATAGGTGCAAATGTTTCACCATAGTCAATGCCTTCTTCCTGTGCATATCCCTTGCATACCAATCTAGCTTTATTTCTTGTGACTTCACCATTTTCATTCAATTGATTCCTGTATATCCACTTAGTACTAATAACATTTTTATCTTTTGGTCGGGGTACTAAGGACCAGATTTGTTTTGTTCTTCTCTATTTTCTCTATTTCTTCCTTCATTGGATTAACCCATTCTTCATTCTCTAACACAACTTTCATAGTTTTAGGTTCAAATTCACAAATTAAACATATACCTTGTCTTGTTTTGCTTCTAGTTTGCATTCCAACATGTCTGTCTCCAATGATTTGTGTTTTAGGATGATGTCTTCTGACAAAACTAGCCAAAACTTGATTTCTCCTTTCTTGCTCATCCTGTTCAGGGTCATTTTCTTGCTTGGTTGGTCCATCTTGTTCCTCGGTTGGTGTTGTATGTTGTCCTGCATTGTTTCCCTACTGACTGGTTGTCACAGTTTGTAGTGTCGGTAGATACTCTGGATGTTCAATGTAAGTGAATCTACCATAGTCTTCCAGTTCCTTTGTACTTTCCTCTATGTACTTGTTATCAAACTCATCAACATGAACATTAGTACTTTCAACTATTTTATTTGTAGCCTTATTCAAACATTTATATGCTTTACTTGTAGTGGAATATCCCATAAATATTCCTTCATCTCCTTTAGAATCAAATTTTCCATTTCTCTCATCTTTCAAAATAAAGCATTTACTTCCAAAATTTTTGAAATAACTTATAGTAGGTTTGTGTCCAAACCATAGTTCATAAGGCGTTCTGTTGGAGTCTTTCAGTTGTACTCAGTTAAGAACATATACAGCTATACTGATAGCTTCCCTCCAATATGTCTGAGCAACATTCTTCTATACCATCAATGTTCTAGCATAGTCAATTATAGACCTGTTCCTCCTTTCATCAATGCCATTTTGTTGAGGTGTCCTTGGTGCAGATACCTATCTTTTGATTCCATGCTCATTACAAAAATTAGTAAATTCATCAGAGATAAATTCACCTCCTTTATCAAATCTGAAACATTTTATTTCCTTTCCAGTTTCTTTCTCTACCTTAGCTTTATACCACTTAAACATTTTGAAAGCTTCAAATTTCTCTTTCAGGAACATAACAGTCATCAGTATAGTATAATCATCAACAAAAAGAATAAAATATCTATCACCAGAATAGCTCTGAGTTCTCATAGGACCACATAGGTCGGTATGAACCAACTCAAGTATCTTCTTTGTTGAGTAGTCTTTTCTTTTAAAACTGGACTTAGTCATCCTACCTTTCTAAAATTCATGGCACATGGCATGATCAGGTTTTGTCAATTTAGGCAATCCTCTAACTCTATTCTTTCTACTAATCTTGATCATGTTGTCAAAGTTCACATGGCATAACCTTTTGTGCCACAACCAAGCATCTTCATCCTTTATTAACAAACAAGAAGACTGATCCATATCAAGATAGAATAGATTACCTCTAAATTATGTACCAGTTCTGACACGTCTTCCTCCATCATCATAGATCTTCACCTTTTTTCTCTCAAAATCTATTCGGTGGCCTAAATTGTTCAGCTGAGGGAGCCACACTTAAAAAATTATAGTTCAATCCATCTACCTAGTATGCATTTTCACATTGTAATTTGTCATTGATCAACAATGATCCTTTACCTCTTACCATACAAGGTGCATCATTTCCCATTCTCATAGATCCTCCATTATATTCAACAAGATGATCAAACTTCTCTACATCACTAGTCATATGATGTGTACAACCACTGTCTATGATCCATGTATCATTTCTGCTTACTTTAGAGATCAGTGTTGTCTCTTCATGTTTCTCTTCTTCTTTTGAGTCATCTTTCATAGCAACAAATACAACTTCTATATCATCATCAGAATCAGATTCAGTTTCAATATCCTCGGCTATGTAACATACCTTTTTTCCTTTTTCATCTCGGTTGTCTCTATTTTTGTGTCGATAGCCTTTGTTGACTCTTCTCCCATAGCTTCCTTCAGATTGGTCTTTGGATCTGTCATCATCTTTCTTCTGTGGACATCTAGTAGTGATGTGATTGACTTCTTTACAATTAAAGCATGCTAAAGGTAGCTTACCTATATACCTTCCTTTTCCTCTGGGAAATCTTTTGGCCATAAGTGCTTCAAGATCATCAAGTTCATCATCGGTATTGTCATCACTATCACAATTCTTACTATTCCTGCTAGACTTTCCAATCTTCAAAGAAGACATGAAAGTGGATTTAACAAAAGGAACAACACTATTATCAAAGTTGTTTATTTCAAAGGTTGTAAGTTTACCAATCAGAGTGTCAAGAGTAAGGTTAGATGTAGCTCTTGTTTCATGAATTGCAAAAATCCTGATTGCATAAACTGGTAGCAAAGTTCTGAGAATCTTGTTTATCATTGTTTCATCATCAATTACTCCATCAGATGCTCTAATAGCATGTACCACCTCTTTGAGTCTATTTGAATATTGGACAATGTTCTCACCTTCTTTCATTCTCATATCATCAAATTTGCCTCTCAGACTTTCAACTCGGGCTCTTTTGACATTCAGATCTCTACTCTAGATTTGTGTTAATTTATCCCACATTCCTTTGGCAATCATGCATGTCTTGATATCTTCAAATTCAGCGTTAGTATAGGCAGCAGCAATTTCCATCATAGTAACATTTTGTTCATGTTTGTCCTTCAATTGATCAAGAGTTAAGGGACCAGTGGGCGGTTGCATGTAGCCATTCTCCATCAGCTCTAGTGCAGAGTTCCCAATTCTAGATATGTGTAGCTTCATTCTGCTTTGCCATACTACAAATTTCTCTTTGTTCAGTTTCGGTACTTCCCTCTTATACATCTTGAGACCTTTATGCTTAAGTCCTTAAAACTTTGTTCCACGCAACCAACACTCTGATACCAATTGTTAGAATAATTGAGAGGGGGGTGAATCAATTATCCAGTGTCCCAAAACAAAATGTATAATTCAAAACTATTTCTTCAATTTCTGCTCGTCGGTAAACAATAAAACTTTCACTGTCTGTGCTTTTACCGATTACCAATCTAATACTATAACAATTTACCAATCAAATCTAATATGTAACATGTAAAGAATGATAACAAACAAATATCACAATCAGCACATAACACATGAGATTTAATGTGGAAACCCGGTAAAGGGAAAAACCACCTAGGGCCAGCAACCCAAAATTATTCACTATTTTGAAGTGAGGTTAGTTAAGACCCAACCTTGTTAAAGGTTTACAAACACACTGTCAGGTGTGACCTTGTTAGAGGATTTTAGACTAGAAGTTATCATCCAACCGGCATTCACTATGGGGTTGACAAGATAACAATGTTCATTCTATGAATGATACATCATAAGACTTTCAGAGTCCACTCGGTTAAGACATTTTGACTATGTACAATGGTTAAATATGTAACAGTAAATGATCTGCCTTAATACAACTTTAATTACAGATTATAGATCAATATTTAGTCCATACAAATCCTTCTGATCAATATTTCACTTCAGATTCAATACTATATCAACTTACTATCCGCGGTAATTTATCTCTGTAGCTTGGTAATTATTCTGCAGCTCAGTTCTTACTAACCAGTATGATCAGAATGCATGAAAACCTTGTTCACATGATATTCCTGTAGCTTCTTCTTCTTCCGACATTATTCATAAAGAAATTATGTTCTTTTATATAGACAAGTAAATCATTTTCTTCTCCACCATCGAATTTTTCCGCTTAACCACATTCATAGATTTTGTTGCTTCAAACTTTCTCGGTACTTGTGTCAATAACACATTTCAATCTTCTTCATTAGATCTTCCCTGAATTTTGTTAGTCATCTATCTATGTAACAAACATTATCTGTTACCTCGATGTTATACTCTTGCCAGCTCATTAATCTTATTGGCTAAACTAATCATTTAATTCATTCTATTCCACTCGGTTAACAAAGAAATGCATCGGTGAACACTGTTCGGTTAATACTGTGATCAATATACACTACACTCCATCAGTGTATACTAGAAATGCTTCATTTACCGACAACACTACTTTGTGTCTTTCAGTTCTGTACTTCATTATAGATGAATGCAACATAATAAAGTCAATATCATCAAGTCATAGCCTCATCAACAAGTTACTCATTGTGTTCCTTATCTTCATCTGTCATGTACATATTTCTCCATGTAGATTTCTTTATACTTCATCTCTTTCACCTTTCTTCAGATGTCTCAGTATAGTAACTTACAAGATAAGTGTTGTCAAACTAGTTGACATCAATGACAACATAATACTGATTTAATCATATTACATATCTAATCAGCAACTCCTCAGTGATCTTTAATCATAGATTCTTCAATCAGATTCCAAATTAGTTGTAGTTCAACAGATGTCACTACTATTAAGAAGAAAGCTTGGAAACTGAAAGTTGAGAAGCTTAATGAGCAGATCATTGAGGATGGAGACTTTACAAGAATGAATAAGTACTATGATCTTTACGATTATACAAATAGACTTAATCTGTAAAATGCAGTAGTAAAGCATATGATTTTGGCTAATAATAAGTTTGATACAATTCAGGGTCAGATACCTAATGATTTGTATAATAAAATTGTGAATAGGAAGAAGAGAGCATCAGATGAAGACACATCTATTAGAGAAAATCTTGTAAGGAAGCTTTGTGTAGTCAGAGATGAAACACATTTTGGTCAGATCATGAAAGCCTTAAGCACCCATCTGAGAACCAAAAGGAGAACCATTCAAATTATGGGAGGAAGATATGAAGAAATCAATTCTAAGACAGAGCAAGCAATAATTAAGGTTATGTCAGAAAATGTTGGAGAACCATCAGTTGTAGTAGAGAAAGCAGGTGAGACAAAACAAGAGGAAATTCCCTCTCCTCCAACCATTAACATTGAAGATGAAACCATGAATGTAGAAGGAACAAAGATCACCTTGGATACTGATGATAATGTATTCAAGAATTTGGAGAGCATTATTGACAATTTGGCCTTTGAAGATCAGGAAACTACAAAAGGAGAAGAGACAATAGAGACAACAGTTGAAGAACCCCCAGTAATAGAAAAACAAGTACCCATTCCCACCAAAGAAGATATCAATCTTACTCCTGAGACTGGAAAGAAGAATAAGATTGGATCTATGATTGAGCATTTGGGAAAGGAAGTAGATGATGATGATCAATTGGAATTGATCACATCCTTGAATACAATCATTGGCAAGAATAAGAAAGTGAAAATTCTTGAAGGATACCTGAAGGAACTAACTGAGAAATTACAAAGCATTGTAACTACACAAATTGTAGAAGATGATCCTTTGGAGAAAGCAAAGAAGGTAATGAGCACTTTTGACAATGAATTCACAAATCTATTTGATATTGCAAAAGTGAAAGCACAAGCAGCCTATGAGATTAGAATGCTTTTGAACATCAGCCAGAGTATCAGGAATGATATCAACAATCTTGATATCTATATCAAGGACTTGAGGAAGAATTTGGAAACAGGTAAATCTTTGTACATCTAGTGTACAAAATCAAAAATCTTGACAGTAGAAGAAGATTAGAAGATGAAGTTGAAGGAAGCAAAGATTCTGAATGAAACTAACCTTTTTTTCTAGCCCCAATGTGAAGGTATGTGATGTTGAGAAGAAAATTTGTATGCTATATGATGAAATCAGAGTTTTGGAAGATGAGAGAGATAGAAAAATGAAAAGATTCACTCTTTTGAGAAAGCACACTTCTATGAAGTTAAGCATTATTGAAGAGCAGCTGGAAGAATGTCTTTCAGCTAAGACATCTTTTCAAAAGTTTAACTTTGAAAACCTCCAAGCATGTGAAATAGCATCTTATGGACTGAGTGCACTACTCAATGTGGTAGATTCCATTAAGAAATCATGGGAGAAAGATTTAGAAGCTATGAAGATTGATTTTGTAGATTGTGTTGCAAGCCTACCAGCTTTGCAATAATTGAACTAAGGTATAATCTTTTTGTGATACAGTTTTGTAATCCTCCTTACCTTTATTTTTTCATTGTTGTCAAAGGGGGGAGATATATATCAGAAAATTGATAGTATATGATAAGGATTGATACTCTTAGGGGGAGTATTGTATTAGAGATAATATTTTTTGAGCAGTTATAAGGATAGTATATATATTTTATACTATGGCCACAATTTTGAGATTTTGAAGTTGTACACTTAGCCAATTTTCTCATATGTTGCCACCAATGACAAAGGGGGAGATTGTTGGAAATTTGGCTGATTTGATTACATATATGTTGTTATTATGGAAACATATGATCCACATGAAGATCACATAGGTCAGAGAGCAAGTATGACAAAGCGCATTGCAAATTTGTCTAAGTGTGAGACAATGTTTTTACTAGTGAACCTGGACATAGTTTTTGTTTGCGATGTTGATTGGAGTAAGTTCAATGCTTGTGCACTTGAACATAGAATCTATGATAACTATTGAACACCCATCTCATAGCGCAAGTCAGTACGACATGTACGGAAGAAGTTATGATAGTTTTACCGAAGACAATGTCAAGCCAACATGATAGAATATGAAGACATAATTAGTAAAGAGTTAAGGGATTATTTTGTTTATCAAAATAATTAGTTAACAATATAAAGGGACAACATCCTAGATGTTAACTCTTGGATAAAGTTATTTGTATAAATGTGATTGTAATTGTAAGAAAAGTATAGTTGAAAAATAGATGTATAGTGAAGTGATATGATGTGAAATATATGATGCATATGTAATAGCGACAGTGAAAGAGCAGTGAAGAAATATTGGTACAAGTAGTATAAGGTTATGTACCTTAACCTTCTTTTGTAATTAGTGTGTATTGTACATTACTTGTTTGAGCAGTGGGCTCATCTGGTAATCACATTTTGTACTGGCAACTCCTAACAGGGTTGAGGTTTCTAACAAGGCCTATAGTCCCTTAATCAGGAGTGATACACTATATTCTTGTAACAGACTCCTAACAAGGTCAACATCCTTAACATGATACTTTTGATTAATGAATATTTGTGGGTACCATCCCCACCGGGGTTTTCCCTTGGCCAGGGTTTCCTCAAGAATAAATAATGTGTTATGAGTTCTTTGGTTTTATTGCTATGCATGTTGTTTAGCTTCTTATGTTATGCATGTGTAAAGATAATCTGTTATATCCATAATTGGGAAAAAGATAAATTTTGTAGAATATGTTAGCACCTAAAAGAATTTTATATGGCTATGTGAATTTTTCCTTGGCCTCTGCATGTTCTTCCCTGCTTCTGGCCTTAAACCCTAGTTCAAAATTTCAAATATCTAGCCGTTGGTGAGAAGAAACCCTTGGCTGACTTGAGATTTGTTATATTCTTATGTTACCTTTTCTGGTCACTTAAGTCCTAAATACCCATGTGCTAAATTTTCTAATGACCACTTTGCATGTTATGTGGTTAGGTTTTAATGTTGGGCCCCTTTAATATTTTCTACTATGCCTAAGTTTCTCGGGATTAATTTTCCTAAGTGTCAAACCTTTGAAAATGTGTGGCTGTCGTTACATCTCAGGCTTCCTATTGTCAAAATTTATGACATGCACTTTAGCGACATCTAGCCATCTGTCTAGGTGGGCCCATCTATGGGGGGTTTGCTTGTAGTTAAATAGCAGATCACATTCATGACTTTTGTTATACCATTAAATAAAAATGATGCCTTTTTAAGTGTCAGAGTATTGCGACAACCGTCTGATGCAAAGGTGGACAAGATGGTAGGTGGGGCCTTGAACTTCCATGTCATTATGACATGTACATTTCTAATTGGTTGAAGTAAAGGTGATGTGGCAGCTGACAGAACCTTGCTATTAAAGATGAATTCAAGAAGGGGCCCGCTCTATGCAATGTAGCGTGTTATGATTTGACGTACAAACAAGTGATGTATCAAGCTATGGGGTCAGACTTTCCAAAGGGTTAAACAATAGATCGATCTCATGGTCATCGATATACCATTGATATAAGATGCATGAGGTTTAACCATGCAGTATAGCGATGACCATTCGATCTTCTAGATGGTTGCAGAGTGCTAGGTGGGTCCTCTATCGCTAGGTCATGCTGAGGTGCTCATGTCTCATTGGTTGAGCTTGATGGTGATGGGGATGATGTTAGTAGGCCTGACCTTCTTGGATGGTTAAGTATCGACATGATCTGGAGGTTGTCATTTTACTGCTGGGATAAAGTGCATGATTTTTAAGTTAGCGGTATAATGACAGCCGCTCGATCTTGTTTGAAGGAAAGACAACATGGTGGGTTTGATATGCTACGTGGTGTTGATGTGCTCATTTCTTATTGGTTGAGAGACTAATGATGTGGTGAAAGACTTTTCAAAGAGCCTTGTGACTATTGCGAAGAACAATGAGAGTCATCTGATGTGCCGAGAAGAGATGAGATCGACGACCATGTTTTAAATTTGGCTGATCAACCGTTGCTATCAGGAATTTAAATTTTTGAATGACTTTTCAGTGACAGAAGGACTGGTTTTTAATGCTAGAATGGCTGGATCAAGTAGTTGTGATTTTGTCAAGTGTTGCAGTATGGTCCAGAGGCTATGATGATTGATTGCAGAGGACTATACTGTGAAGGAATGGGTAAGGATTCAGCTCAAGGCATGTTACAGGTGAGAGATCAGATTGATTAACATGGTAGATTCATGATCTTCGATACATTGTTCTGAATTTCTTGTAATACCTCTCCTATGGTGATACTTAGACTTTTCTGATTTGGACATTTTTATTATGGTCAAGACTATACATTTACATTTATGTTTCGTGGATGATGACATGATGAATATGCTCATTTATGGTTAGTAATTACATGTTTATGAGATTAGAAAATTATCTATTTTTATATGTTTATGGATCTAACCCAATTATTTGAATCTAACCACTATCATGATGTTTTATGTTTCATGGATGTGTCTGATGTGTTTTTCATGACTCCAGGATGAAGTCGTAGTTACTCACTTAGTTGAGGTCCACACGATGTATCGATCTTGGTCATCTACTTGCATATATCTGATTTGTATCTCCATATGTATATATATGTATCTCTTCTTGGTGATGCAAGATTACAGGTACCGGGTATCATCTCCACCTGGCTTCATAGGTCTGAGCGATCCCTCAAAATCCTTGATCGTTGTTGTTGTTACGGAGGTATCACCAAGTCCACAAGAAGAAACTTCACCTTTGATCCTTTTATCCTTAGGTGGGAAGTGTTGAGTCAGTCCCTTGTGTGAATGTCTTATGTGGTTTTGTAGTTGATGGAATTGTGGATCTTGTAGCTAGTTCTTGCCTTCGTGATATGTTCAATTCTGTTAGTAGATCATGGATGTAGATTATTGTTCATTTGAGGGTATGATTTATTAGCATATCTCATTAGGAGCGATTTTGAGTGCAATTAAATCATGTGGTTTTAATACCCATGATAAGGATTAATTTTATGGTATTTTAATGTCTAAGGAAATATTAATAAAAAAAAGGTTTTAAATAATAGTGGTAAAATTCTAACCTATGTTAGTGGCTACTTAATATATACATATATATTTTAGAATGGGGATTAAGGTATGAATAAACAATATATTTTATAATAATGTTATTCTAATGTTTAACATTAATAATAATGTACCTAATTTATGGTATTATTTTATAATACTAATAACGACAAAGAGTCTATAGCAATAAAAATAATAATATGTTTTATAATAATAATATTATGCTTGTAATAATATTTATAATAATAATAATATATGTACACATAGGCATATGGGTGCACACATATGCATATGCATACATATATTTATATATAATTATTACCATGTAATTATTTATTATATTAATAAATAAATAGATCAATTAGCGGTATGGTAAATAGGATTATCCTATTACCATAGTTAAATAATTTAATAAATTGTTTTAAGATTATAATATTTATTTTAATATCCTTAAATTTAGGGACTTAGATTATAGTTTATTTATCCCTTTACGGGAATGAGTTTTCAAAACCATCTCATTAACAGATGGATAGTTGAGATGGTTGCACCGGTTGGATTACCTGTGCAACCACCTCCTCCATTCTATTTACAGGAAAGATTTCCTGTGTAAAAGGAGTTGGAAGAAGAGTTGATTTCGAGAAGAGGATTATTATTATTATTGTAGAAAATTTATATTTTTAAAGAGAGAAGTCCCGTATTCTGTGAGTTTGGCATTTGGATTGTTACGGGTAGAGGCTGGAAGATTGCAAGCAAAGGGATTCAAAGGAGTGTTGGAAACATTGGAGAGGATTTGATCTTCCTTCTTCTCCAACTAGTCTTCATAGGACTCCAGGTTGGAATCCATCCTGAGAAGTAGATTTACTTTGTAGAATGAATGTAAAATTTAGATTTCTTGAAAAGTTTCTGTATATTGTACTATGGTTGCAAAATATATATATGCATTATTGTAGTATTATTATCTTGTGTAATAGTATTGCAGAATGTTTGTGTGTGCATTAATATTATTATTTTGTGTAATATTATTGTAGAGTGTTTGTGTGTGCATTAAATTTATTATTTTGTGTAATATTATTGCAGAATGTCTGTGTGTGCATTAATGTATTATTATTATATTGTGTATTACTTTTACAGAATGTTAATACACTAATATACCATGTAATAATGTATTAAGGTATTCTATAATAATGTATTATTACAGAATATTGATACAATATTGCATCATTGCTCGTTATATATATTATTGCTGGTCATATACATATATATTAATGTGCAATGCCAGCCATTCAATGTTCATGTTGTGGGATTGTTTTCTGTTTCCGTTTGTACAAATTACAAGTTGCAAAACATTTATGCAAATAGGCCATTAAAGTTTAGGACATATATTATTGTTGTATTCTCCAGCCATCTTTGTCGTTTATAGAAAGCCAGTCGTTTATAATACACTGTCATTTCAATATAAACAAGATAACATTCTATGAGGCCAGCCGGGCTGTTGTAGAAGTTTATCAAGAATGAATATCTCTGTCGTTTGGCCAAATAAAATTTTCTTCCTACGTTGTTTACGCATGTTTAGTTGCTGCGTGTATATTAGGGTTAGGGTGGAAGAATTTGAATATTTAAATCGAAGTAAAATTTTTAGACCAACTAGCACAATAATTATACTTTCGCTTTATACAAGTATAACATTTAAGTATAAGTTTATACTTTAAGTTATACTTGTATAAAAGGATTAGGTTCCCTTTGAATCCATTGGAATAGGTTTCAGGTTCCTAGGAGTTAAGTTGTAACTTTTAAATTTTAGATTTTTAATTAAATCAGACTTTGTCAATTTTCAGGATTAGCCAAGTTTTAGGTTTAGAAAGAAATTTTGTATAAACTTGAAGATTGTTCATTCCTTGTTTAGTGGAGATTATGTTCAGTACATTTAGATGCCTTTATTGAGATAGAATGTTTGTAAGGAGCAGTTTAGGGTTTAGAGTCTTCTAAGAGGATCAAGACATTCTAAACATTCTTAAACGTACCTAATTTCTCTAAACATACATAACTATCCTATTATTTTTTATTCTTTGTAGTAGTTCTCAAATGCATTTATAATATGCTTTTTCTATGTGTATGATGTGATTGTGATATGTGGTTTGAGGGTAGAAAACCTAACGACACCTAGTGAGTGGCTCTCAGTGTGGGGCCGGGGCCCTAAGTGGCTAGAACCAGGATAACCGATTGAAGAGTTATTTAACAAGTGAAAACCTAATTAAACTTATGGGAATGGGTTAAAACATTAAAAAGATTAAATATGCCTCGCCCATGCCATTAGCACTAGTAAAGGCTATGGATGGGAGTGGGAGAAGGTACCTATGCATAGGTATGATCGAATGATGCTTGTTAGTACGAAAGGCATTCGATCCCGCATGTGCCTACTTGGGGGCCGGGGCCCAGAGTGGCTAGTACCAGGACAACCCAAGGGGTGAGGGCTATGTGATGACACTCACTTAGGTTGTTGCTTAGAGTTTCTACCAAGCCTTAGAACCTTTTGGGAAAGATCTATACTTTGACTCTCTTTTCATTTGCTATTTTGGAAAGATTACCCAACCCTAGGTTTGGCCTAGCTATTCCTTCTTTGTGGACCTTGGTGTTATCTCCTAGCATGGGGGAGTGGGCCTTATAGGTATCCATGTGGTTGGGTGGTAAACATTTTTATCGAGGTATCTTTTTCAGATACAATGCTTGAAGATTCATGCTTGCTTATGTACCAGTTTTGAAGAATGAAGGCCTTGTGATTATATTTCATGATGTAAAATCTTGTTACCTCTCATGAGGAGTTGAATGCAATGTAATCAGTAATGTATTTCAAAATTATGTATTTGGAATGGGTAGACTTAGGAAGAAGGGAAAACGGAAATGTGAACTTTATGTTTAAGATGTATGTTGGGAAAGAAAAAAGATTTTGAAAAATTCCAAGTTATGTAGTATGTTTTCATTATTGTTGTTTAAGTGAAGCTTTTGAAAAATAAAATGTAGTATATTTGTAATGTATCAAATGAGTTAGATAAATTCTATTTGATTTAAAAGTTATGATGTTCATAAAAGATTCTTAGGAATATAGATGGTGTTAAGAAGGGAAAAAAATTGAAATGAAAGTACTTTGTATTTCATAAAGAATCTTCTAATGATATGATGTAATTTTCTTGAGAAGTTATCTTTTTGTTAGTTTAATTATGGACTTAAATGAATCATGGATTTAATAAGAAGGGAACCTAGGAGGAATCTAAGTTTAAGTTCTGATTACATAACTCTTTTCAAAGTTCAAAATTTTTCATAAATTTTTACTTAGGTTTTCTTTTGTTAAGAGAATCTTTGTTCTCTTCCCTGGTTCCCTTGCGGGGCATGACATTTCCTCATAAATGGAGATCATTCTAGGATCTATTTTCTCCAGGTTGCTTGGTTTTCCTCCAATGTATTAAATTATGATTGAATTTAGTTGGTCTGGTGGGTGAAAACCCTAACCCCTACCCTGGTCATCCGTAGCTTATTGCATCCTGAACTTTGGGGATTCCAAGATGACTAGTGGTATATATTGTAGCTATTTTTACTTTTTTGGGGGGTTGTTGATGTTATGATTGATAGTCAATGTAAAAGACTAAACAAGGAGAGCCTGGATCTAAGGTTTTTTTCCTAGCATTGTGTTGTTTTGGTAATGTATTGATTCTGCAAGTTTTAATGAGAATACACTTGAATTCCAATCTCAAATTTATGTTTGTCTTCTTGTTTTGATCTTGGAATCATATATGTTAATGTCACAAAGTGATTTATCATATGGTAGACAAAGAATATTTTGGAATTATCTTTGAGTTCCTAACAAAGTTAGGATTAAAGTCTTTAAGGTAGTTTCAGTGAGTTCATGGTTGGATAGGAATTTGATGATCAGGTTTGGGAGTGAGGGGGATAATAGGAAAAGCACTTATTATGAGTTCAAGGGTGTTTGACTTAGGATTTTTAGTTGATATATGTTATTGAGTGACTCTATGCCCTAGGTTAAGGCACTGATCCATTCTCTAGAAGTAGTTCATCATCACCAATCACACTTTTAAATGATAAAATCTTTAAAATCAATTTGTAAATGGTATAAATGCACAATATTTAGTGATTCCTTTTAAAAAGTGAATCAAGGGTACACTCACCTAAGCATCTAGGCTCAAAGTGTAGGAGGATCCTTGTTGATCCTTATTAATTGGCCCTTTTCCTTGCAGACTTTTGGAGTGGTGATAGAGTCAGTGACATTAGTTTGTCAATCATAGTGTAAACTTGCAAGTAGAAAGAGAAGGGGAACTAACAGAATACTGATTCACCCCCCCTCAGTATTCCCTATTTCTAACAATTGGTATCAGAGCTTGGTCACAGGTTTGAATCCCCTCAGGTAACGTTGAGGAGGAGATTGTTGGAAAAATGGTCAGGGCTCCCCTCAGGATTCGTGACATGGCTTAATAGCCTCTTGTGTCTTCTATAAGTCTAGTGGTTGTATCAGGCATTAACAAATCGATATTTTGGTGCAACGAAAACCACTACTTGTAACAAGTAGGATGTAGTACATCTGCAAATGTTGGTCTCAGTGGAAACACTAGGTCAAGTTTTCAAAGAAGGCCTATGCAATTAGAAAGGTATAAGAAAATTAGTTTTGATGGTATACCTGGTTATCCTAATGTTATTATTACTGAAATAAGAGACAAGGTGCCCAAATTTTGTGGAAATAATGCTATTAGTTGTGAAGAGCATCTTAAGTTGTTTGTAGATATGTTGAATGATTATGAGATTGAGCATGAAGATGAGTCATGAAATTATTTGTCCAATCTTTAGAAGAGGATGCTAGGGACTAGTTTAAAAGACTCCCAGACCGTTGTATTGATACTTGAGATGCTTTTGAAAAATGTTTCAAGGAACAATTTGGTGATAAGCCAAATGCTATCTTCATGTTGAATAGATTCAATAACATAAAGAAAAACCAGAATGAATCAGCAGCTAAGTTCAACATGAGATTTCAAAAGGGTATGCACAAGTTATTTCAAGTTATGATTTTAGATGACAATGTTTGTCTGACCACATACCTCAATTCTTTTGATGGCAAGACTGGATACCAACCGAGAGACAAAGAAACAAGGACTCTTAGAGATTCTTTTAGAATTGCAGTAAATATTGAGAACAATATGGAAATAACTGGAAGATTTGGTGGGAAAAGAGATGATCCTAAGTTGTTTGGGAATAAGAACTATAGAAAGGACAATGAAAGGACTGTTGGAAACAAGAGGCCAGAAGAGTATAAGCTGGACAAAGTGCTAAATGAACTAAAAGACCTAAAAGCACCTAGTAACATAAATGATAAGGTTCTCATTGGTGAAAGGCCTCATTTCAACAATAATTTCAATAGACATAATAGGTTACAGAATTACCCTTATAACACCCAATGGAAAGATAGAAAACCTATTATCCCAAATGCCAAAGTAAATAATGACAAGACCATCCCTGATCCCTTGTACAAAGCTACTGTGAATGTTGTAGAATACACACCATGGTGTGTGGCTTTCCAATCTCCTCATTCTGTAGAACATTGTGTGGTTGCACAATCTATAACTTCATACTAGAATGATGAATTTGATAAAGAAGAAACTAATGATGACATTGGTTGCAACATGATTAACTCATATCTAGAACATGAAGATGTCTCTAATGGTAATGAAGAGACTAATGTGTGTTGAAAAAGACACAACAAAGCATTTTTCCATCAAGAGGTATTTTTTGGATGATGAACATATTGATGAAAAGGCATGTAATCTGATTTCCTCTTTAGAGCAAGTAAACTTGAGAAGACCCTCAAAGGAGGAGATTGCTAGGATCACTGCAGAAATGGTTTCCCAAGTGAAAACTAGAAAGATGATAAAAAATGATGGCATTGGTAAAGCTACATGGATGTTTATAAAAAATACCACTCCTAAGGAGCCCACTAGAAATAAATTGAGAAGTGATTATACAGTAAATGTCAAGAATGTCAAAGGTAAGAAGTAGGAACCAAGGGGAGCTAGAGGTGTCAAGATGTCTAATGTTCATGAAAAGGACACCCAAAATGAAACTAAGAAGTCACTTGATACAAAAACCAAGGTTGAAAAAATGAAGGTGACAACAACAGTAAATGCACCTGATAAGCAAAAGGATATTAAGGCAATGCAGGTTGAGATTCCTTCTTCTACCCCTGTTGACATGTTATCAATTTTATCCCAAATTACTGTTAAGGTTCCCTTGTCTAAATTATTAAGAATCCCTGAATGCAAAGATAGAGCTCTAGCATGGGTGGATAGTGTTTATGACAATAATGTTTCTTGCAATACCAGTGAGCCACAACCAGAAGCTTGGAAATAAGTGCAAGTTCAGGGAGTGGTATCTAGTATACCACCTATGTATTTGTATAATTCTATCAATTCTATCCTTGAAAACATTGATCCATTTTTCCTAAGCATCATAGTGAATTTAATGATAGTACAAAATCACATGATTGATTTAGGTGCATCAAATATTGTCATGCCTTTTAAAATCATGGAGAGATTGGGTCTCAATGTTGACACTATTTGGGGGAATATGTTGTGCAATGGACTAGAGAGAAGTGTCTATTATTGGAACTATCAATGCATTACCCTATAAGCTAGCAGCATATCCAAAGAAAGAATTGACTATGAGTGTATTGGTTGTGGACATTCCTCCTCATTATCGGCTATTATTATCTAGGAAATAGAGTGTTTCCATGGGAGGAACTTTACAATGTGACCTCTCATTTACAACTTTCAACATTGATGGTCAATCTGCTAAGATTGAGAGAGAACCAAGGGTGACCCATACGATTGAAAGGAACATTGATAATGAAACTACTTGTTTTATAGATACTGATATAAATGCTTTCAAGATAGAAGTTATTATTCTTGAGAAAGAAGTTGTCTTACCCCCTATCACTGTAGAGGTGAATACCAAGTCTAAGAAAGGTGATCTATGGGTAATGTACTTTGATGGTGCTAACTGCAAGGATGGTTCAGGTGTAGGTATTTTACTAATTTCTCCCAAGGGAAACACTTATAAGTTTTCTTTTACATTAATTTTCTCATACACAAATAACATAGCAAAATATGAAGAACTATTAATAGGCTTGAAGTTAGCACACAAACATGGGATTAAATGTGTGGATGTTGTTGGTGATTCGGAGCTAGTTGTATCTCAAGTAAGATCAGTTTATGCTTCCAAGAATAAAAAGTTGAAACAGTAGAGGAATGTAGTGTGGGATATGATCGAATGTTTTGATGCCTTCAATATTGTGTGGAAGGATAGGAGAAATAATAAGATGGCTGACCTACTAGCCAATATAGAAATCAATCCTACTGATGTCACTTTTGCAAGCCTCTCAAAAGTTGAAACTCAGGCTAGGCCTAGTATACCAGATAACATTGAAAATTGGCAAGTTTTTGAGGATGACCAAGATATCTTGAGATTTATGAATTGTGAAGATAAATATCATGGTCAGGAATTGGATTGCTCAGCCTTGGTTGAGAATACAGAAGGAAAGTAAGTTTTCCTTGGGAATGAAGTCATACAACTTAAGACCAACAAGGTTCCCAGGGGACTTGTTGTTTTAGAGACTATATTTGATAATCAGGACAGAGTCCAAATGGATACTAAGAAAAGAGACCAGATGGACTTGGAAGAAGTTAATCTTGGTACTAAGGAAATACCAAAAAATGTGTACATTGGAAAACAAATGTCGCAGCATGTAATAAAATCTTTGATTGAGTTGTTAAGAAAATTTAGACATGTCTTTGCATGGTCATACGATGATCTAAAGGTTTACATAGAATATTTATTTTAGCATGTCATCCCCTTGATCAAAGATGCTAAACCTTTTGGGCAGAAGCAAAGACCAATCAATCCTACCTTGGCTCCTAAGATGCAAGAAGAATTGATGAAGTTAAGAGATGTTGGAATCATAAAGCCTATCAAGCATTCTTCTTGGGTGTCAAACTTAGTCCCAGTCAAGAAGAAGAATGGGAAAAAATAATTGTGTGTGGACTTCAGAAACTTAAACATCTCTTCTCTAAAGGATAACTACTGTTTGCCCAACATGGAAGCAATGCTGCAAAGAGTAACTGGATCTAATCTAATGTCCATTATGGATGGTTTTTCTGGTCACAACTAGGTGATTGTGAAAGAAGCAAAACAATTTAAGACAACTTTCACAACACCCTGGAGAACTTATGTCTATGTAAGGATTCTTTTTGGTTTAACTAACACTGGTGCCACTTTCCAAAGAGCAATGGATTTTGCCTTTGCATATTTTATAGATGCCTTCCTAGTGGTATACTAGGATGACTTGACTGCTTACTCCAAAAGGGAGGAAGATCATTCTCCTCATTGGAGAAGATATTTGTTAGAGCTCTGGAATATGGCATTTCTTTGAACCCAAGGAAATGTTCATTTGGTGTTACTAAAGGCAAGTTGCTTAGCCACCTAGTAGGGAAGCAAGGAGTGAGAATTGACCCAAAAAGAGTAATGGAAATTGACAAGATTCAAAATCCAATAAATGTTAAGGGAATTCAGTCTTTCTTTGGTCTAGTAAATTTCTTAAGGAGATTTGTTACTAACTTTTTTGAGACCACCAGGCCAATATCCAAGATGCTAAAGAAATGATCTGAAATAAAATGGGATGGTGAACCTGATGAGGCTTTCAAGAAGATCAAGCAAGAAATCAAGGATGCACCTATACTAGAGGCACCCAATTATAGTATTCCAATGCATATCTTTTATTTTACTTCTTTTCATATTGTTGTTGCAATCCTATTATAGAAAAATGATGAGGGTTTTGAACAACCTATTGCATTCTTTGGAAAATCTCTATAGGCTACATAATTAAAATATGATATCAATGAAAAACAAGCATATGCACTTGTTAAGGATATGAAGGCTTTTAAGTGTTATTTGATGGGAGCAAGTGTGATTTCTTTTGTACCAAGTGCTGCAGGGAAGGATATTTTCTCACAGCAAGAGGTGTATGGAAGAAGATGTAGATGGATAAATAGAATTCAAGAGTTCAACATTGATATCCAGATCACCAAGCTGGTTAGAGGACAATGATTGGTAAATCTTATGGCATAGTCCAATATTGATGCAAATCAAGTGAATCAGGCTGAAATTGATGATACACATGATATGGATGATTGTGTTTGGTATTAAGATATAATCTATTTTTTGAAGAATATGAAAATTCCATTAGAAATGGATGACAACAAGAAAAGAACACTAAAGTTATAGGAAATCAAGTATGTAATTATAAGATACAAGCTATATAGAAAAAATTTGGATTGCATACATTTGAAATGTGTTGATAAGAATCAAGTTGACAATCTATTAAAGGAAATGCATGAAGGAATCTATGGTGGGCATTATATAGGAAAGACTACTGCTCAAAGGATTTTGAGGGTAGGGTTCTAGTGACCCATAGTTTTCAAAGATGCAAAAAAACTGGTAATGAAGCGTGATGCTTGTCAGAGATTTTCTAGTAAGCTGAAATTTTTAGGAAACATGCCACTAAGACCAGTGGAGGTACATGCCCCTTTCCAATAATGGGGAATTGATTTTATTGGAGAGATACCAAACAAGTCTAGTGGGGAAAACTCTTGAATCTTAGTTTCTACTGACTACTTTACAATGTGGGTTGAGGCTATTCCCACAAGAAATGCAACAAGTAATGTAGTGATTGATTTCTTTTCGCACAATATTGTCACTAGATTTGGTTGCGTAGAAATAATTGTTTGTGATAATGCAATGTGTTTCAGATCTAGTGAATACAAAGAATTTTGTGAGAGCCTAGGGATTCAAGTATCATACTCCTCACCTTATCATCCACAAGGGAATGGACATGTAGAATCATCTAACAAAATCTTTGTGAAGATCCTTAAGAGGACTCTTGAAAAGAACAAGAAAGCATAGAATTCAAAATTTCCATTAGTTGTATGGGTTGATAGAGTAATAGTGAAGAAGGCAATTGGATGTGCACCCTTTGACATTGCATATGGAATACATTTAAGAATGACACAAAATAACTTGTTAGAAATGTACAAGTTTATCTAGCTATAGGATGATGACTTAGATGATGAGATGCAATTAAGGATCAAGGATTTGATCAAGCTAGATGAAACCAGAAGGGAATCAACTTCAAGGAATACTAAGATGCAGTTACAAGTTAATAACTTGTATGACAAGAAAGTTGTAGAGAGAAAATTTGAACCAGATGACCTGGTACTACTCTGGAATGCCAGATTGGAAGACAAAGGTAAACATAGAAAAATTGACCCAATTTGGCTAGGGCCATATATCGTTCATGAACAATGGGGACTATATTCGTATCTTGTCAAATATCTCACTATTGTTATTCAAGAATTGCATGTTCATGGACAATTCTTGAAGAGATACTGTTTTTAAGAGGTATTTTTCTTTCCGTGAGTAGTAGTTAGGGTTTTGTATATATTAAATGTTTTGTACACATGTGGTGTGTTTCTTTCTTGCCTAGTTTGGTCGTTGTACATAGTTTTTGTTTAGTGCTCTCTGCATGTTTTCATTGTTTCGGGTTTGTGGTCTGCTTCCCCATAAATTCTAAGTTCTTGCATGGGCATAGGTTACCCATCATCCCTAGATAGAGCCACTATTAGCATTATTTTTTGTACATGCATAATCTATGAAAAAATTTCATGTATCTTGAAGGCTAGGTCTTAGTTCTTCTTAGGGTTTAAAAAATTATTATGCTTATAGTCAAAAACCCTACCCTTGGTCTATTTTCATGGCACTTAAGTCTTTTCTTGCACATGGTCTTATTTCATTTTGTTTGCTAGGTCTTGTAATGTTTAAATGTTCACAAGTTTTATCTAGCGATCTAGCAATGAAGGGATGTCACACAGTGTTGCCGAATCTCCAAGTTCTTAGTAGTTAGTTGTAAACATCTAGCAATCCAACTAATATGGTTGTCACTTGTTCTCTTATTTCTAGTAGTTAGTGGCTTGTCATTCAATGATCGATCAAACAAGCACTTGATTAAGAAGGTTACCATTGACACTTATTCTCTTAATGCAACAGTCAAGTTTTAAATGATCTAGAGACTTAGCGACGACCGTGGATGGTGAACAAGATCAATGGCTGGCACTTGATCTCATGATTTATCTGGGTTAAGTAAATGATCTGGAGCCTTGGTGAATAAAGGCTATCTCATGTTCTCCAAGTGTAACCAGAGTTATGAAAAATGTTCTGAGATCTAGAAAATGCTTCAGTTGTGTGATCTCATGATTAAGCATGAGTTAATACAAGAGTCTAGAGAACGTGAGATTCATTCGGTTGCTGGTTCTCCCAATATATCCATGGTTAGTAAAAAGATCTGGAGAATACAATAATATGTCTTAGTCTTTTATTCTTTGAGTACAACCTCAGGTCAAGCAAGGGTTATGAGATTACGTGAATGTATTTATTCGCGTGATCTCCAAATTGGACCCAGGTTAGATAAAAGATTTAGTGATTCGAAGAAGTCTTCAGTCGTGTGTTCTCCAAACCAGAGATGGGTTAACACAAAAGTTTCAAGGATTCAATATGTTTCATTGATATAGCCAAGATCTAACGGTTGGTGCTAGATCTCTAGATTAAACTTCAGGTTAAGATAAGATTCAGTGACCATGTGAATGCTTCATTCACATGATCTCTAGATGAGATCCTGGTTTAAGTAAAATGTTATGAGATCTAGTGAATGCTTCAGTCATGTGATCTCATTATGAACTGTGGATTAAGGTTAAAGACTTTGAGACTCAGCGTGGACCATTGATAAGCACAAGATCAGATGGTGGTTGATGATACTCTAGATGAGACTCTAGTTAAGGCAAAGGTTTGGCGATTTAGAAAATGCTTTAGTCACTGAATCTCATGAACAAACTGAGGTTGAGTAAAGTATTGAGAGATTATGAGAATGTCCTCAGTCACTGAATCACTGAATAAGTTGGGTTAAGTTCTCCGGGTCATAAAGAAAAAAAGTAACTTTGATGTGGAAAGGGTATTATGACAGGTTGGAAAAAGAAATAAATCAACCAATCATAGTAAGATTTAGGGTTTTATCTATTTTCAAGGGTTTTAAAATAATAAAACACTGATTATGGCTTGTCACCTTTTCTAAGAATTCAATGCGGCCTGTCAACTTATTACATTACGGTTAGCCTGGATTTGAACTTGGTTTCATGTAGAAGTGAATGCTGAGGTGACTAAGAAGAAGATTTTCTTAGATTTTGATCATTTCCATGCATTCATTGATCCAGAATATATAGACAAGATGCTCGCATTCTTACACTTATCAGTTTCTAGAAGAGCTAATTTGTGAAGCTAAGGTGTTGCAAAGAGTCAGTTTCAAGGAGATAGTTTACAGAAGGAAGTACTTTCAGAGGAAGAAATATGAGTCAACCAAAGGCTAGTCATGCTTCATCTATTGAAGGGGCACATGAGCAGGGTGGTGACCAGAAAGGAAAGATAGACTATTCTAAAGAATTCATCCAATTTCTCCCAGGATCATCATAGAACAACAAGGTTAGTGATGAAACCTTCATTGATGCCTTGGCTAATTGTAGGGACCCTCTTACCCCAGATGTCTTGGGTTACCACACTTTCAATTACTTTTACAGTAATAGAGATAAGCCCATTCCAGTGTGTAATGCCTAGAAGCTAGGATTAGGAAATTGGTGGTTCTTGTTGTTTTCCTAGATGTAGACTTGTTGATTGAATTGGCTAGAAATTATGATCTTGTCTCCAAGACAATTCGGAGAAGTGATAAGTCAATCTTAGTTACCCTAGATAGAGGGTCATTTATGAAAGCCTTTAATCTGTTCACTTCGTCCTAGACAGAAATTGACCTAGGAAAGGAAAAGGAAAAGTATAGCAAGCAGATACAGCTTGTTAAATCGAAAATTATCCACCATATGCCAAAAAGTGGAAAGTACATAGCCCCACTCCCTATCCATATGAAAGCCCCATATGAATTTTAGTCAATAATTTTTTACATGAAATACCTTTCCTATGGGTTGTGTCGGGTCTTAGGGATTGATGGAGATAAAGAAAGGATGCTAGCAGAATTGTTGATGGTCATCCTAGATATGTAGAGTCATCATGCCAACACTAATTATGACTATATCCAGTATGTGATTGATAAGATGCATGAGGGCCTAGTTTCAAGCCATCAAAGTTTATGCATTATTCCTTGTTAATGCACTTAATTATGTTTTTCAATGTTGACTATATGGATGTGAACATGTTGAGGCCCAGGAAAGTGAGTAGAATAGGACCAAACCCAGTACAATTCTAGTTGAGGGTTTGGAATACTACATCAAATGAGTGTGATTTCAATGCCTTCTAGAATTGGATGGTATACCCTCTTTTGAGCATGATGGGAAAAAATGTCACAAGGCTCTCAGTGAAAGCACTAAGGCTTTTAAGGCCTAAACAATATGTAGAAAAATGGCTAGTAGATCACAATTGGGGAGATCTCTACTTGGATGATAATTTCACCATTGTCAGGGATTATGGTTGTCCTCAGGCCCCTCATGTTCATCCCAAGTATGTGCCACCAAGGGTTACTCTGATGGATTTTATCTGGCAGTTGATCTGGATAGACAAGGAGATCTTGGCTCCACATATAAAGGGGACTTTCACTCCTAGGATATTCAAGGTAATAGAATTCAAAAGTGGAAAAAAGAGCCTTTCATCAAGTGTCTAAATGGATAAATCAATTCATGATGTCAGCTGGAACATATAGATATGTTGATCTTGAGGACTTCATAAAAAATGCTAGAAAGATTCTCATCCCTAGCATTGGATTCATTAAGGAGCATGAGGGCTATGATGCAGAAGATATCATTAGGAACATCCTAGATGAAAAATAAATTAAAAAGAGATTGGACAAAATCCAAGATTTTTTAGAATTAGAGTTACAATTGAAGAAGGCTAAGATTCCATTTAGTGGTTTATTCCCTGACCTGCCATATATTGCAAGTATTAACAACATGATCCAAAACTATGATATCTTGTACAATCAATTAGATTCCCAATTGGATGCCAAGGAGAGAGTTGAAAAGGGATACTCATCTTCTAAGTATGAGATTGATAGTTAGGGCTCTTATGAGGAGGATAGCCCACCTCAAAATGTGATGGAGCCACCACAAGAATAGGGGAGTGATATACCAAAGATAGAGGATACACATGAACCCCCACAAATTGAGGAGGGTGAATCCTCAAAGGTTCAAGGTGCAAGGAAAAGGATGGACTTGGTTTATGTTTTGGTTCCAGGTGATATGTCTTATCACCACCAGTTGAGAAAGAAGATAAGAGAAGGGAAGAAAGTACACACATAAGAGGGGGTTGAGCTGCCCTTGTTGTTGTGCTAGGATGAAAGAGAGATCCTTTAAGAGGAGCTCATAAAAGATGATGAATTCATCAAAAGTGATGAATTTAAAAACTTTTTGATTTGGAGAAAGTAACAGGAGCTTGCTAAATAGGGAAATGAGTGTACAGAACTAGACAATGAAGCCCTTCAAGCCTTAGCCACATATGATCCAACATTAGAGAAGATAACAGTTAAAGAGGCTAGGCATTTGGTGAGGTCAAGTGGGATGCTCGATCCTAGTTGCAGGATGGGATTTAACCTTAGCTTTCATAATTGATCAAATAAGGAGATAGACATAGGGTGGCTTGTCTTATGAAGCTCAAATTGAAGAAATGATTAGAGGTTGTGGTTATGACCCTAGATCCTAGACATTGTCAATGTGGTCTCTGGCTCCAAGAACACAAAATCCCTCTCTTGTCAACATTTAAGAAAAAATGGATGGAGACAAGATCATTTGGACTATTCAAATTACCAGTGCTCTTAAGGTCTCAAAAGTAGTGACTCATTTTTCCCATTTGAATGAGGCCAAGACTACTTATCTTTCTAGAAAATATGGGAGGTTGTTTGAAGACTCCATTAAATTACCCAGGGATAGGGAGGAGAATCTTGTAAGAATAAAGATGTTGGAATATGAGCTAGAGTCAATAAAGGTCAAGTTTGAGGAAGCTTCAAGGGTTGTCCCTCCTCCAGTCCTTGTAGCTAAGGTTGTAGAGGTCCCGATTGTAGAGGTACTTGAGGTCGCAATAGGGGAGTCAGATAAAAATAAGATAAAAATTTCCTTGGATGCCTTGATAGAGATTTTGCAACATAGGTTTGAAATAATCAAGGGAAGGATGGACCTAGTTCATAATTCATTTTCCATGCTAAAAAAGGTAAATGGGAGTGTTAATGATGCTATGGCTACTTTGGAGCCATTATTTAATGTGTGGTTTGGCAGAAGTGCACTTTTTGAAAAACTTGAAGCATTGTAGCCACATAGGATTGACATCTCAGAATCTATTGGGGAAGTGGGAGAAAAGATTGAGCTCATTGGTTCAACATGTGAATTTTTTAAAGGAAAGGCCAGCCAGGTCAGAGCTAAGCTAGGAATGTTTGGACTTTATTTTAGTAAGTACTTTCCTCCTATTCATAAGGGTGATGGTGACATCATAGGGGCAGAGGAATGGAAATCAAGAATGGATCAACTATTGAAAAATCAAGATGCTTTCCTAAATAGTGATGGTACTTTGTACATCACTAGGTTCAATAACATCCTTGATGATGTGTTTAGGGTGGAGAATGATTTCTCCAAGTTTTTTGCAGAGGCAAAGGCTACAAATGATGCCAGGTGGGATAAGCAGATGAAGATAGTACAAGATTTGAACTACATCTAGCCTACCGAGGAAGCAGTTGCTACATGGGACAAGAACAAAAAGCCCAAGAAGAAGAAGCATGCACTTGTTAATTTAGACACATTGGAAGAGGATTAAGCAATATTTGGCACCTAATCATTGAGCATAGGGAGAATAGTCATCATGAAGAGGACAGTTTAAGTTAGTCGGTTGAGGCAGTCACTTTCCATACAATAACCTATGAGACTATTTTGAACATTTGCAGACAAGGGTGCCACCTGTTGAAGATATCACATGATGTAGAAAATAGTCCTCTAGTCTCTATCAAGTTTGTGTAATCATATGTAATGGTTTTATTCTTTAGTGCTTTCCTTTCCTATCCATCTGAATCTTTTTGCATCTTGACTTTTCTAGGATTCCAAGATGGCTAGTGAATGCTATAAGTAGCTAGTTGTAACTTTTTGATAAGGATGTTGAAATTTTGGAAATGAGATAGACTGTAACTTTTCTCTCCAGTTTTTATTCAGGCTTTCTATCATTATTAATGTACTGATACAAAAAAAATCTATGAGAATATATTGGAATTCCTTCTCAAATTTGTGTATGTCTTCATGTTTTAAGGCTTAAGTTCTTGTATATTGAGTTTGCAAAGAAAAATTGATGTATAGCTTACTAAGTAGGTTATGAATTTATCTTTTAGTTCTCTTTCAAGGAAGGGGTAAAATCTTTAAGATAATCTTAGAGAGTGTAGTTTTTACAGGAATTAGATGTCTGAATGAGAGAATGAGAGGAACATTTTGTAATGCATTTGTTCTGAATTCTAAGAATGTTTGAGTTGTTTTTCCTTTGATGTATGTTGTTGGTGACTCTGTGCCCTGGAATACGACACTGGTATGTCCTTTAGAATCTTTCTTTTCAACATCAAACAATTTATAAATTGATATAATCTTTAAATCAAAGTGATTAATATCCATGTTAAATGATATAAGTAAGTTCCTGATTCCTTTGAAGAAGTGAATCTAACGGTATACCTACCTAAGCATTCAAGGCTCAAAGTGTAGGAGGATCATCTCCTTGATCCTTTTTAATTGGTCCTTTTCCTTGACAGATTTGGAGTGGGTTGTATGAGTCAGTGACATTACTTTATCAAGTATATTGTAAATCTTCAAGTGGAAAGAAAAGGAGCCAATAGACCTTCAGACCGTGCCTTGTTCCTAGCACAAAACA
Source organism: Chamaecyparis obtusa (assembly GCA_027943335.1). NCBI lineage: Eukaryota > Viridiplantae > Streptophyta > Pinopsida > Cupressales > Cupressaceae > Chamaecyparis > Chamaecyparis obtusa. The sequence goes on from BSBK01003028.1 coordinate 47,885, forward strand.
TGGTCAATTTACAAAGCAAGTGTATGTTAAACTTACTCCCCAACCCCTATACTTTCAAAAGTCTCATGTAATGGATTAAAACCAATGAATATGAAGTTAATCTGGTCCTCAGGCCGCTGTAGCTATAAAACCCCCAAATTGGTCTTCAATAAGCCCTTAAGGCTAGGGATTTCACAATGTACCCTCTCCAAGTGCTTATAGGATTTACCAAAGATTTATTCACCATACATATACCATATTAAGACTATCCAATTCATAAAACATATATCTCTTTCAAATAGATTAATGGTTGCTACTCCCTGTGTGTGTGAAAATTGTACCTAGTTGTGGACACAACACTTCAGTAAAACATTAGAGGTTAGCAAAATTGAAATCTACAAGTAATTGAAACTAAGCTAACGAGGTGATTTACTGCCTTCTAGTAGGTGCAAGTATGATGTTCTCAGATTGAAATCAAGATCGGTGACAATGCAACACCTAAACAAAGGATTTAAATGATTGAAAGCAATGAAATATGAATGCAAATTAATCTATTTTTTTGGGGGGATTTTTGATGCAATTAGATGAAAAATTGTATGAATCTAAGCTAGAATTGATTGAAAATGATATGCAGATTTAATCTAAGAATGATATGAATTGATATGAAAATCTATGCAAAGCTATGAAAAACTATAAATTGATCTCACAAAGCCGCCTATCGCAAAAGCTTGATTCTTCGTATGTAATTTCGCCAGAGTAATTGTGCAAATTTGAGATTGATAATTGTGAAGAGCTGAGCCTTGATTTTATAAAAATCCAAGGCTTGAGGATGCATTGAGAAAAGCCATAAATCAGTCTTGATAAACTCAGGTTGATTTTTGAGTTAACAAGAAATACGAATTAATTAATTCACAAAATCATGCAAAATCATACAAAAATAGCCTTTAACTTAAATTAGAAGTTTAGATTAGCTTTCAACTCAAAATAGATGTTGAGTTTTAAAAAGATAACAACTAGAATTGATTTTATGATTTAAAGTTTAACTGCTCTTTGAATGTGCATAGATAATTATGATTTAATTTAAAAATAAAGTGATTTATCCTCAACTTAACTGATTTTAAATTTAAGAATAACTGATGCATGGGTTAATCAATTATTAAATCAAAGTTTTATTCAAAAAATATATCATTAAATATTGACAACTTGCTTTAATTAATTAAATATAAATTTAATCAATTAGTCATAAGATTTTTTGATTTATTGTCAAAATTAAATAATATAATTAGGAATAAATATGATTAAATTTAATTAAATAATTAAGTGGTAGTATTAAACCTGATTAATTAAATATTCAAAATATTCAATTAATCAAATTTTAGGATAAATATGATTTATTGCCAAATAATCATTAAATTAAAGATAATTAGGATAAATTAGGAATATTTCAAGGAATATTCCTTGATGCAGAATTAAGATAAAATCAATTAGGATTTTGATAAACTAACGTGCAGATGTGCCTTAGATTAGGACTTTGATGTTGATTTCACTCGATTTGATGATGTAGGAGGTTAATGAACCTATAGCCCATTTTTAAGGTATTACATTTTGCTCCTTTTGGAATCACTGTGCAAAGCGTAGTGGTTCAAAGATTAATCTATTTTTGATGTATGAAACTAATTTGAAAGATGAACCGATTCCAAGACAGAAACTGATTGAAAGATTAGTAAAAGTTGATTCAGGTCCCGGTTGACCAAGAATCACCATGATGTCAACTATAGCAACAATGAACCGATGATTACAAAAAAGTATCAAAACTCCTGATTCTGAACCTTATGATTACAAAGAAGTGAGTGACCTGATTCAAGACCTGATTGTCCAAAGGAATCAAAATGGTATCACATCTGAACCCTTCAGTTATGAAGAACCAAGGAAATAACACAAATGAACTGATGGTTACAAAAATTTGATACAATTTATAAGATAGATTAGGATACCGGATTGATATGGATCTCGATGAATCTGATATGCCTCAAGTGATGTGCCCCAAGTGATGAGGTTTTTTGATGATTCAACAACTAGACGTGGTTGTTGTCTTGATTACTAAGGAAAGATTTGATCGACAAAATTAGATTTACAGATTTGATTGATGTGAAATACCATGCCCCCTTTGGGATTAAAATAAAAATCTGACAAGAAAAGTCAGCATTGAATGGTTTAGAAGCATGTTAATTGATTTGAGAAGTGTTTATACATGTTCTACATCATTTGGAGGTGTTGAAGACCAAGTTTGACTAGGTTTGACCATGAGTTGACCATGGGTGACCAAGTTGAAATTTTGATAGTTTGATGTAAGATAATTAGTTAAGTTGAATTCTGGATTTCTACGATGATTAAAGGTTGATTATACAAGTAGTTGACAATATAAACAATCTCATATTTTGATTTTGATCCCGAAAATGGGTTCAGAATGTCAAAATTAGCCAAGGGTGGAATTTTCATGAAAAACAAAGCACTTTGAAAAATTAGGTCAAAAGCTATATAAGGGCCAAAAGGGTCATTTTCAAATCATTATTCACATTTGACTTTAGAAACTTTCATGGAGCCCTCTGAGTGAGAAATGGATGAGATGAAGGTACCCATGTCATCACACCATTTTGAGCATAGCTGATGACATCAGAGACCTTCGCAGTATGAACATCCAGTAAGTGGACCTCTGTGCCTCTTTGTAAATTCCATTTTTGCATGTTTTCAAGCTTTTTAGATCATTTTCCGTACTTTAGGAATTTTCAATTTTTGCATGCATGGAAACTCGTATGACAGTCCACTGGGACTCGTACGACTTTTGAATTGTCTTTAGAGTGTCATCCCGAAATCCCCTGAAACTCATAAGAGAGGGACCCAAGTGTCGTATGACATTTCATCAGGTCCCTTAGTTGTCATACGGGGACATATAGATTGTCGTATAACCATGTTTTGTTTTATGGGACCTTGTCGAAACTCATATGAGTTTTGATACCAGACTGTATTGTCATATGGAAAATAGTGAGCTAAAAACACCTTCTTAGGTCAAATTTTTGAATTTTATGATTTCATAGGCTGATTCTATAGCATTTAATGTACCTTATGAAGTAGTCAACTTTTGAATTCTTGTACTATTAGCCTATTTTTCAACCAAGTTACTAATAGGATTCCCTATTTCTATATTGTGTAGGTCATCTATCCTGATGTTCATGTCCATTTTTCACATCTAAGCACTCAGAGACTCTGTGTTTCACTTCCTGATTTGATGAGAGTACATCTAGCCGCATGTAGTTTTGAGTATTTGATCTGTTTACCTAAGATTCAGGTGAACCATGGGCTACTGACTGCGTTGATCGAGAGGTTTCATTTAGAGACATAAACCTTTCATCTACCTACTGGAGAGTTGATGGTCACACCAAAGGATGTGTACTTTATTCTACGTATTCCATTCCATGGTCCTCATCCATATTATGTGAGTATGGGGAACTCAGGCTTAGTTTCCTTCAGGAGACTCTTTGGAGATGATACCCAGCTGACCCAGTCCATATCCTAAGAGACCTTAGTCCAATGATATGGGCAGACCCATAGGTTAGAGAGTATCATAGCTAGTATGATAGGAGGTATTATCATGTCAGACCATCAATAGAATGGTCTTTTGATGGGCTGGGTCCTATGGTTGCTCATTTGGTGGCCACACCTTTTGAGATGGGTTGGGGTTAGTGTATGCTAGCACATATCTTCTTTAAGATGCATGAGATCATGTATCAGAGACAAAGATTTTTTATTCAGGTGCCTTAGTACTGGAGGCGTGTCCTTGATGATATGACATATGTTATTTGGCATCTATACTTATAGATAGAGGCCTGGCCTACTGCCCAGGAGTAGTTCAGTTATTTCTTTTAGAGCCATGTATTGATTGGTCAATCCACCATGGTGCTTGAGAATTTTATCATTACCAGAGTGTGGCAATAGTATGGTATCATTCAAGATGCCCCACATGACTATGCCACATATGCATGGATAGTCCAAGAGATTGGCCTAGGATGGACTACACGGTTATCTTATGCTCTCTGTACACAGGAGTATAGTGGTATTGTTGGTAGAGATTGGGACTACTGACCTAATGTTATAGATGCTAGAGTTATAGATGGATTCATTGCATGGCTGGTAGAGCATCCGATTTATAGATTTTTAGATCCTACTGACTCGATACCCTTGATGGAGGAGGCCATGGATGTGATAGGTGCACCGATGGGTCATGGTCAGAGATGGCGTGATGTGCATATGCTGATGTCGTAGCCTACACCTTCAAGGCTGAGAGAGATGGTGACACCATAGAGACCATCTGGCCATATGAGACCACCTCATCCAACTAGTTCTATAGCAGGTAGACCTGCAGTTTTATAGAGGAGATTGACTAGAGGAGAGAGTGGCACTTTAGGTAGTGTTGGTAGTGCAGATGAGTTACTAGGTGCACAACATGATGTAGGCATTAGTCCTGATACCACATAGGTTGACATTGATTTTGATATAGGTGCAGAGGTGAGACACCATAAGGCACAAAAAGAAGAGGTTTTTGATCAACCAGCGAGGGATATAGATATGTCGCAGGCAGATATAGATCCTAGTGTATCACAGACTCCTCAAGATATGATCAGGTGATTAAGATCATAGGTTAGGGACCTAAGAGTATGGAGTGCTCATTTTGAGGAGTAATTCATAGAGGCTGATAGATAGTGATCCGAGCTCTGAGAGGAGAACAAGAGATTGTAGGCAGAGGTGACACACCAGGCCTCTCAAGCTGCATACTATGTTTCATCTTATTATGTTATTGTTCCTATTGGTCAGAGAGTACCGACATACTCCTAGTATATGATAGCTTTAGAGGGAGCTAGGGAACCATGAGCTAAAGCTGTGCCTGATGTACCACCACCATCTCTGCTAGATGTAGAGGATCAGGCAGACAACTGATCTGTCTTCCTATATGTCTAATATATTTTTTCTCTTTTTTGTTCATAGCTACATTGTTCTGATTTGGTAGCTCTGACCTGCTCATTCTTTTGTATACTATGCTAGTAGTGCACCTTTGACTATTTTCAAGTTATATGATATATATGAGATCGAGATTTTAGTTATGACTTCATTTGTACTTGTCATGTTTTGATTTATGATGATATCATGTGATGTAAATGTGATGTGTAGTGTAGAATGTGTGTATGGATTTATGCAATGATTTATTTCAAATGTATGGATGATATGCAAATGTGATTGATTATGGAAAATGTATGTAAATGTATGATTTTGATTACGCACATGTATGTAATGTAAATACATGGATGGAATGAAGATGAAATGTAAATGCAATGATACACATGATATGTTTTGTAAGGATTGATGAAGATAAGTACTCAGTCTTATGTCAAAAAGGATGTCTATCTCAGGATGGTGACTGCTTGTGGTTCTATGAGGAAACCTTCATGTAAGATTCAGCTCTCCAAGTCATGTTTTATTTTTAGTTTTGAAGTATCAATTAAGCATTTTAAGTGTAGTCAGCAATTTGTGAGATCATGCAATCATGCAAAGTGCAAAATGACATGCAAACCTAAGACCTAGGACCAATCACTGATCATGTTGTTGGTGTCCAAAATGACGCTTATGCCCTTAAGGCTGCTAATATACCCTCAGATAGATTTTAGGGGTGGTTAGCTCCAAAATGTAATGAGGTCTTAGGGTAATTGGACCAACTATAGGGACAAGACTGCCCTCTTCTACTTTTGGCTCTGCAAAATCAAGGCGGGTGCACCTAACCCAGTATAAACTATACTTCACACACCAAAGACTGGGTTTGAATAATAGATAAAAGGATAGTAAGAAAGTACTAAATGATAACCACACATTCATTGACTCTCCATTACTATGGGGTGGAACCTTACACAACCAAATACTGAAAACTTAAGGATGGTTCTTAATTTCATGTGTTTGAATAATGACAACCTCAATCAGGGTATATCAACAAAGAAATACTTATCTAGGCCAGTGCCTCATCCATTGGGCAAGGTTTCTTAGATAGACTACACACAGACACTAGAATATATCTAAGATTCAAAGCCATAAACACATTTACAATCTCCTTTACTACTTACAAAGTATCCTTACATAGACAAAAGATAAATCTATGTCCCATCTAGAGCATCATTTCATCTAATCCTGGATTAGAACTCAAGAATGAAGGCATATACATAAAATGGTTATGCAATGAACTAGAAATTTCAAAATTTATCTATGTTGACACAAAGGAGAGATAAGAATCACATGCCTGTATTAAGTATGAAGAATCCTCAAGTGCATACAATCAATCCAAAGGAACCATGCTTGCAAACTACAACTTAGACCTACAATTTTCTTTCTATTGTCAAAGTATACCAAACAGGTCATTACAATTCAGACTGGGCAAAAGACTCACAACTAGAAAAGTTTGAAAACCTAACTCCCAATGACTTTGAATGATCATAAAAATCCCTTTATACCATGGTTACAATGCGAGCACAATGATCATTTCCAACTCAAAATTCAAATCCACCTAACCCCACAGAGGAGTTAACACAGACAAGACAGGGATCAAGCCATAGCATTTAACAATCCATTCTACCCACTCTGGCCACTCAAGAATTGAATTTTTGGCACCTCTGTCATTGCAAACCCTCTGTAGAATTTGAAATCAAATGCAACGGCTAATTGACAAAATTTTGAAACATGGCTGTCAATTATATCTCTTCCCAGCAGATCGGGGGGCCCAATATAATTCATAATAGTCGCAGGCCCTGTTAGTTCTCAAATCTGCAGATTATCAAATACTCCTATGATCCTAATGGACATAATCTAGCAAGATGCAAACACTAAGGTAATAAGGTTATTAAACCTTCTTCACTTTGAGTATGAATACCCAGGTGGGTGTACCTATTCCAATTCATGGTTTTGACTGAGCTCTGAATTGTGAACTAGCTCCTTCACTGTTCTGTCCTCGCTTCGAAGATCAAATCAATAAGATGAGAGAACTCTAAGTATGGCCCATATTATCTTGATACACAATATTATGATGGAAATCATGAAAGCAAAAACATGAAACAATGGCTTAAGGATATTCATCCTTCTTCTTTTTAGAGTTGAACTCAAGGAAGGTTAACCTCATTTAGTGCTTCTACAAAGCATTAAAAAGCATATCTATGAACTTGTCACAGAATGATTCAGGTTTGCGATTGTATAAATAAAATAAAATGAAACAGTTATTTAGATTTAGGGTGGCAAATCAGTGTAAATAGATCTGAAACCAGTGCCTTATCCACTCGGGTGATAGAGTCAAACCCTACCTCTACATATAACTATCAAAACTAATTTCTTGAAACTCAAATGACATGCCTAACATACCATCGTTTTAATTCATACTACTGCTATCAAATTCATACATGGATTAGTTGTTCCCAAAGATCTCCCCTAAGATTTTACTCTTTCCTTGAAAGAAACTTAAGCTTAACCCCTATATTCACCTTGTGAATAATGCATTTAAGAAAGCCTTGCAATTTAAATACATAAGAAAACTAACACTCTCCATACATAAAGACAGCAAAATAATAGTAACAGAGCTTCAATGTTTTGTATTAATGGTCAAAATGCATAGATACAGTATCCTCTCACTTTTGAAAATAAGGTTTTGTATTCAGAACCTTTCTTATAGAGCCTTTTCAACCACCTTTGAAATGAACAAAGACTTGCTACTTATACCAATCAGCCATCTTGGAATCCTCGAAAGGATGCAACAAGCTTTAGATGGTTGTTAAAAGATCTTGCACTAAAAACAAGATTACAAATAGAGAAAGTTGTTTGCAACAACAGATTACAAATATCTATTTCCAACAATTCTGCAGGTGGCATCTTTGTCTAAAGATATTTCAAAGCAGTTGCTAAATTTGTTGCATGAATGATGACCGCCATCCGGCTAATTTACATCATCCTTTTTTTGAAACCGCTCTTCCTCCAATTCTGTATCAAGTTCCATGCGTAATTCAATTTTGGCCAGGTGTCACATTCATGTCTATGATAACTGATGCAGGAGCATCCTGGGTGTAAGAGCAATCTTGCATCACCCAAAAATATTTCTGTTTTTATATTCAATAAGGGCTACTTTGTGCAGAGCTACTATTTATGGAAAGTTACTATTTTTGGTAATTTTCGTATGTGCTCAGAATGATCTAATTTCTTTCTTGGAGGTTCATTTTGGTCATATAAGTCTGCCAGTAAAGTTTCATTGCCAGATCAAGTGTATATTGGAAGATATTGAAGATTTTTGGTATTGGCAGCAGGGTACAGAAACTTCGAACTCAGTTTTGAAGGCTTTAGAGGCCCTGGATGAGGTCGAATTTTGGGCCGAAATGGGGTTACAATAGTCAATCGGGTCAACTGGTGATGACTTATGGTCTTCGGAAGTTGGGTCACCTGAAATGGCGGAAAATGATTTTTCTTCAAAATTTTTGTTCGGGTTTCAAAATTTATTTTGAGCCGACTATGATGTAATAAAATGTAAAATAAAATAATTCTAAGTTTGGTCGGCCTTATTGGCTAAAATTCTGGAACCTTCCCAGGTGGTGGAAAATTGCCTATATAAGGAAGGCTGTATTATTGTCTTAGGCAGTTCAGAATAGTTCTGGGTAGTAGATCTGGGTATTGATTCGAGGCTTTGTCCTACAGAATATTGTAAGGGAATGCCCATGTGGCTTTGCATATTGTAATTCTGAAACTTTGTAATTCCACATTTGTGGAGATAATAAGAAGCCAATTTTCTGTTCTTGCATATTTTTGTTGTTTCTCTATTTCTGTTATGTGTTTGTGGTATTAAGGGGAGCACCCTTCATCAATAACTTGCTTGACATCTTTGTCCCTTTTCACTTTGATCTTCAAGGGTTTGGAGTACTAACACCTGCTACTACTTCACCTGATTGCCCTTTCTTCTGAATCCTCTGATAGATATGTGGATTCCCAAGTCATGTAGGTTTCTTCACTTTGCCAATGAAAGGCAAGGACCTCATCTTTCTTTGGGGACAACTTTTCCCACTCAGCAACCAACTGGTGAACCTCTATTCTTACATTAGCAAAGTACATCCTAGCATCTTGAAGGAGTTCAATAAAGTGTATGAATGGGGTATTATCATCTGTACATAGAATGGCATTTACTTTAGTTAGTACTTGTCTATCTATTTGCTCCATCCATTGATCTTTATCCTTGATTACCCCATCTGCCTTAATAAGACTAGGGAAAATTTGGAAATTATCCTGGAAATATCTTGTCCTTAAGATTTTTTACCTTCTTCTTATACTCTCCCTATTTACCTCAAAGTCAAAAAGATCCTTGACAAACCTGTAAGTATTTGCTAGCTCAATATTTACAACACATTTATCCTTATTTTGATCAAACCATGACCTCAGACTATCTTTTCTTGCAGACCATCTTTCCAAAATTTTGTCCACAGTAGCCACCTCTTTCTGAAAAATTGCTAAGACATCTACCAATTGTTTTGCAGATTTGTATATTTCTTTAGGCCTCACCTTTGCAACAAAATGTGACACAACATCTTTTATCTTCTCACCTAACCTATCCTTTACTTTTTGATCAATATCCTCTTCATCTATGGAAGGAGGAAAAGGGGAAGGGGGAAGTTCAATAATAGGGCTTGATGAGGAAGGCCCAGCAGAGGAGGAAGCTATCTGAATTTGCTCTGATAATTGTATTGGGCCATGTTCTCCCAATTTCTTTCTTAAATCTGCAATTAGAATATCTCTCTCAAGAATCCCCTGTTTCATCTCACCATAAACTTTCAAAACTGTTTCCAATTTTGCAATGAGCTCTTCCTTCTCTTTAGCTTCCTTTTCTGCCACCTTTGCTATTAATTGTGCCATGGCCATTACCATACCTGATGCTTCCACCAAAGAAGTATCAGTAACTCTTCTTACAATTAGACTCCCTAAGAAGTCATCTTTGACAATTTGCTTTCCTTTATCACTTTCATTCTTTCTTAAAGACCACATTACCAATGCTTGATGATTATCACTAAAAGTGACTCCTTTAATAGCCTATTCTGCTTCCTCTAGAGTTCTATGGAGAGGAGTGGTCTATTTTCTGACTGCATCAAACACTATTGCATCAGCTATATCCCATTCTGGGAGGATTAGTACTCCTGATACCTTTACCATATCTCTTCCCTATTCTGGAGTGATTTGTTTAAACTTTGCAGTCATCTCTATTTTCACTTCTACCTCTATGACTTGTAAATCCTTCTCTGGATTCTCTTCATGTCTCTTCTCACAGATTTCTTGAAATTTTTTGATGTTTAATTTCCAAATAAATTGCATAAAGGCCCTAGTTTTAACAAAAGTGTCATCAACCAAAAATTCTTCACAAGCTTGCTTAATTACAGGGTCTAGTTCAGTACCTGCTAATTCCCCTACTATTAAATCTAACTTGGGTTCTTCTGGTAGCTCTGGCACTCCCTCATTTACTTCTTCATAAGTCATAAAGATTTGACCTAGAGCATCTACTTGCTATACTTGTTCTGCAATCTCTTGGTCATCAAAAATTCTTATAGGAGACTGTGATGGGGAGTACTCCTTTTCCACATGAGCAAGTCTTTCTTCCAATCTTTTCCTTTTTGATGGGGGTGGAGAATCAATTATATCCTCAGAAGTTTGAGGATGAGGAGAATCGGGGATCTCCATAATGTTCTTTTGTTTTCCAACCTATTGTGAGGTTGATGGGATATCCCTTTTTTCTATTTGCTTTTGTTGGCTCTGTTCTGGTATCACCACATTGTAACCAGTCTACTTTTGCACCATGTACCTCCCCAGGGGTAACCCTTTTGCAAACATAGGCTTGCTCAACAATTGTCTAGCCTTTTCTGGATCATCCTTCATAACCTTTTCCTTCTTCTCATTTAGGGTCTGAAAAATATCCTGAAAACAATTCATAAGAGTATCTATTTTCTTCCCCATTGGAGTTATGCTTTTCAGGGGATCCCATCCCGAATCAAATTGCCGGATAAAATCTAGTGTCTTCCTGTATACCAACCATTTTTATTTCATAACCTCTTGTTCCTATATCTTTTCTACATTCCTGACAATATCTTCAGGGAAATTAAAAATATGGTTGATCACGACACACTTGGCTCTCTTTTTAAACATTTCATTATAGAAACCTTCTGGATCTACTGTTCTAGAAATTGCAGTAGCCATATGGTATGGAGCCAAAATTTTATCCATGTAAACCCATCCACCCTTGGTAATTATGAATTGATGGGCAATGGTAACATTTAGGAATAAAGTCCCCTTGCCTTTCCCAGTGAGGGCACACTCTTCAATATCTCCTAATTGCCTCAAGAACTCTGCAATTCCAATCCTAAGGGGTACCTGATAGGGCAAGATAAAAGGGGTCCCCTTGAAACCATATAACTTGATAACAGTTGATACATTGTAGAAAATAACATCTCCGCAATTGTGTACGATGTTCAGGTTCTTAGCAAACTGGTTTGGCCTAACAAGTTGTGCCAATACTGTTGGGATTCTTGGGTTGTCTAAGACAAACAGCTTCCTGAGTCTAGCTGCAAAACATTTATCAAAATTGATGAAACTATGATCCTTCTTATCCCAGGTCATTGTGAGGCTCCATAGTTGGATTGGCATATCTTCACCATCCTTCTTTCTCACTAATTCCATTTCTTGTTCAAAATAGCTTGCTCCTTTGAACAGAAACATGTACATTATGAAAGAGTACTAGCAAAAGGGCCTGTCACCTTCATTCTTTTGAATCTTTACTAATCCATTATGGATTAATTCAGCAATAAAAGGAGAAAAATCAAAAGTAATAGACATGTGTGCATGTAAAATTTGGATCATCATGCACATCAAGTGTATTGGCATCCCTTCACTAACATCTTCTCCAAAAATCTGACATAATGACCAATATGCACCCTTAGCTCTGAGATCAAAATATTCTATTTTAAAAGGCTCCTGAGTGTTCTGCCCCACAATAACCATTTTTCCAATTTTGGTGCAGAAATCCTTCAACAACTTGCCTCTAAAATAGTTCCTTTGTGCATTATACACTTGCCTTAGTTCTTCAAAATCAATGCTCTCCAAACTTTCTGAGGGTTCACTTAACCTGAACAACTCCCTGATTTCTTCAGCAAAAACTTTGATCAATAACACTCCCTTTGCATCCATAACTTCTTAGGTGATTGGATCATAACTCTTTGCAACCTGGGTCATCAAATCTACATTTAAAAAGACACCAGGCACGATAAGTTTTCCTAGGTCAGACTGCCATATATTGCTTGCAGGGTGAGGGGCATTTCTCTGACTAAAACCTACTTTGAATAATTCCAATCCTGTGGTATCATAATCACTTCTTGCGTTGATTGTACCAATTTTGGCTTCTCTAATAAAACTTTCTGTGTCATATAAACCTTCTGCTATTTTTACCCTAGGATATTTGGGAATCAAACTCTTGGTTTTCACCGGGGTAGTGGAAGAGCCAGGAAGTAATTGCAATAAATCCTCATGCAAACCTCTTTCACTATACTCTATTTTACCTGAAAATTCTTTCCTTGGTGCCATTTTAAGGTTTATCTTTAAAAGAAACCTTTGCAAGATAGACAAAATATAGAACTGTGATTCTTTTAGTAAGGAAGCAAATCGCACAAGAATTTCACCAACCTTTTTTCTTGAAAACCACTGGGGAATAGCAGCCAAACCTCAGAATTCTTCACACCTGAGTCTCTGCAAATTTTTGATCTCTTTGTGCTTCTGAAAGTGCATGAAATTCTGATATATGAGCCATTAAAGTAGTCATGTCAACAATTAATTTAGCACAATTGAAACAATTACTCCTCCGGAAGAGCGAACTGTCATTTCTTCAACAGGAAACTTCAACTTTGCACCATTTTATCTCCAGTTTGAAATAGAACTGTCAATCCTCATTAGCAGATGATCTAACGGCCTATCACATGATCATATGGCATGAAAAACACTCATGTGAACATGCAACTAACCATCACATTACCTTTCTATTTTTGGTGGTCTCTTGTAACTTCCACCGTTAACACAAAATGTTATTCGCATGATTGCATAGCTTAAAAGAATCTTATGCGAACATGCAAAAACCCGATAGCATTCACCATCATTGTCTTCCTTCACATCACTGATCCCACCTTGCCTTTGTCAATAAAGAAATTCCACGCTTGCAACACCTGGCAGAATGTCAGGTACTTTCTTTCTTTCTGAGCACCGGTGTCTGTTGATACTAGCCAATGAGGAAACATTATTCATGCACATCTGTCAAAGGTTTCACCAGAGAATCACACTTGGTTTAATGCAAGATCAATGGCCTATCACATGATTGCATAGGCTTCTAAGATCCCATGATATTATACGACAGTCGTCCTATCTTCCCCTTACTGCTTTTCAAACTTTGGAGATTCCTCTGTTACCGGCCCCACTGTCCTTGGCAAATAAAAGGCTGCCACTTGTGAAATACTTGTTAGTGGTCCCACCTTGTTTCCACATCAAGCTTCATTATAAAATCAATGATTATTTCACATGTTCGCATGGCTTGGAAATATTCCATGTGAACACGCGACCACCGTTAGATCTTCTTTAAAGATTCATGGTTGGATGAAACTTGAAACATTAGAATACAAGGTAATTAGGTCATAGGAAATGTTATTTATATCACCGGGTTTCTAGACTTAGGAAGAGATATAACCCCCATGTGAAGAATAAATGCATGTGCTCTTTAATGGACCTAAGTGACTTAAAAAGTAATGCTTGAAAAGAAATGAAGAGATTGACTTAGGGTTTATTTTGAAAATGGCAAACATTTTAGGGTTTTTGACATGAATTCAAAATTCTTCAAGGACAAGACCTAGGGTAAGGATTTTTGAAATAGGGCTATGATAATTTTTTAAAGAAATTCTGACACCTGTACCTAGGAAAACTTCACAGACCAGAGGACTAAACCAACATTTGGACAAAAACCTCAAAAAATTAAGAATACTCCCAACAGGCCCCTTGAAAAAGTCATCTACCACCTCATAAATCCTTCAGCGAATGAAAACCAAGCATGTCAGTAGCATGGCACCATGGACCCACCTTAACTCCACAACAGCACCATCATAATAGTTGTCGCATGATCGCATAGCCAGGAAATGGGCAATGAGAACATGCGACAACCCGCAGACCTTTACCTTGCCGCATAACCACCGCCGCTACTAACACAAAGTGTCAGTCACATGATCACATAGCATTGAAAAAGGCTATGTGAACATGCGACTAACCACCAGCTCACTACTACAGATGCCACATTACCACCTACCACTAGGTGCCAGGGACACATGTCAACTAGTCGCATGATCGCATGGCTGAAAGATGGCCCTTACGATCACACGACAAGGCAACAAGACTACCACCTTAGCCTCCAAGTTAGACAACGGGACCAAAACACTTCCATCACCAACGGGCCCAAGAATAGGTGTTAACTGGTCACATGATCACATGTCAAAAAACTCTGACATGTAGCCATGCAACAACCAATCATAGGCTGCCACATAACCACCAATGGGACCAGCGCCAAAGAAGCTTTACCTTTTGGAGGATCAGACGATTGTCACAAAAGCATGGAGGATAAACATCATGCATCTTCACCATGCGAACATATGAAAACCACCGATCTTGTCCAAACTTTAACCACACTAGTCAATGGGAAGAATTGGGACCCACCAACAAACTGCCACCTCACCACCACAGACATGTGTCAACTAGTCACATGATTGCATAGCCAAAAATTGGGCTATGCGATCATGTGACAGCCAACCAAAGGCCGCCACATGACTGCCAATAGGACCACACCCTTTCCACCAACCAGCCCCACGGGAAAGAAGTAACCGGTCGTATGGTTGCATATCAAAAAAATTTGACATGTGATCATGTGACAACCAATCATTTTGAAACCTTTGAAGACCTAGGCCCACCATCCATCGCACTTGCATAGTTAGGGAACGCCGACAAACAAGAAACTATGAGGTCGGAAACACACAGGGTTTTCGACGGAAAAGATTGAAAACACACAAGGTTTCTGACACCAAAAGATAAGCACACAAAAGCTGGAAGGCACAAGGTTGAAAACAATGAGGGTTTTCACACAGACTGAAAACATCATGGATTTTCAAAAATACTATGGGTTTTTGACACTGTGGCAGATTCTGAAACTGCTTCCTGCAGACCTTAGAACTTGAATAACTTTCTAGATTTGTGATTTAGGAGATGCGATCTAAATTGGAGCATGGTGACAATAGGAAGAACACATGGCCAAGGGTGCACACCATGAAACATTTTGGATTTACTTCACATACCAAAACTATGATTGCAGCAAGGTGGGACAACATTACAAAACTTGCAAGGAATAGGCCATTTCTTGGGATTTTTGCATTAACTGGAAAATGGACTAACACGTGTTGATTTGTTTTCATCATTGAACTTTTAGGTAACTAGATAAATCAATACAATGTCCACTAGTTAGGAAACTATGAATATATGAATATTGATTTGTATATGCAAGAATCAATACAATATCCACTAACTAGACATCCATAGACATATGAATATTGAATTTGTTTTCAGAATGTCAGATTAGATATAAGCAGCAAGGCATAAATGCCAAGATGACTTAAATATCATGTCCATTTTGATATAGAAATTTGTATAAGAATCAAAACATAAACGTCATGATGACTTGAATACATCTTGCAGTACAAACACATCAAGGAGTCAAGAGATCGTTCCAAATCCATTGTGAATTATCGTTAGTGACCCTTTATCATTCACATCCTTGGATAAGATCATGTTTCATAGTAGGAGGAAGAATTCACTCAAAAAGATAAAGTTAGATCAAACTTCCTTGAATTTTCCAAGTATCAATGGTCGAGGTACTCATGGCCATCCAATATGAGATGAAGGCTCTTACAAACGGACACCATTTCAATCTAAAATTTCCAAAGTTGTTAGATTTTCACCCCAAGCAGAAAACAAAGAAAAGATTATGCCCCCAACCATCACTCTCAAAATCCTATAAAGGACATCATCAAAGAGCTCGAAAGGACACAATATGAAAAAATCTCAACGTGAATCAGTAAGCATACAAGGAGATAAAAGCATGTAAAGAGATTGTTTTCAGTTTGTTTTTTATGTTTTTTTGTGTTGTTGTAAAATCCTTTCTAGAGAGGAGACTGACTGACTAACTTGGATTTAGCTTCAAAGGACCCTAAGTGGATATGACATGTCTGAGATACTAAGGACTGTAGGATATACCTTTGATTTCCCCCAAGTTTGAAACATTGATAGGATACAGATGCTTGAGTTGATTGGTGTACAAACTGACTTTGTTTAAGCAA
Organism: Chamaecyparis obtusa; assembly: GCA_027943335.1. NCBI lineage: Eukaryota > Viridiplantae > Streptophyta > Pinopsida > Cupressales > Cupressaceae > Chamaecyparis > Chamaecyparis obtusa. The sequence goes on from BSBK01003028.1 coordinate 64,372, forward strand.
GGATATATATAGACTAAAGTAGGCTGAAAGCTGAAAGCCCTTTTGCCAGGTTTTCACTATCTTTGCAGAGATTCTATTTTTGCTACCAAGGCACCTATTTCCAGGTTATCACCAAGGCACTTTTTCTTTTTCTCTTTTTTTTTTGTATTTTTCAATTTTTTTGTACTTTTGATATTTTTTTATTTTTTTGTGATACATCAAGGTGCCTATTTGCTAGGTTTTCACCAGGAAGATCATTTTTTCAGGACTTTTTCAAATTTTTATAATTTTTTCAGGAAATTTTTTAATATTGAATGCCTTAGGCGTAGAATTTCTTCAGATGGAGAATATTGATTGGTTCTTGGAGCTATTTTCCTTCAATCATTGAGAGTTGATAGGCTCCAAAGCCAAAAGTAGTAGTGACAATAAAGGGACCCAGCCAGTTGGGTTCAAACTTCCCCTTGCGTTTTCTATGTGATTGATTTTTAGGATTCTCTCTCAAGACTAGATCACCAACCTGAAATTCTCTGTGTCTAACTTTCTTGTTGTCACCTCTAGACATTCTTTTCTGATATACTCTGAGATGATCATATGTTGCTTTTCTGTGCTCATCTAGTAGTCCAAGTTCTTGTAACCTAGTCACTCTATAGTCATCATTAGTTAATAGACCATGCATTCTGATTCTCGGTGATGGGATTTCAACCTAAATAGGCAGCACCACTTCAGACCCATAAACTAAAGTGAATGGTGTAGCCCTAGTGGGCATTTTGATACTTGTTCTGTAGGCCTAGAGAGCTAGATTGATCATGAGATGCCAGTCTCTTCCTATTTTATTAACTGTATGGTGCAAGATTTTTAATAGATTCTTGTTTGAAGCCTATACTTGTCCATTCCCTTGAGGATAGTAGATAGATGACCAATGTTGTGTAATCTTGAATTTTGAACATAAGGAATCTAAATCCTTATTCTTGAATTGACCACCATTATCTGTGACTATAGAATGTGGAATACCATACCGACATATGGTGTAGTTCAGGATGAACATTGATATTTTTTCACCTGTTGCTTGAGTCAAAGGGACTACTTCTACCCATTTTGTGAAATAGTTTGTAGCTTTAATAATATGGGTATGTCCATTAGAAGAATGAGAATGTATGGCTCCTATAAGATCAAATTCCCATTGTTGTAAAGGCCATTGAGTAGTAAAGGGAATAAGATCTCTCCCTGGTGAATGAATCAAGTTCCCATGGACTTGTCACTTTTGACAATTCTTAGCATATTTGATAGCCTCTTTCTCCATTTCAGGCCAATAGTACCTAGCCCTAATAATTTTTTGAGCTAGTGTTAAACCATTGGAATGTGATCCACATATTCCATCATGAACTTCCTATAACACGCGTTGAGATTCATCATGTTCTAGACACCTAAGATGAGTACTATCTAGACTCCGTTTGTATAGATCATTGCCAATGATAACATATCGAGATGCATTTCAAATAAGGTTTCATTTCTCATACTGATTAAAGGATGTAGGAATGATTTGGTCTTGGAGATAGGAGAAAAGGTTTTTATATCAAGAGGAATCATGACCAACAACAATGTAGATCATGTGTGTTTTGGGGGAATCATATGCAGGATAAGATAGTGCTTCCACCAGGAACTTGTAGCATAGCTCATGTTCAAGCTACTATAATAAAGTAGATAGTGTTTCCATAGCATCAACAACCTTGTTCTCTATTCTATGAATTTTATCAAAGGTGATAGATATGAAATATTTCTTTAGATCATCTACCATTCTCTTGTATGGGATTATCTTTCCCTCTTTTGTTTGATACACATTATTGACTTGGTGTATTACAAGTTGTGAGCCTCCATGAATGTGTAGTTTTGTTATTCTCCACTCAATTGCTATCTTCATGCCATTAAGAAGGGCTTCATATTTAGCAATATTATTTGTGAAAGGAAAATTTATTCTGAATTCTTTAGGGATTGAGTTGTTAGCTTGTGGTGACTAATCAGGAAAGTACTGTACACTTTTCCTCCCGACCTCGTCGGGGTTCGGGGCCGGGCCGGGCCCTGAGCGGGGGTTTGGGGGCGGCAGCCCCCAAGAGCAGGGGTTCGGGGGCGCAGCCCCCGAGGAAATTTTTTTTGAGGCCGACTACTTTTTTCGGTTATTTGGGCCGACTACTTATAACTCATTCTAACCCTAAAGCGGGAAAATATTGTATAATATGGCCTAGGGTTAGGGATTTTTACGATGTATGATTTTAGTACTTGCGGCAGAGTTGGGCTGTAAGGGATTACGGATTGTAATCAGGTTGAAATCATTGGATAATAATAATATTGGACTTGCTGTTGGTGGACATAGCCCAGGGATTGGGTGAACCACGTTAAATCTGTGTGCCATTGTGTTCTATTCTGTGTGGTTTATTATTTTCTGATATTAGTTATATTTGCACATAATTGTTATTTCTACCTTGTTAATCCTAACAAGTGGTATCAGAGCCAAGTTATTTCATTCGTTCTTTCATCTATTCTCTGAAGCAGGTCTCACGAGTTAGTGGGAGAGTCTCTCGGTTAAGTGGGAGAAATGGCAGAAGAGGGTAGGCTGAAGGTTGATAAGTTTAATGGGCAGAACTTCCAGTTATGGAAGATGCAAATGGAGGATTATCTCTATCAGAAGGATCTATGGAGGCCATTAGAGGGAGTAGCCAAGAAAGAGCAATCAATGTCTCAGGAGGATTGGGATATTTTGGATAGGAAGGCACTGGGGAGTATTCGTCTATGCCTGGCACAATCAGTGGCATTCAATATTACTGAAGCAAAGACAGCTAAAGATCTGATGGAAACCCTAGCGAAGTTGTATGAAAAGCCTTCAGCTTCAAACAAGGTATTTCTTATGAAGCGTTTATTTAATATGAAAATGGTAGAAGGTGGATCAGTTACTGATCATTTGAATGAGTTTAATACAGTTACAAGTCAATTAACCTCAGTTAAAATTACTTTTGATGAAGAGGTTAGGGCTCTCTTGATTTTGTGTTCTTTGCCAGAAAGCTGGAATGGCTTGGTAATGGCTGTTAGTAATTCTGTTTCTGGTTCTAATACCCTAAAGTATGATGATGTTATTGGTGTTATATTGAGTGAGGAAATTCATAGGAAAAGCTCAGGGGCATCCACATCGGGTAGTGTATTGAACACAGAAAGCAGAGGCAGAACAAGAGATAGAGGAAACAACTCTGGAAATCGTGGGAAATCAAGAGGAAAATCAAAGGGAAAGAGGTCTAAATCTAAAGGGCCAAATGATTGCTGGTACTGTGGAAAACCAGGTCATAAGAAGAAAGATTGTTGGTCTCGGAAGAAAGATCAAGGAGACAAAAATGATGGAAACAAGGAGGCAAATGTGGTAAGTAACAAATCTGAGGAGGATGCTTTGCTCTTGTCCTTAGAAAGTATTGATGATTCATGGGTTTTAGATTCTGGGGCTTCATTTCATGCTACACCCCATAGAAGTTATTTTGTTGATTATGTCCAAGGGGATTTTGGGCTAGTTTATTTGGGAGATAATGAACCCTGTCAGATTGTTGGAAAGGGAAAAATTAAGATTAAGTTGCAGAATGGGAATCATTAGCTACTACAAGAGGTAAGACATGTTCCAAGGCTGAGTAGGAATTTAATTTCAGCAGGGCAACTAGGTGATGAGGGTTGCACAGTTACTTTTAATGATAAAAATTGGAAGGTTTCAAAAGGTTCCTTAGTAGTAGCAAAAGGTGTGAAAGTAGGCACCTTATATCTTTGTACAGGTCATACTGTTCCTTCTACTTTAATTGTTTCAGAAGATAATGAATGCTCAGGAACAGTGGCTGCAGTTGAGCAGGAAGAACATCAAACTGTTGCTGTAGATTTTGACACAGCACTGTGGCACAACAAACTCGGGCACATGAGTGAAAAAGGTATGAAATTACTTCATTCAAAGAAAGTTTTACCTGGTCTGAAATGTGTCAATATGGATTTCTGTGAAAGTTGTGTTTATGGAAAACAAAAGAGAGTTAGTTTTGTGAAGAGTGGGAAGGAAAAGAAAAATGAGAGATTAGAGCTTGTGCATACAGATGTATGGGGACCAGCTCAGGTATCTTCCCTTGGTGGCTCTCTGTATTATGTTACATTTATAGATGATGCAACAAGAAAAGTATGGATTTATTTCCTTAGACAGAAATCTGATGTATTTCAAACTTTTAAGAAATGGAAATGCTTGGTTGAGACTGAGACTGGTAAAAAGTTAAAATGTCTCAGATCTGATAATGGTGGTGAGTATTGCAGCACAGAATTTGAAGAATATTGTTCCTCTAATGGTATTCGTAGGCAGAAAACTGTACCAAGGACTCCACAAGAAAATGGAGTGGCTGAACGCATGAACAGGACAATAATGGAGCGTGCAAGGAGTATGAGGTTGCATGCTAGGCTACCCAAAAATATGTGGGCAGAGGCAGTGAACACTAATGTTTATTTAATCAATAGAGGCCCCTCTACTCCTTTGGACTGTGGTATTCCAGAGGAAGCATGGAGTGGTAAGAAGGTGAGTTATTCTTTTCTCAAAACCTTTGGTTGTGAAGCTTTTGCACTTATAGATTCTGAAAATAGAACCAAGCTGGAAGCTAAGTCAAAGAAATGTGTATTTGTTGGGTATGGCATTGATGAATTTGGTTATAGGCTTTGGGATTTTGAAAATCATTAAATTGTAAGAAGCAGGGATGTCATATTCAATGAGAAAGTATTGTACAAAGATCTGTTGCTGCAGCATGAGAAGAAAGAAAGTGACTATGTAGTACTGGATGATACTCCACAAGTTCATGTTCCAGTAGTTCCTTATGCTCCGCAACAACAGCAACAACAAATACCACACACCCCAGTGAGTGTTAGACGGTCAACAAGGCTAAGTAGACCTCCGGAAAGATTTTCTCCATCTTTGTATTCTATTCTGTTAACAGATGCTGGTGAACCTGAATGTTATAATGAAGCTGTGCAGGTGGAAACAAAGCTTCAGTGGGAGTCTACAATGACAGATGAAATGGACTCTTTGCTGAAAAATCAGACATGGAATTTATGTAAGTTACCTGCAGGTAAAAGGGCTTTACAGAATAAATGGGTTTACAGGATCAAAGAAGAGGATGGAGGTACGAAAAGATTTAAAGCCAGATTAGTTGTAAAAGGATTTGCACAGAAACATGGTATTGATTTTGATGAGATATTTTCTCCAGTTGTTAAAATGACTTCTATTCGTACTATTTTAAGTATTGTGGCTACTGAAGATTTGCATTTAGAGCAGCTTGATGTTAAAACAGCCTTTCTTCATGGTGATTTGGATGAAGAAATATATATGGTTCAGCCACAAGGATTTGAGGTCAAGGGTAAGGAGAATTTGGTGTGCAGATTGCAGAAAAGTTTATATGGCTTGAAGCAAGCACCTCGGCAATGGTATATTAAATTTGACACTTTTATGAATGGGCATGGATATAGTCGGTGTCATTCTGACCATTGTGTTTATTTTAAGAGGTTGGATGATGACAGCTACATTATTTTATGTTTATATGTTGATGATATGCTTGTAGCTGGGTCTAACATGGATCACATTAAGGGGTTGAAACAACAGTTAGCAAAATCTTTTGCTATGAAGGATTTGGGGGCAGCAAAACAAATCCTTGGTATGAAAATTTGTAGAGATAGAAAAAATAGGAAATTGTCTCTATCTCAGGCTGATTATATTGAGAAGGTGTTGCAACGTTTCTGTATGGAAAATGCCAAAGCTGTCAGCACACCTTTGCCTGGTCATTTGAAATTGACTAAGGATATGTGTCCCAAGACACCAGAAGAAGAGACTAAAATGTCTAAGGTACCTTATGCTTCAGCTGTAGGGAGCTTAATGTATGCTATGGTATGTACTAGGCCAGATATTGCACACGCAGTGGGAGTCGTTAGCCGTTATATGAGTAACCCTGGTATTGAGCATTGGAATGCAGTCAAATGGATTCTCAGATATTTGAGAGGCACATCCAGTAAGTGTTTACACTTTGGGGGTTCTACTACTACTGTACAAGGCTATGTTGACTCAGATTTGGTAGGAGATATAGATAGCAGGCGGAGTACTACAGGTTATATATTTACTGTTGGTGGGACAGCAATGAGTTGGATTTCTCGACTACAAAAGGTGGTTGCTTTATCCAATACAGAGGCAGAGTATGTTGCTGCTACAGAGGCAGCCAAGGAGATGATATGGCTTCAATTCTTCATGGAAGAATTGGGACATCCACAAAAGGATAATTTTCTACATACAGATAGCCAAAGTGCCATTCATCTTGCAAAGAATTCTGCTTTGCACTCAAAGACAAAACACATACAGTTGCAGTACCATTTCATTCGATCAGTTTTGGATGATGGACAGTTAAGGCTGGAAAAGATTCATACTGATGATAATCCAGCAGATATGTTTACCAAGGTAGTAACAAGGGAGAAGTTGAACTCATGTTCAGCTTCAGTTGGTCTTTTAGACTGAACAAAATAAAGGAACAACTGAGTCCAAGGTGGTTCAATCCAGTGGGAGCCTCATGTGGGTAGCGGTATTGCTACAGGATCAGTCTCCAAGTGGGAGGTTTTTTAGTATAGTGTGGATACTGATCAGTCACCAAGTGGGAGATTGTTAGCTTGTGGTGACTAATCAGGAAAGTACTATACAGGAAAGTACTGTACACTTTTCCTCCCGACCTCGCCGGGGTTCGGGGCCGGGCCGGGCCCCGAGCGGGGGTTTGGGGGTGGCAGCCCCCAAGAGCAGGGGTTCGGGGGCGCAGCTCCCGAGGAAATTTTTTTTGAGGCCGACTACTTTTTTCGGTTATTTGGGCCGACTACTTATAACTCATTCTAACCCTAAAGCGGGAAAATATTGTATAATATGGCCTAGGGTTAGGGATTTTTACGATGTATGATTTTAGTACTTACGGCAGAGTTGGGCTGTAAGGGATTACGGATTGTAATCAGGTTGAAATCACTGGATAATAATAATATTGGACTTGCTGTTGGTGGACGTAGCCCAGGGATTGGGTGAACCACGTTAAATCTGTGTGCCATTGTGTTCTATTCTGTGTGGTTTATTATTTTCTGATATTAGTTATATTTGCACATAATTGTTATTTCTGCCTTGTTAATCCTAACATGAGTATCCTTGAGGAGTGATGAACAATATGCTTGCTCCAGATCCATTATGTGTATAGGAGCCATCAAAGAATAGTTTCCATGCTCTAGAAGAAAGATTCATGATAGAGGAATCTAGAAATTCCATTTGCATTTGTGTATCATCAAACAAAGGTGCATCAGCTAATTGATCTGCAATGACTTGTCCTTTGATAGCTTTTCTTTCAACATATTCAATGTCAAATTCACTTAATAGCATCACCCACTTAGCTAGTCTACCTATTTGGGCAACTTTTCTCAATAAGTATTTCAATGGATCTATCTTAGATACCAATTGTGTGGTATGAGCCAACATGTAATGTCTCAGTTTCTATGATGCAAACATCACAGCTAGACAAGCTTTCTCAATCATTGAATAATTATTCTCATATGCTACCAATGTTCTACTAATATAGTATATAGCTCTCTCTTTCTTGTTCTCATCATGTTGTGCTAAAAATTCCCCCAGTGATGTATATGTAGCAGAGACATATAGAATCAGCAGATTCCCTTGAACAAGAGGCATCAAAATAGGAGGATTTGATAGATATTGCTTGATATGGTTGTAGTTCTTTTCACATTCCTCATTGCATGCAAAATTCACACCTTTATGTAATGTCTTTGTGAAAGGTTGTGATATGTCAGCTTGCTGAGATATGAAACATTTGATAGATTGTAACCTCCCTTGTAATATTCTCATTTGAATGATGTTCTTAGGAGGTTGCATCTCCATGATGGCTTTGACTTTAGCTAGATCTAATTCAATTCCTTTCTTTGAAACAATGTAGCATAAGAGCTTTCCAGAAGTGACACCAAAAGCACACTTCTTAGGGTTCAGTCTGAGACTAAACTTCTCCATCCAATCTAGTATTTTTCTCAAGTCATTCAGATGTTTAGATCTTATCATTGATTTTGCTAAAGTATCATCAACATAATCCTGCATAGTTTGATGCATCATGTCATATAAAATAGATGTCATAGCTCTCTGATATGTAGCACCAACATTCTTAAGCCCAAATGGCATGACATTCCAATAGAAGGTACCCCATGCACATGTGAAAGCAGTTTTCTCTTGATCCTCTAGAGCAATTTTGATTTGATTATATCCAGAAAAACCATCCATTAAAGAATACATCTCAAAACCCGCAGTCATGTCCACTATCATGTCAATGTTAGGTAGTGGAAAATCATCCTTAGGGCATTATTTGTTTACATCTCTAAAATTTGTACATACTTTTATAGATTTGTCTAGTTTTGATATAGGTACAATATTAGAGATCCATTCAGCATAATCAATAACACGGATGAATCTGGCTTTTAGTAGTTTCTCTAATTCAGCTTTGACCAAGAGTGCAACATGTGGATACATCTTTCTATATTTTTGCCTAACAAGTTTGACTCCTGGAGCTATAGATAAGTGGTGCATTATGAGATCAGGATCTAACCCTAGCATATCTAAATATTTCCATGAAAAGTTGATCTTCTTTTTTGTCAAGAATGTTGTGAATGCTTGTCTTTCTTCCCCTAATAGGGATTGTGCTACATAAATCAATTGTGGTTCGTCTGCTATTCCCAAGTTGATAGATTGAGTGGGATCAATTAGTAGTGGAGATCTATCCTATAAATGACTTGGAAGGACATCAAATATCTCACCCTTAGGTGCCTTAGAGAGGTTTTCACCCTCAGATACGTCTTTTATTTTTACTATTTTAGTTTCTGAGACTGCCACAAAGTGGTTTTCACCCTCAGAACTCCTTTTAATTTTTCTTTTATTCTTTTGAATAAGATATTTGATATCTGAATCCATCATGCTAATTCTTGGTTCACTAATGGAATTCATCATAGGCTTAGCTACATTGAGGTAGCAAGCAAGGGCATAGTCATTTGGAAAAGTATAGATACCATGGCTCAGGTTCATGGAGGTTTGGTCAAGAAGTTTGGGATGTTGGATAGTCAAAGTGGGGAAGGATTGGGAAATAGTGTTTACGAATATGGATCTATCATTATTGTTCCTAACCCAACTCTTGAGTTTGAAGGTGATATTACAACCTAAAATGTTCAATTCATGAATAAGCTCAATGTCATTGTGGGAGTCCACTTCAGCCATCAGTAGATCAGATTCGCTAAGTTCATTATTTCACTCTAGACTCATCTTGGGTGTAGGTGCCTATTGGTGAATGACATCAACATGTTTTTCTATGATAAGTTCATCTCCCTCTAGGATGACTCCCCATTCATAATCATTGGATTCATTTTCAGATCCTTCGTCTGGGCCACTAGGAAATCTAAGAACATGTGTAAAGTCAGGATGGATACCCCAAGAAGGGTTACCTTTAGATTCTAATTTCAATTCATACTCATGGGAATCTATCTTAGAATAGCTACCACCTTCCTCCTTATCTATGTGGTTATCTTCAAGATCAGCTGGTTCTTGTGGTGCAACTGTCTTTTGTTCTATAGTAGGTTCATGTGTTTCTACCACATTGATTCTTTTTATTGGATCACTGTCATCTTTAAGGAGGTCTAGTATTTCTTTAGGAAAATGCTCATAAGGAATGAGCTCACCAATGATGTCTGAATCATCACTGTCAAATTGTTGTGTTCCTTCTTTGACTTGTGTCACCTCCGATGGTTCAATATTTTCTAAGACATGTGGAGAGTTTTTGCTAAGATAGAAAGGCTTCTTTTTGTATCCCAGACTTGTTGTATTATTGTTTGTTCAGCCTCAATGATCAAGAGGTGATAGAAGACCCTTACCTTGTATTCCTAGAGGTCCTTTTCTAGTGTATCCCATTTTTGTGATCAATATATCCTCGGGTCCATATGACTTGGAGGGAATTTTTGGTGCTTTTGATTCACATGCTTGAACAATTTGAGATTGAGAATCATCTTTGTATAACCATGCAAGTACAACTTCTTCTTCCTCAAATTCTTGTTTAGATACTTTGTCTATGACAAAGCTTCCATTGAATATCACCTGTGACTCTTTAGCATTGGGTTTGACTTTGTCTAAAGGTTGTCCATAAGATTTCGGGGACAACGGGAGAGAGGTGAGAGATAAAACTAGTTCTATTGTGTATTCTCCCATAACCTTGTCATTGATTTTGACTTCATGTGTAATGTCTTCCATCTTTGATGTAGATGCAATACATGTTTGCTTAATGGAAGATTCTTTGTTGTTAGGAACAAGTTTTTCAACACTTTCTTTCAATGCATTACAAGTTGTAGACATATCGGCTAGAATAGTCACCTCTACTCCTTCATAAGGAAATTTCACACATTGATGGTATGTTGAAGGAATAGCTTTCATTACATGTATCCAAGGCCTCCATAGAAGAACATTGTAAGCCAAAGGAAGATCTAGAACTGATGTAAGGTAGGGATGCATGAGGGGCCAAAGGATGGCACACTCTAATGATCCAAACTAGCGACACACATGTGGAAGCAACAAACAACAACAGTGAGAGAGAGAATGCCAGATCATTTCATATATTATCATTAATTAGAATCATACATGCTGAGCTGTGAGGCCTTCCTAGTTATGACTAGATATTAAAATGAATTACAGAAGTCCTCAAACATGTGAGGATCTATTACTAATCTCTAGTCTAATGTCTACTATGCTCTATCCAAAAATTCTCCGCTAAACTACAACCAAACAACTACATTTATACAAGAAGCTATCGAGCTAAGTCAGCCTTTAGATCCACAATCAATAGAAGGAATGATCAAATCTAGGATCACACACTTCCCAATGATGGATACAAACATTAACTCCATGATCCAATATAAATGCACAAGTCGGCCACAACAGGAAACAAAAGTAGACCCGTCGGTAAGCAAGATAACCAAGCAGCAAATAGGTAATGTTGAGCATCAGAGAAATAACCGACCTCTTAGGAGAGAACCGACCACACTTGGTAACCAAAGGAAACTGACCAACTCGGTCAAAGAAGAAACTGAGCAACATAGACAAAACTCTAAAATGTTTTTGGTGACACATGATTGCCAAGGACCTGAGATTCTCGTGCATCAGACACCTGGGGTTATTTTGAAATGATTCTTCAAATCATTTGGTAGGTTTGGTCTGAGCTACATCCAACTCAGACTGTGAAATCCATGAACTATCTTCCATTGGTCTATTCTTCCACTTAACCAAATATTCCATATACTATTTTCCTCTTGTGCTCTTGCCAACTCTTTCCTTCAAAATCTATTCAACTTCATCATTCTACTTCTTAGGATATTATGTCGGTACTGTCACTTCTTCATCAGGTTCATGATACTCATAAAAATCAAAAATATTGAAAATTGATGATATGTCCATGTCATCGAGTAACTCAATTTCATATGCATTTCCACTGTCAAATTTCTTCAAAATCTTGCAAGGTTCAAATTTCTTCATCTTCAACTTCCCATATGTTCCAATAGGAAATCAACCTTTCTTCAAATGAACCATCACTTCATCACCAACATCAAAATTTTTATGTCTTCTTGATCTATCAGCTCTATCTTTGTATTTCTAGTTACTATCTTCCAGCTTTAGCTTCACGTCTTCATGCAATGTTTTCATGTACTCAGAAAAATTTACTCCTTCAACATTTTTCTTATTCTCATCAGCAATGTCTCTCAAATCAGATATTCCTCTCAGTTGTGTACCATTCACAATCTCAAATGGTGTCTTTCCAGTACTCCTATTCATTGAATTATTATATGCAAACTCTGCTTGTGCCAACACAGAATCCCAATTACTCGGTGTGTCTCCAACTAAACATCTCAAAAGATTTCCCAAACTTCTGTTCACAACTTCAGTCTATCCATCGGTTTGTGGGTGAAATGTAGAACTATTTTTCAACTCAATGCCAAATTTCTTCCAAAGTGTTTTCCAAAAGTATCCAACAAATTTATTATCTTGGTCAGAGATAATACTCCTCATTAATCCATGCAATCTGACAATTTCCTTAAAGAAAATATTTGCTACATGTACTACATCTGATGTCTTTCTACATGGTATAAAATGTGCCATTTTAGAAAATCTATCCACAACAACAAATATTGAATCATTACCTCTTACTATCTTCAGTAAGCCAAGAACAAAGTCCATACTGATATCAATCCAAGGTTTCTCAAGAATAGCAATCCATGTATACAATCCAATATTCTGACTTATTCCTTTTGCAACTTGACAAATTCCACAACTTTTCAAAAATTTCTGAACATCTCTATACAACTATGGCCAAAATTATTTCTCCTTAAGAAAATTTTGTATTTTATCAATGTCAAAATGTCTAGCCAAACCACTACTATGTTTCTCCTTTATCAAATTAGATCTCATCACTCCTCTCAGTATACACAATTGAATACCTTTAAACAACATACCTTCCTGAATAAAATATTTATTCCATTTAGTATCTTGTTGATCTTGAATAGGTTCTCTACACTTTCTCCATGGCTCAAAAAAATCAGGGTCATTTTCATACAAACCTTTCATCTCATCAAAACCAAGAACTTTAATTTTTATCTCGGTCATCAAAGATCTTCTTCTACTCAATGCATCAGCAACTTGGTTAGTGGCTTCACTTTTATTCTCTATCCCAAATGTGTAACTCTGCAAATACTCAACCCATTTCATATGTCTCCAATTCAACTTATTCTGACTACCCAGATATTGTAAAGCCTTATGATTAGTATACAACACAAATTCACTCGATATCAAATAGTGTCTTCATTTCTTCAATGCTTGAACAATAGCATAAAATTCTTGATCATACATAGAATATTTCCTTCTAGCATCATTCAACATTTCACTAAAGAAAGCAATGGGTTTACCTTCTTGACTCAACACAGCTCCAATTGCACTTCCACTTGCATCACATTCTACTTGAAATACCTTACTAAAATTAGGTAATGCCAAAATAGGTAATTCGGCAACCTTCTGCTTCAGAGTCTCAAAACTTTTGTCAGCTCCATGTGTCCACTTGAATTCTATTTTGTCTCCTCTCATAGTCTCAGTCATAGCATTACAAATTGAACTGAAATTCCTTATGAACTTTTGGTAAAAACTTTCCAAACCATGAAATGATCTTACCTCAGTAGCATTCATAGGTGTAGGCCAATTCAGAATAGCTTCAACCTTTTCAGGATCCATCTTCAAACCACTAGCTGAAATAACAAACCACAAATACACAATCTCTTCTTTCATGAATGAACACTTTTTTCAGATTTATCAACAACTTTTCCTCTTTCAACCTCTACAAAAATTGTTTAACATGCCACAGATGTTCTTATCTAGTCTTACTAAATATCAAAATATCATCAAGATATACAATCAAAAAATTACCCAAGAATTTCTTCAAAACTTCATTCATCAACCTCATAAAAGTACTTGGTGCATTAGTTAAACCAAAAGGCATAACCAAGCATTCATACAAACCTTTCTTTTTCTTGAAAGTGGTCTTCCATTCATCACCTTCTTTGATTCTAATATGATGATACCACTTTTAAAATCAATCTTTGTGAAACACTTTGCTCTAGTCAAACTATCCATTATCTCATCCATTCTCGGTAAAGGAAACCTATACTTCATTGTTATCTTGTTGATTTCTATGGAATCAGTACACATTCTCCATTCTCCATTCTTCTTTGGTGCTAATACAATAGATACTACACAAGGAATCAAACTTTCTTTGATCAAACCTTTCTCCAACAACACTTGAATCTGTCAATTCAATTCCTGATTCTTGATAGGTGTCAACCAATGAGGTACCTTATTCGGGAAACTAGCTCTAGGGATTACATCCATACAATGATCAGTGCTTCTTTTAAGTGGAAAATCATTAGGTACATTATCAGAAATGATATCACTGTACTCGGTGAGTAACTTATCAATCTCCTCAGGGACATTATCCTCTATTTTCTTACTTGGCTTATTAGGAATCACAACAAAACATACATCATTCCTCTTCAAAGTTAACAAACTTTCTTCCTTCCATAAAAAAAACTTTCATAGATGTGCAAACATTACTAATAGGTTCTTCCATCAATGGTAACAAGATTTGTTTCTTTCCATCAGCCACAATAGTATACTTATGCAATCTCCCATCATATATAGCATATCTATCATATTTCCAAGGTCTACCCAACAAAATATGACAACAATCCATAGGCATGATATCACACAACACCTTATCATATTATTTTCCAGTCTCCAAATTCACATAACATTGTTCACTTACTAGGAGTGTATGCTCATCTTTGATCCATGAAATCTGATAGGGCTTCGGATGTACCAACCTTTCCAACTACCATTTTGTGACCATCTCTTCAGATGTCACACTCTCTAAGCTACCATTGTTAATGATTACCTTCCAAACTTTTTCAGAAACTCTACATCTGGTCTTGAACAAACTTTTCCTTACCAAATCTTCCTTCTTGCTTTCATTCCATAGTACTCTCCTTACAATCAAGTTATTTTCTTTCTCAGGTTCATTCAGTGACTCTTCTTACACCAAAGCATTTCTACTACTACCATCCTTCTTAATAGCTTGTGTACATTCAAAAGATCTATGCCCTTCTTCTCCACAATTATAACAAGTTTAATAAAAACTTCCTCTGCCATAACCACCTCAGTAGTTACTGTCTCTGCCTCTAGAACTTTCACCTTTCCACTCGATCTTGCCTTTTTCCAGATTTGTCTTTTCTGGTTTTGATCTACCATTTTCACCATTAGATCTACCTCTTCCTCTAGGGAATCTACCACCATGACCTCTCTGTCTCTATTCATGTCTCTTGTTCAGTTTCTCCTCGGCCTTCAAAGAAAATTGATAAGCCTCTTCAATTTTCTCCAACTTGACCATACTAATTTCCTCTTAGATGGAAACTCTCAAACCATTTAGGTATCTACCAATTCTTTCCACATCATATCCAGATCTAATATCTAATCTATAGAATTCCTCAGTATATTCTTTTACCAAGCTATCTTTCTATCTCAAACTTTGCATTCACTGAACTAGGTTACTTTGATAATCATAGGGTAAGAACTTTCCCTTCAACTTATTGACCATTTTACTACATACCTTGATTTTTTCCTTTCCTTTCCTCTTCCAATCCAATTGTAGACATTCCCACCATAAGGATACATGGCTTTTCAACTTTGTGCTTGCAATCTTCACTTTCTTATCCTCAGGGATATTTTCATATTCAAAATACTTTTCCATCTTGATGATCCACTCCACCAATTCATTAGAATCCATATTTCCATCATACTCGGGAGGATTAAAATGTGGTTTTTACTTCAAACTTGTCAAAGCCTTCAAAAATATTTCTTCACCTTGATCCATAACAGGAGCAGGTTCTGCATTTGCCTATTCTTCTTCAATTTCATCATCACTAACATCGTCAAGATGTCTGCCTCTTCTTTGAGTTGTCTCCACTGCTTCTAACCTAGTAGCAATCTGCTTTAGCATATCTACTAATCCTAGATCTACATCTTGCCTCCCATGAACCATCTTGACAACCCTCTACAATTGCAGGTCAGATCACAATCTGCTACCCCACAACAATTCAACTAGGGCTTCAAGAGCAACCTACAAACCTAGATCCGTAGAACTAGATCAAGATCTCACCTCACTCTAATACCACCTAACACAAGGTAGAGATGCATGAGGGGTGAAAGGATGGCACCCCCTAATGATCCAAGCCTACAACACACATGCAGAAGCAATAAACAACAACAGTGAGAGAGAGAATGCCAGATCATTTCATATATTATCATTAATGAGAATCATACATGCCAAGCTGTGAGGCCTTCCTGGTTACAGCTAGATATTATGATAAATTAAAGAATTCCTCAAACATACAAGGATCTATTACTAATCTCCAATCTAATGTCTACTATGCTCTATCCAAAAACTACCCCCTAAACTACAACCAACAACTACATTTATACAAGAAACTACCGAGCTAAGTCAGCCTTCAGATCCACAATCAACAAAAGAAATAGTCAAATCTGGGACCACACACTTCCCAATGATGGATACAAACATTAACTCCATGGTCCAATATAAATGCACAAGTCGGCCACAATAGGAAACAAAACTAGACCTGTTGGTAAGAAAGATAACCGAACAGTAGATAGGGAATGCCAAGCGTAAGAGAAATAACTGACCACCCAGGAGAGAACCGACCACACTCGGTAACCAAAGGAAACTGACCAACTACCAACCAACTCGGTCAAAGAAGAAACCAAGAAACATAGACAAAACTCCAAAATGTTTTTGGTGACATAGGATTGCCAAGGGCCTGAGATTCTCTTGCATCAAGAACTTGACAAATGGTGTCTTTGATAACAGGTCTTGTTCTGATAGGTAAGATAATTGTTCCTTTGGAAGATCTTTCTTGTTCATCATATGCTTTGATAGTTATCTTCTTCTTAGGATCAATGGTAGTTTCTGATAATCCCAATTGTATGATCAAGCTATAAGAATAAATATTGAGACCAACGCCCCCATCTATCAACATGTGTTTGACATGATTGTTTTGGATTAAGACTTCAATGTGCAAGGGCTGGTTATGCAGATGACTCAAAGAGTTATCATCTTCCTCTGAAAAGGATATATATTGGGGAGATGTCAGATGACCAACCATAGTCTGGAATCTTTCCAAATCAAGGTTGTTAGGAACATTAGATCTGAGAAGAGCTTTGTCTAGAATGGCTCTATGAGCTGGTGATATCCAAAGCAACTCAAACATGGAGATTTTTGCATTTGTATGCTAGAGTTGTTGGACAATAATGTAGGAGGTAGGTCTTGTGTCTTTAGAATTTGATGATTTAGGGACAACCTTCTATTTAGAAGTAGATGAGAGATTAAAATGCATCTTACAGACATTTGATGTATCTGAGACTTGTCCTTTTAGATGCACCTAAGCTTGTGATTGGGTAACTGCATTTGCTAAGTGATTGTCCCTATTTTTTCACACAATGGTGATGAGATTGCAATGCTTAGATGGGAATGGTTCAACCATATTTATGACATAATTTTTTCTGGAGTAAGCATAATTGACTTTGGCACCCATGTTTGGCTGAGAAGATGAATCTCCTTGACCATGTTTTGGGAATGGTTATGTGAATGCCGCATGATCATTATTGCTTTTATAATTATCAATCACAATTTCTCCGTTATCAATTTTTTCATGTATGAGGTGTTTCAAACATATGCAGTTATTAATTTTATGACCCTTATTACGATGGAAGTCATAGAAATTGGTCTCTTTCCACCATTTCTATTTAGGTTCAGGATCAAATGGTCGAATCTCAGGTAAGGAGAGGATGTTGTTGGCCAACAAATTTTTCATGGTGGATTCCAAGGACTCTCCAAGAGGAGTAAACTTGCGTTTAGGATCTGTAGCCCAAGGTTTGTAGTTAGATGGCTTCTTGTTTGATTCTATTTCTTTTGATTTGGAGGATTTGATGGCTTGGGTACTAAAAGTGAGATTGAAAGAGAATGCCTTAGATGGGTTATGAACATTGTCCATAACATCATCTGTGACGACACCTTTATTCTTGTTCCAGTTTTTGTTCTTCTCTTTAGAACTAGATCCAGATTTATTCTTCAATTTTTGGAGTGATATGTCCCCTTTTTTTACAAGGACTTTCTCAATTTTGATCGCATTATCCACCATCTTATCAAAGGATGTGTGATCTTACATTTGCAAAGGGTAGTTAATTTTTGGAACCAGATTGTTAATGAAGATTTTGAGCTTCTCTATTTCTAGAATGGGTCTAGCATATAGAGAAAACTTCTTCCTCCATCATTTGAGAAAATTCAAGAATGGTTCTCCTGGATATTGTTTTAGATTGCAAATGTTGATCATGGTGACCAGATGTTTGATGTTATAAGAGTACTGTTGATAGAATAGTTTAATTAACTCCTCAAAAGTCTTGATTTTAGGAGGCATTCTTGAGAACCAATGAATGGCCACCCCTCCCAGAGATTGAGGGAAGCATCACATCAAGTAGGTTGGTTCATGCATGAACTCCATAGATTAAGTACAGAATTCCCTGACATGATCTTGAGGATCAGAGTTTCCATCATATTTGTCATACTTAGGCATTTCCACTCTTTTTGGGAATGGTGGCATGTACAAGTCTTTATCAAATAGAAAAGGACATAGAGCCTCCATGGAGAACTCCTTGGTTTCCTTCTCCCTTTCAAGTTTGTTGATCTTGACTTGCATGGCATGCATTTGTTTCATCATAGCAATGATTGGAGTTTCTTCCTCATGCGTAATGATATCTTCAACATTAAAGTTGGGAGTAAGTTTATCTCCTTGATGATCTAGATCTAAGAAATATGTCTCTCTATCTTCCTTCAAGAAATGCTTCATCATTCTTTTGAATTCATCATCATTTTGATATCGAGCAATTTCAGAAGGTGTGGGTTCTTGATCCGCATCATGGTGGAATTTTTTTCCTTGGGAGCCTTGGTTTCCTCCTCCTTGAGACATCATATTGATATGAGAACTAGAAGAAATTGATTGATGAGGAGTTACTTGATGATCTACGTGGGTTGATGCAGGAGGAGTGATGTAACCACCTTTCAAGAATAGATTTCCAAGAGCATCTTCTCCAAATTTAGTAGTGTCGTAAGGTTGATGAAATGTTTCAGCAATTATAGAAGATGTGGCTAAGGAGAATTTGGGTTTTTCTCCTTGTTTTCATTGTGATGAAGCTCTAGTTTCCACCATTAACTTCAAGTGAAGCACAAGAGCAAGATGAAGACAACTGAAGAAGGACTTGATTCAAGAATATCAAATGACACAACCTTGTCAAGATTGGATTGAATGAAGATTAGAGTGGATGTAAGTGAAGGATACTATACCCTAGAGTATGGGTAGATTCCCATAAGATAGCAAACATGAGCTCGCAACACTTAGCCATTTTGGTTCAAGATTGAATTGATTGAAGATTTTGACAAGATTTTGACACAAGATGAAGAAGACTCAAATTGATAGATCAGAAGGGTGGATCAGACTTGAGAGACCACTTTTTGAAAATGATGGATTCTTTCTAGTTTCTGCTATGTTCCTGACACAATGATTTTTTTGATAGAATCTCGAAGTAGGTTGTAAAAACTGGATTTCTGGCAATTTTTCAAAATTCTCATATGACTTTCTGTAGGCTCGTACGACTTTGGATAGGCTCTCAAATGACAATTGACAAAACTCATACAAAAGTTCATGCCAGGGTTTGATTTTCTTTGATTTTTCCTGACAAAACTCGTATGACAATGTATAGGCTCCCATATGACAATCTGGGGTAATGATATGAATATTGGTGGAAAATTGTATGACTTTGGACTCTAGAAAGGAATTTCATGTCAGATTTGCAATTTTTCAATTTTTTTAGTTTTAGGTTGTTCACAAAGTTTTCTGTCCAGGTTTGAAGATCTGTGTAATAATTCATTTCCAAAGGACTAGGTATATAGAAAACATGCGAAATAGAAAGAAAAGGGGAGCAATAAATCATCTCAAAACAATGAACAAGGGTGAAAGCAACCTTGTGCATGAATAATTAATAGTGACTTATTGTGCTAATCCCTAGGAATGCTATTTGTGTATGTTCTCAAAAAAATTTCAATAACGCACATAGTCCTAGAAAATGAAAAATTTGGCCTCACTAGGGTTTGTAGTAATGGTTTGACTTTGCAACTTTTGTGATCTCAAGTGGGAAAACTCTAATCCAGGTGCACCAGGGTTTTGACACGGTTCAAGAATTTAATTGATTAGGAGCTGCTAGGGACATCTGACAGCCCAACAAGAGACCACACCTGTGAATATTTATTCCACAAGGACATTTATATAGCGGCTGTCGCTACCATGGTGAAAATGGCTATTACCACTTGAGGTTCCATCCATGTGGTTAACCTAATTAAGGGAATGTCCACTATCGTTAACCCTCTCTAAAGGTGACTCACAAAAGATACCACAAGGGGACTAGATCAGATTCAAGGATCTGGGTTTCTAGTACTATCCAAAAAGGAAGTAGAGCATAATCCCCTAGCCTCTTCACTTCACCAAAACAAAGCAGACAGATTAATCTGACATGCTAAGACTGAAATTATCTCACCAAGATATATGATGTCAACAACTATTGTATATCGATCTCTTCAGAGAGAAAATGTATCGATCTCTCTGGATAGAAAATGTATCAATCAAAAGCTGAGGACTCAAAAATCTAGTAGAACACAAGAAAATCTCAGTATCCTCCCTACCTAAGAGGGGGATCCTTTGTCAAGAAGAGATTCACTTGCGTGAACAAGCGAAAGAAGCCCACTCTCTCAAGATCATCCACAAATAATGTTCATAGGGCCTATTTACTATATGTAATAGATATGCATAAAGCAAATCTATGTTCATTTTATAGCCCAAAAACTGAAGTCTGTGATATGAAACTAGGAAAGGTCACATGATTTTGACACATGAGAGTTTATTTTTTGTCCCAAATGAAGTGTTATCAGATCATAGCAGAATACCTGAGTTCCTCGCAATGCGCTTACTGGATTTTACCTATTTGACCAATTTTTTGTGCCTTTTCCCAATTAGAATCAGCAAATACCAATCAGAAATAGAATATCTCAATTGTTAGGGTTAGCTATTAGTCCAAATCCAAAAATCAAATCTGGAAAACTACCTAAAAATTTGAAACGACAATTGAAATCTGATGCTAAAACTTGTACGACAATCAGTTACCTCCTGTATGACAATCTGAAAAATCGTACGATAGTGGGTCTATGCCCACATGACAATGAAAGTCTGAAATGACAATGTGTACATTCCAGCATGAGTCTTGAAAATCTCAATTGTCATACGATAATCTGTAGGTTCCGGTATGACTTTTTGACAAAAGTCGTATGAAAATTGTATGGACAAAAAATAAAAATCACAGTTTTAGTCTGAAAATGATAGAAAATTGATAGAAAATGTTACAATAGCAATGGAAACCCATTTCAAGGCCCCATAGTGGATGCCAGAAATGTGTGTGTGAAAATTGTACCTAGCTGTGGACACAACACTTTAGTAAAACATTAGAGGTTAGCAAAATTGAAATCTGCAAGTAATTGAAACTAAGCTAACCAGGCGATTTATTGTCTTCTAGTAGGTGTGAGTATGATGTTCTCAGATTGAAATTGAGATCATTGAAAATGCAACACCTAAATGAAGGATTTAAATGATTGAAAGCAATGAAATATGAATGCAAATTAATTTATTTTTGGGGGGATTTTTTATGCAATGAGATGAAAAACTGTATGAATCTAAGCTAGAATTGATTAAAAATGATATGCATATTTAATCTAAGAATTATATGAATTGATATGAAAATCTATGCAAAGCTATGAAAAACTATGAATTGATCTCGCAAAGTCACCTATCGCAAAAGCTTGATTCTTTGTATGTAATTTCGCCAGAGTAATTGTGCAAATTTGAGGTAAATCACTCTTGATAAACTCAAGTTGATTTTTGAGTTAACAAGAAATCATAATTAATTAATTCACAAAATCATGCAAAATCATGCAAAAATAGCTTTTTAACTTAAATCAGAAGTTTAGATTAGATTTCAACTCAAAATAGATGTTGAGTTTTAAAAAGATAACAACTTGAATTGATTTTCTAATTTAAAGTTTAACTGCTGTTTGAATGTGCATAGATAATTATGATTTAATTTAAAAATAAAGTGATTTATCCTCAACTTAGCTAATTTTAAATTTAAGAATAATTGATGGATGGGTTAATCAATTATTAAATCAAACTTTTATTCAAAAACTATATCATTAAATATTGATAACTTGCTTTAATTAATTAAATATGAATTTAATCAATTAGTCATAAGAATTTTTGATTTATTGTCAAAACTAAATAATATAATTAGGAATAAATATGATTAAATTTAATTAAATAATTAAGTGGTAGTATTAGATCTGATTAATTAAATATTTAGAATGTTCAATTAATCAAACTTTAGGATAAATATGATTTATCGCCAAATAATCATTATATTAAAGATAATTAGGATAAATTAGGAATATTTCAAGGAATATTCCCTAGTGCAGAATTAAGATAAAATCAATTAGGATTTTGATAAATTGACGTGCAGATATGCCTTAGGTTAGGACTTTGATGTTGATTTCACTCGATTTGACGATGTAAGAGGTTAATGAACCTATAGCCCATTTTTGGGGTATTACACTCCCAACCAAGCGTTTCCATTAGGATTTCTTCCTCAAACTTACTGATCACCCTATCAAATCAATATCTCTACAATGTATCTATTGGGATTATGGAAAGATAATTACTGAGAGGGGAGGGGTGAATCAGTACCCTCAAAAAAATTTAACACTAAAATTTTGCAATACTAGATCTCAATTAACTGATTGATTTCATTGTTAGAAACATACATTCATATAACTGAAAATGTAAAGTGCATGTAAACTAAACAATAAATCATCCATGAAAATTCATACTCATGACACAGATATGTTGGTTATGCAAAAACCCTTGTAAGAAGGTAAAAACTACGGTGGGGATGACACCCAAAAATCTTCACTACCACAGCAATAAAGTATGTTGGTTAAGGCTACAATTTGTGATCACTTTTGATGATCTTACCTTGTTAGGAGTAACAAAAGATTGAATACATCTAATTGGTTAAAGTATTTTCACAACATAATGTATGTGTGTACTCAGTTAAGAGATTTACATAAGAATGGTTAAGTTCACTATGTTAAGAGATTTGATTATGCTACAATCGTTAAATTGATAAGAGTAAAAGTATCTGTAAATAACAACCAATCTTGTCTGATTCAAATCTATGAAATATCAAGTAAATATCACCGCAGTATGATGTATATGTCCTATTATTCTCGGTATCTTTGTATGTGTTCTGATAAACTAATTCTTTCCTTTCATAAACCTTCTACCATAAACCCTTTGTCTGATCTCCAAATGTCCTTAGTGCAGCTACTCCTTCATGATACTTGATCATAATGACATCTTTAAAAATTTATATCAAACTTCCTTGACCTAATTAGGGTTTACAATATCTTAGAAAACCTAAGATCAATAATATAACCTAGAGCTAACATTACATAGAAATCATCACCAAATTTAATGATTACATCCACATTAAATATGTCTCAATCTTGATAAACTATTTTCCTAATCGGTGTAAACCATTTGCATAGGTGTATGTGCCATTTTTTATTACTATGTAATTTCCTTCTTTACTTGTTAATCACTGCATTCACCATTCGGTAAATTACTGATGCTCGGTTCATATGAATGCTTAGTGATCACTAGCTCAGTACTCAGTAAATGCCTGACACTCGGTGAGTGTACTCGGTCAAACCTGTATTCAGTTAACTTGAAGTTCTTCCTTGTCTTTGCTCAGTGAGTAGGCTTTGTATGCTTGACCGACTGTCTTATTTGTCTCCTTATTTCAACCTTTATCGACTGAATAACTAATTGATACTAATGACAATCTATCAATGCTCAAAATAGAGATAACAATCTCCCCCTTTGGCATTAGTATCAAAACTTTATGTATATGTGTCAATTGCCAAAATATATTAAAAAACTCAAAAAATATACTAACTATATACTGACTACACTAAATCTTTTCTTTACAGACTCCCCCTTTGTGCATTCTCTCGGTGGTGTGAAGTACATAGTGGCATATACATGACTTTCCCCCTTTTTGAAATTAATGCCAGTAAAAAGAATGTACTTACAACTTATCACAAATGTGTTGGTGGGTTTTCTTTAATGATGCCAAGAGGTTTTCCCATTCCTCTTTCAAGTTGTCAAGAGCAATGTGCTCTAGACCGACTTGTGCATGCATGAAAAATGTTCTCAAGTATAGAGATCTCGGGGGTGGAAACTAAATATTTTTCCTTATTTACATGTTTGTCCATAATATTTAGATTGGGAAGCAACTCTGCTTGTAGCTTGGTGACTTGGTCACTAATGGTATCTTCATGCTTCCTCAAATCTGATCTCAACCGCCTAATTTATTGAACTTTTGATATATGCTTATGAAAAGAATTTGGCTCAGTTAGAGAACTATTTGCACTAACCTTGATTTCTTCATCCATCTTTTTAATCTTTTCAATAACCTCGGTAGTGAAATGGTCAACAGTGCACAATTTAAACAAAAATTGAATAATTTTTTTAATAATGGCTTCTAGCTTAGTTATTACCTTAGAGAGCTTAACCTTATTTATTGCCACTTCTCGGCTTATTTTCTTTGCAAGTTTCAATTGAATATTTTCTTCTACCCTTTCCTCTATTCTCTTCTCACCATCAATATCTAAAGTATTTATGTGGCCTGTTATAGTTGCAAGTTGATCAAGGACAAGGGTATCCTCATCAACATTAATATCAGGAACTACTTGCAGTATGATATCTTTAACATCTTCTAGAATTTTCTTTCTTTTTCTCTCCTTTTTCAGTTTCTCTTGTGTAGCCTTCCTAGTGTACAATTCCCCATATCTTCTTATTGCCTTGGGGTCTAATGTTCTTGGGTCACATTTAGGTATCTCAATTACCTCATCCAGTGTGAGTGGACCCTTGCGATGTTTCTTTTTCTTCTTCTTCTTAGGTGTTGGTAATTTCATATATGGAACTAGAGATGTAGTCTCCAAATTTGTCTTCTCAGGCTCGGTAGACACACTTCCCTCCTTAGGTTTCTCGATAACTGGTATCTTAGTGTTTTTTCCTTGGGCGTCAGTTGTGATGTCATTTGTTGATTCTGTTAGTTTACTTTCTTCTGATGCTTGTGATGTTGCCTCTATTTTCTCAGGCTCATTGGAACTGTTTTGTTCTATTGTCCCCTATTTAGTTGTCTCCTATTCCATTGTCCCCTATTACTTGGGTGTGTCTTTAGGTTACCTAGGGGCCAAGCCTTTGGGTTCCTTCTATGTGACTATGTCAATAGCTTCTACTAAAATTGGTAATTTACCTAGTATTTCACTTATTGCTGCCTCAATGGGTGCATTCTCCTCAGTTGTATCTATAGAAATGTTTACATATTCATCATCATCTATGTCATTAGGATCTCCATTTGTGATGTCTTCAATAAGTACATCATATTTTCCTGTTATCACTAACTGCTCATGAGGATCCTTGTATTCTTCTCTGTAACCTGTCGGGTAGAAATCTATTGCAATGGTAGTATCTTCTACCTCAGTGTTTGATAAATCTATGGGTTCCTTGGTAGCAAGATCAGTATCATCTGAGTGAATTCCTTTACCTTTATTTTTACTTTTCTTCTCGGGAACTACTGCCAATGCCAACTTGTCTACTTCTCTTCAGGCTGTTAGAATTGAAGTCCATAGAAGTTGACTATTCTCATCAACTTCCTTAAGTTTTCCTACCAGAATATTTAGGGCTCTACTCTTTACTAAACATATCTTGGAATATTGTTTCATTAACTCTTCAATTTTTAGAACTGATAAGGTAGGCATAGCCAATATCAGTGAATGTTCCCTCATCTTCTTTTTAGTTTGCAAGGCATAAGTCCATCTTTCTAACACTTTCTCATACAAACCCTTAGGTACATACTTAGGAAATTCAACATATACCTTTTTAAATTTTATCATCATCTGTATGATTGCTTCTTTGAGCTTTTCCTGACCCTTGGTAGACATATGTATATACTGATTTAACTTGGGGTTGCTAAGACCACCAATTTCCTTTATTGACTCAACTAGTTCATCAATTGACTAACTCTTATTCACAAAAACTTTAAACGTATCTTGATCTTCCTCTTCATCATCATCATCATCAACATCATCGTTCTCTCTAATTAACTTTCTCCTCTTATTAGGTAGCTCGGAGGTGGCTTGGGAACCTCTCTTTTTCTTTTGAAATATCTTGATGGGATTTGGCCTAGAAATTTTTACTACACCTTTCTTTAAGGGTGGAGAAGCATCTATTGAGGATCTTGTCCTTATTCTTGTCGGTTTTTCTTCTTTCTTTCTCTTCATGTGGCCTTGACCGATGTAGGTATGTCTTTGTCAAACTCGGTCTCCTCCCCATCATGTTCACTATTTTGAATCAATAATTGTTCCTCATTTACCTCTTCAACTGGAATATCCTCAGATGCCTCTTCCTCTTCTACTTCATCTCCGAATTTCTTTATCAATGTATCCATCATTTTATTTGATTTCTTGTTCACTTTAACTATAATAAGATCCATCTTTATTCTTTGTTTTGCCTCTTCATAGGTACCAAACCTACTTGCCTTTGGATCTTTGGGCTCTGCTAATAATGCCTCTATTGACTTGGAGGCTCAGTTAATATCAAGTTCATAGCCCATAGGGTGTAACCAAGTAGTTCTTGGTTCAACTACTTTGATGAGAGTGGTGTCAGTATCCACTAAGAAACATATATCTTCTTTGTATTACTCAACCATCTATCATGTTATTCTACTTCTTTGATAAATCCTATCCTTAATTGTTCAAAGTATACATCCATAATGCTAACAAAATTTTGTCCCAAACTTTTAATAAAGTCATTGATTTGCAAAGTGACCAGTTGGTCAGTATCCCAATCAACATTACTAACTGAGGGAAAGAAGTTTTGTACATAGAAAAATATGAAAATCAACAGTGAACCAAACTTACATATATTAGTCCTTACTGACCGGATGGTTCTCATGTTTTCATCCAACTGTTTCAATAAGAGCTTGGCGAGGTCAAATTGAAAACCTTTCTTTACAATCTTATATGCAATATTCACTACTCCACACAGAACACTATTCAGCCTGCTTGGATTGAAATATCTTGTACCCGACTGCATATGCACCAAATCTCATCTTGGGATCATTAATAGTGTTGATTTGCATGCCTTTCTCATCCCATTCATCTCCAGTTAGTTTTTCAATATCAGCCCTCCGTGCACTCCTTAATGATTTTACCTTGTCAGTTATGGGGTAATCGGTGACTGAGTGTATGATGTCCCTGGTGATTTTGACTGGTTCATCCAACTATAACTTTCTATCATACACTCATCTCAACACTACCCTAATCCATTCATTCTTAAATACACTCGGCAAGTGTAATGCATTCACTAAACCCTTCGCCTCCAAGTGTGTGCCCTCATCCTTGAGATTTCCATTGACACTCAGCTCCTGGAAGGTGGATTGAAGCTCAAAATCCCCTACTTCTCCTATTTTTCAATGAATATATGCACAAACATCCTGAACTAGCAAAATTCTAGGTGGTATGCTCGAAAATGCATTGGTTTTGTCAGTTTGTGAAGCAACCTCGGAATGTATTTTGTATTTAGGCTCAGTATAGGTTTCAAATTTTATCAAATTAATCTTCTTACCACTCACAAACTTAGATTTCATAACTTTATATGAGGATTCCATCGTTCTTCAAATTAGGGCTTCGTGAAAAAATTGTGAAATAGCTCGGTGGATTTGAAACTTACTTTAATAGTGAATACCTTGCTCATAAATCCTTTAAATCTCTACTCATACTATTATGTTATCTCTCTACTCAAATCTCATTTGAAATTGCTCTGTTCTTCATAGTCATAAAGTAAAAAATGATTAAGTCCATAGTTTATTTATAGCCAAAAAAAATTCCCACTAAAACTTTTGCATTTAATGTTTGACCTACCACAACTCGGTAGAAGTAGTTGTGCTCAGTTTATACTTCAAAAGATCTCTAGCTCGGTTAACTCTAAGATATCACTTGGTTAATACCATAACTTGGTCAACCTTGCCAATAGTTACTGACTAGCAAATACATACTTGGTCTATCTTATACCGACTATACACATTTAAAGTTCAAAACATATACTCCCATAGTGCATCTTATTTCATGCAGATTTGGTAATCAATCACTAGATATAAGGAACTATTTGTTACATATAACTGATTTGAAACTCAGTTCTATACATACCTTTTATGATTTAAGTGGAGGTGGTGAAGTCACCTAATCCAATGGATGAGGTGTCACCAACTACATTTCTTGATTCAGCATTATCACTTGATGCTTTTATCCACATTTAATTCCTTATCCTCATGATTTCCACAATTGTATTTCCATTTTCAGTTGTTTGTGTCTCTGGTGCTCGGTCTCTGCAATCCTTTCTTAGGTGATCAACTTTGTAACAATGCAAACATGCCATACCAGTGTTCCTCTCTAGTTCTTTCTCATGCAGTTTGCTACTATATGTCCATATCTGCCACATGTTGTGCAATTAACTCATGTGTTGTAATCCCAAGTAGATGCATTACCTTGCCTTCTCTGCTGATATGTTTTGTTCTATTCTTTCGGTGTCTAGACTTGCTTCATTTTTGTCCTGCATTCTTGTGATATGTGTCCATGCATTTTTCAAGTGTGACAATGTTTCTCCATTAGGGTTTCTTAGGAGTCCTATTCAATTTAGATTTTCACTCATGTGCCTAATATCCATACTTGTTATAGTTATAACAATAACCATTAAAATTAGGAGTGGATTTATGAATACCTTTTTCTTTGCTCCTACAAACATTTCTTGTGTGGTCCAATTTTCCACAATGATAACATGATAGCTTATTTGGCCTTTGGTTAGTGTAGACATTGTTCTTCATGAGTCTCCCTGCTCGGTGTAGCCTAAACCAGTTGTGCTGCAAAGTCCTTTTTGGCTGATCAGAAATTTATCTATTTTCTTAGTACTATCTTTAGCTTTCTTGATGATTTGATTATGGATTTTTTGCATTTTGACCTTATTCTTCAATATTTCATTTTCTTCTCTTAGTTCATCAATGTCTTCTAGTTTCCTTGTAAGCTCATTGTTTACTCGGTTGACTTCCTGACTTATGACAACCATCTAATTAGACATTTCAAAGTGATGCTTGATGAGTCTTGGTATCTTATATTCCTTCTCTTGTATCTTCTCAATCATTTGTCTCCTATCTTCAATAGCCAAGTTTCTTTCTTGTTCTACTTGCCTAGTGTTGTTCATGACATCAACCATCCTAACCATTTGTGTCTCTTGATTGATCCGTAGAGCTTTCACTTATTCAGTAAGATGTAGATTATTTTTAGATAAATCAAATATTGTTCCTTCAGATGCATTAGATATGCCACCAGATCCAGATCCGAATGTCTCAAAAGGGTCATGTATCTCTTCTTCATGATAATCAGTCTCATTACACTAAATTTCCATATCCTTCCTTTTGATTAGTAACTTATGCAGTTCTTCTTTGGCTTCCTTGAATTATTCAATAAAGATCTACATCTGTAACCTTTGATTTTCAATGGTCGTATCCAACTTATATCTATCCATCCTTAGATCTTTTCCTCTTCAGTGATTAAATATCCTTAACAAGAGATCTAGCTTTGATACCAGTTGTTGGGATTATGGAAAGATAAGTACTGAGAGGGGAGGGGTGAATCAGTACCCTCAAAAACTTTTAACACTAAAACTTTTCAATAGTAGATCTCAATTAATCGACTGATTTCATTGTTAGAAACATATGTTCATATAACTAAAAATGTAAAGTGCATGTAAACTAAACAACAAATCATCCATGAAAATTCATACTCATGACATGGATATTTTGGTTACACAGAAACCCTTGTAAGAAGGTAAAAACTATGGTGGGGATGACACCCACAAATCTTCACTACTATAGCAATAAAGTATGTCGGTTAAGGCTACAATTTATGATCACTTCTAATGATCGTACCCTGTTAGGAGTAACAAAAGATCGAATAGATCTACCTGGTTACAGGATTTTTACAACACAATGTATGTGTGTACTCAGTTAAGAGATTTACATAAGAACAGTTAAGTTCACTCTATTAAGAGATTTTATTTTGCTACATTGGTTAAATTGATAATAGTAAAAGTATCTATAAATAACAACTCAATCTTGTCTGATTTAGATCTATGAAGTATCAAGTAAATATCACCTCAGTGTGATGTATATGTCCTTTTGTTCTGCTTGGTATCCTTGTATGTGTTCTAATAAACTAATTATTTCCTTTCATAAACCTTTTGTTATAAACCCTTTGTTTGATCTCTTGATCTCCTTAGTGCGGCTACTCCTTCATGATACTTCATCATAATGACATCTTTACAAATTTATATGAAACTGCCTTGACCTAATTAAGGTTTATAATATATTATAAAACCTAAGATCAACGGTATAAGAAAATAACCTAGATCTAACATTACATAGAAATCATCACCAAATTTAATGATTACATCCACATTAAATATGTCTCGATCTTGGTAAACCATTTTCTTGATCGGTGTAAACTATTTGCATAGGTGTATGTGCCATTACTGATTACTATGCCATTTCCTACTTTACTTGGTAATCACTGCATTCACCATTCAGTAAATTATTGATGCTCAGCTCATATGAATACTCGGTGATCACTAGCTCGGTACTCGATAAATGCCTGATGCTCGGTGAGTGTTCTGGGTCAAACCTGTATTCAGTTAACTTGAAGTTTTTCCTTGTCTTTTCTTAGTGAGTAGGCTTTGTATGCTTGACCAACTATCTTGTTTGTCTTCTTATTCCAACCTTTATGGACTGAATAACTGATTGATCTTAATGTCAATCCATTAATGCTCAAAATAGAGATAACAGTTTCATGTTAGGATTTTAATATACAATTTAAATACACACCATTCCATGAGAATCACTGAGAAAATTCATGGAATGATGCCCTCACATTGGATTTGTTAATTGTTGTGGGAAAAAAAGTGACCCAAACGCAATCAATCAGATTTAGAGGATTTAAAATGAATTAAAAAGTCTTCAAATCGTTCAAGTGCATAAAAATAAATTAATTTATATATCTCCCAATCATTAACAGTGCCAGTGAAATTCTTTAAAGATCAAAACATGCAAAGAGGATCATGAAATTTTGAGTTTTATTGTAAATTTGAGTAATTAGTCTGTACAATCTTCATGAGTTCGTACCATGGTGTCTTCTAGGCATTCAAGGTTGTTTATAACATTTTTCCAAACTTCCATAACCGACCCCAAGTGGTTAGAAATGTTTACAACTATTTTTATGCCTTAAAAATATTTTTCCCTCCTAAACTGTCCTAGCCGTTAGAATTCAATTTTTTGAATTTCTAACTTTTGAACTATAACATTTTATTAATAAAAACTTATCAAACTCTATTCCTTATTTCTCCTAGGATCTAATTGACTTCACTAACCATCCTAGATCCCTATTTGGAACTATTGGCATCCCTAAC
This sequence comes from Chamaecyparis obtusa, assembly GCA_027943335.1. NCBI lineage: Eukaryota > Viridiplantae > Streptophyta > Pinopsida > Cupressales > Cupressaceae > Chamaecyparis > Chamaecyparis obtusa. The sequence continues at coordinate 95,842 of BSBK01003028.1, forward strand.
ATTATTTTGGTCCTAAGTCCTTACCAAGACTTCTAGGACATTTCACATTTAAATCAATTTGATTGTTACAAATTATCATTATAGGCTTCAAAAGCTCCCAATTAACCTTTAGGGACTCTCTAGATCTACTGACTCCATTTGGTTCTAAGGTGGACTTAGGTGTTTGGATAGGTGCTCATGCACCATACACCCCACCTTCAAAATGACTCTTCTCCCAAGAGTGAAGTGATGTTGTCTTCTCTCCCCCCATTCTCCTAGATGGATGTCTGCAACTCTTCACCTACAACTTATCATCTTTCATATGAGTATTACCTACATATAGAACAATAGAAACAAAAAAAAAAATCCTGGTTCTTATCACCACCAAAGATGACCTTGTTTGTTGTTGATTTTGGACAGTCAACATGATGCAAGTAAGTGGTCATGAGGGACCAAAGGATGGCACACCCTAATGATCCAAGCTTGCAACACACATGTGGAAGCAACAAACAACAAGAGTGAGAGAGAGAATGCCAAATCCTTCATATATTAACATCAATTTGAATCATACATGTCGGGCTGTAAGGCCTTCCCGGTTAGGGCCCTATATTACAAAGAATTACAGAAGTCCTCAAACATGTAAGGATCTATCACAAATATCCAATCTAATGTCTACTATCCTCTATCAAAATTGACCCCCTAAACTACCACCAAACATCTACATTTATACAAGAAGCTACCGAGCTGAGTTAGCCTTCAAATCCATAATTAATGGAAGTAACAGTCAAATCTAGGACCACACGCTTCCCAATGATGGATTCCAACATTGATTATGTGATCAAATATAAATGCACAAGTCAGCCTCAATAGAAAAAAAAAAAACTGAACCCTTTGGTGAGTAAGGATAACCAAGCAGCAGATAGACAACGTCGAGTGCCAGTGAAATAGCCAACCACCCAGGAGATAACCAACCATCCTCGGTAACCAAAGGAAACCGACCAACTCAATTAAAGCAGAAACTAAGCAACACAGACAAAACTCCAAATTATTTTTGGTGACAAAGGATTGCCAAGGACCCGAGATGCTCCTGCATCAGACACCTGGGGTTATTTTGAAATGATTCTCTGAATCATTTGGTAGGTCTAGTTTTAGTTTCAACCAACTCATACTGTGAAATCCATGAACTATCTTCCATTGGTCTATTCTTCCATTTTACCATGTATTCCATATACTATTTTCCTCTTGTACTTTTGCCAACTCTTTCCTTTAAAATCTGTTCAACGTCATCATTCTATTTCTTAGGATATTATGTCGGTATTGTCATTTTTTCATCAGGTTCATGATATTCATACAAATCAAAAATGTTGAAAATTGGTGATATGTCCATGTCATCAGGTAACTCAATCTCATATCCATTTCCACTATTAAACTTCCTCAAAATCTTAGAAGGTCCAAACTTCTTCATTTTTAGCTTCCCATATGTTCCAATAGGAAACCGACCTTTCTTCAAATGAACCATCACTTCATCACCACCATCAAAATTTTTATGTCTCCTTGATCTATCAGCTCTATCTTTATATTTCTGATTACTATCTTCCAGCTTCAGCTTCACATCTTCATGCAATGTCTTCATGTACTCAGCAAATTTTACTCCTTCAGCACTTCTCTTATTTTCATCAGCAATGTCTCTCAAATTAGATATTCCTCTTGGTTTTGTGCCATTCACAATCTCAAATGGTGTTTTTCTAGTACTCCTATTCATTGAATTGTTGTATGCAAACTCAGCTTGTGCCAACATAGAATCCCAATTACTTGGTGTGTCTCCAACTAAACATCTCAAAAGATTTCCCAAACTTCTGTTCACAACCTCAGTCTATCCATCAGTTTGTGGATGAAATGTAGAACTATATTTCAACTTAGTGCCAAATTTATTCCAAAGGGTTTTCCAAAAGTATCCAACAAATTTATTGTCTCGGTCAGAGATAATACTCTTTGGTAATCCATGCAATCTAACAATTTCTTTATAGAAAAGATTTGCTACATGCACTGCATCTGATGTCTTTCTACAAGGTATAAAATGTGTCATCTTAGAAAATCTATCCACAAAAACAAATATGGAATCATTACCTCTCACTATCTTCATTAAGCCAAGACAAAGTCCATACTAATGTCAATCCATGGTTTCTCAGGTACAAAAATCGGTATATACAGTCTAGTATCCTGACTTACTCCTTTTCCAACTTGACAAACACCAGAAATTTTCACAAATTTTTGAACATCTTTATACAACTACGGCCAATAGTACTTCTTCTTAAGCAAATTCCATGTTTTATCAATACCAAAATGGCTAGCTAAACCACTACTATGTTTCTCCTTTATCAAATTAGATCTCATTACTCCTCTTGGTATACACAACTGAATACCTTTAAACAACATACCTTCCTGAATAAAATATTCATCCCATTTAGTATCTTGTTGAACTTGAATAGGTGCTCTGCACTTTCTCCATGGCTCAGAAAAATCAGGGTCATTTTCATACAAACTTTTCATCTCATCAAAACCAAGAACTCTAATTTTCATCTCGGTCATCAAAGATTTTCTTCTACTCAATGCATCAACAACTCAATTAGTGACTCCACTCTTATGCTTTATCACAAATGTATAACTCTGCAAATACTCAACCCATTTCATATGTCTCTGATTCAACTTATTCTAACTACCTAAATATTGTAAAGACTTATGATCAGTATACAACACAAATTCACTTGATATCAAATAATATCTCCATTTCTTTACTGATTGAACAATAGCATAGAATTATTGATCATACACAAAATATTTCCTTCTAGCATCATTCAATTTTTCACTAAAAAAAGCAACATCTTTTCCTTCTTGACTCAACACAGCTCCAATTGCACTTCCACTTGCATCACATTCTACTTGAAATACCTTACTAAAATCAGGTAATGCCAAAATAGGTAATTCAGCAACCTTCTGCTTTAGAGTCTCAAAACTTTTATCAGCTCCATGTGTCCACTTGAATTCTCTTTTTTCTCCTCTCATAATCTCATTCATAGCATTACAAATTGAACTGAAATTTCTTATGAACTTTTAGTAAAAACTTGCCAAACCATGAAATGATCTTACCTCACTAGAATTCATAGGTGTAGGCCAATTCAGAATAGCTTCAACCTTTTCAAGATCCATCTTCAAAACATCAGCTCAGATCACAAATCCCAAATACACAATCTCTTCCTTCATGAATGAACACTTTTTCAGATCTATCAACAACTTTTCCTCTTTCAATCTTTGCAAAACTTGTCTAACTTGCAAAAAATGTTCTTCTCTGGTCTTATTGAATATCAAAATTTCATCAAGATATACAATCACAAACTTACCTAAGAATTTCTTGAAAACTTCATTCATCAACCTTATAAAAGTACTTGGTAAATTAGTTAAACCAAAAGGCATAACCAACCACTCATACAAACCTTCTTTTGTCTTGAAAGAAGTCTTCTATTCATCACCTTCTCTAATTTTGATCTGATGATACCCACTTTTAAAATCAATCTTTGTGAAATACTTTGCTCTAGTCAAACTATCCAATATGTCATCCATTCTCGGTATAGGAAACCTATACTTCATTGTTATCTTATTGATTGCTCTGGAATCAGTACACATTCTCCATTCTCTATTCTTCTTTGGTTCCAATATAGTAGGTACTACACAAGGACTCAAACTTTCTTTGATCAAACCTTTCTCTAGAAACTCTTGAATCTATCGATTTAATTCCTAATTCTTGGTAGGTCTCAACCGATGAGGTGCCTTATTCGATAAGCTATCTCGAGCAATTAGATCCATAAAATTGTTAATATGATTTAGAAAAATAGAGAGGGGGGGTGAATCAGTTGTTCTCAAGTCCTGATGTATAAAATAACTTCAAAAAATTTTCTTTAAATCTGATCAAGCAACCAAAACAAACTCGGTCATCACTAATTCAATAATAGAAACATATAACACTACAGTCCACTACCCAATTGTAACTAACTTGTAAAACACAGAAATGTTCAAACCAAAACATTCACACAAGTATTGACACAAGGATTTATAGTGGAAACCCAATATGGGAAAAACCACTTTGTAACATGCTACTATTATTTTCACTCTTCTAAAGTGAGCTTCGTTAAAAGCCAACCCTGTCAAATGTTACAATACACACTGTCAGGTGTGACCTGGTTAAAGGATTTCAATCACCCTATTAAAAGTGAGCCTTGTTACATGACTTACATACACTCCATTAGAATGCAACCTTGTTCAAAGGATTTAACATATGACTGTTAGGTCAACCTCTGTTAAAAGGATTTTGACTATTACAATGGTTAGAAAGTAGTAGCAGTATTGATCTGAAAAAACATACAACTCACTTTGCAAATATCAGATCCAATTCCATACACAAATGTTGGTTTACTGACTTTGAAACTTTTCCATCTCCATCTCTGATCTACTCAGAACTTTTCTTCAAGCAATCACCACACTTTTCCTTCAGCCTTTTTGCTTATATAGTCAGCAAAACTTACTGTTCTTCTAGCATCTCCTTCACCCATGCATTCTCATACCTAATGTTTAGGTTCCCTTAATACTTTTCTCTGTTAGGTTAACTTATCTTTTTCCACTTAATCTCCTTCGTAGATCTTAGGGTTAGGTCAGATTCATTGAATCTACCCGCTTCATGTTCTTCATCTCCACTTCTAGAATCATCTCAAATCTCATAAAGATTTACAATAAAATGTTTTACAAAGAATTAAATGCTTCCATACAACCAATAAATGAAGTCAACACATTTTACATAATCGAAGAATTCAACAATGTCAACTCCAAATCTAAATTCTCTTCAAATATAAAAATGCTAATGCTCGGTCAATACTGTGATCATCCACTTGGTCTTCATGCAAAATGCTCGGTCACAACTAAAACTGTTTCCTTGGCATATATTGTCTTCCTTGGAAATTAACTAATACTCGGTCGACCCTAGATTTTTGCTCAGCATATATTGACTCGGTCGACACTAACATAACTTGGCTTAAACATGATTTCTCCATTTTTGCTCGGTTAAGCCTACCAGTTTAGTCTTCAATCTTACTAAGATAAACAATACATTGTACCATCATTGTACAATATAGTCAAGCACACTTTGCAATATCAAGATAACTCAACCTTTCCCTAGGCGCTATTGTTACCATCATTTCTTTCCCCTCTCACAATAGATATAGTACTTTCCTAAGTAGCAATAGTCTTACCAGTTAAGGTTTGACATCAATGACAATACAACAATTCCTTCAATTATAGTTTCCAACAATCTCCCTCTTTGGCATTGATGGCAACACCATATGATATCACCTGAATAACACATGAATTACCAACCAATCCAAAAACTTATCTATCCATTAGAGAAAATTTATAATATCCTTAGCTTCATTCTGATTCAGAATCTGTAAATCTCACTTCTGTGACCGTCAAAAGTATCTAGATCTCCCTCTATCCTGATCTTTCATTTCTGTTCATCATCCCTACTCTTTATTTCATGTGTTATAGTATCATTTATGTTCAATCTCCCTCTTTGAGAAAAATGCCAAAGTAGCAACTAAAACTTACATCCAATAGATGTAGAAAAATCTGTGCAGCTCAGTGTTTCTCCCTCTATCATCTTTCTTATGACTGGTTTTTTGTCTTTTCTTTTTCTTCACAACTCTAGGATAGTCCTAAAGTGTGACAATCTTCTGCATCATTTTGTCAATTATTCTTATGTAGCATATTTGATGCAGTGCTCCTAGTCTTGACTAGGAAGCCTCAATTAGGGGAAGGACCCCTAATTAACTTCTCAAATACTCATGAGCTTCTTTAGGTAAAGCTTTAGTGAATATGTCTGCTAATTATTCTTTTGTATTCACATATTCCATTTAGACTTCCTTGTCTTGTACCAATTCCCTCAAATAGTGATACTTGATTGATATATGCTTGGTCTTAGTGTGCATCACTGGATTCTTATAAATATTGATGGCACTTGTGTTGTCACAAAAAATAACAACAGGTTTAGTGATTTCTTCTTTCATGCCTATCAACAACTATTTTATCCATATCAAATTTGAACAGTTTACTGCAGCAGCAACATACTCGACTTTAGCAGTAGATTGGGAAATGCAATTTTGTTTCTTGTTTGTCCAAGAGACTAATCTCTGTCCAAGAAAGAAAGCTCCACCACTGGTGCTCTTTCTATCATCGACATTTCCTACCCAATCAACATCAGTATATACTCTAAGTTCAAATTTATCATTCTTCTTGTAGTATAACCCATAGTCAGCAGTTCCTTTCAAGTATCTCATGATTCTTTTCACTACCATCATGTGTGTTTCCTTAGGATTGGTAGAGAATCTTGCCACAATCCTAATAGCTAGTGTAATATCTGGTCTACTATGTACAGCATACTGCAATTTTCTAATCATGGATCTATACAAAGTCTGGTTAACTTCTGTAGCATCATCATTCTTAGATAAATTTTGTCCAGTAACCATAGGAGTTGCCACTGGTCTAGCATATTCCATTGCAAAAGTTTTTATTATTTCATTAACATACTTAGACTATGTAATGAAAATTCCTTTCTTCATCTGATATACTTGTAAATCAACAAAGAATTTGATCTCACCAAACATACTCATTTCAAATTCAATTTGCATTTCTTTTGAAAAACTTTTACACAATGCATCTTGTCCACCAAAAATAATGTCATCAACAAAAATTTTGGCCAAAAGAATACCTTTACCTTCTTCATCCTTCAAGTACAGATTGCTTGTGTCATTTGTTTTGGAAAATACAATCTACATCAGATAGTTATGCAACCTCTCATACCATGCTCTGGGAGCTTGTTTCAATCCATACAATGCTTTGTTCAGTTTGCATACCATGTGTCTTCTACTTGGATCAATAAAATCTTTTGGTTGTTCTATGTAAACTTCTTCTTCCAGTACACCATTTAAAAATGAAAACTTGACATCCATTTGATATACCTTGAAATCTTTATAAGAAGCATATACAAGCAGAGTTCTTACTCCTTCCAATCTAGCTACAGGGGAAAATGTCTCCCCATAATCTATTCCTTCTTCTTATGCATAGCCTTTGCATACTAGTCTAGCTTTGTTCCTAGTGATTTCACCTTTTTCATTCAACGTGTTTCGAAACACCCACTTTGTTCCTATAACATTCTTATCTGCAGGTCTCGGCACCGGAGTCTAGGTTTCATTCTTCTCAATCTAGTCAATCTCTTCATTCATTGCTTGTATCTAGTCTTCATTTTCTAATGCCTCTTTAGTTGTATTAGGTTCAAACCCACATAGTAAGCATGTTGGATCCTTGGTCTTGCTTCTAGTCTGAATTCCATTGTCTTTATCTCCAATTATCTGTTTAGGCTTGTGATGTCTTCTTACATATTTTGCCAAAATAGGTTCAGAATTTTTCTCCTCTATTTCATTAGGTTCCCCCACAAGATTGTCAGATTTAGCTTCTGAATGCTCGACAACCTCTTCCTAATACTCGACAGCATTGTCTTGTAGCATGGCATGTTCTTGTTCTCTCTCGGCACTATTTTCTCGACACTCGACATTGCTTGCCTAAGACATGGCATCAGGTGCAAGTCTGTTACCTGCCTCTTCTATTTCCTCAATGTACACAAAAGATCTGTAATCTTCTAGTTCTCTTTTGCTGTCGACTTCATTTCTTTCTGCATACTCATCAATTTTTACATTCACACTTTCCACAATTTTGTTAGTGTTAGAGTTCAAACACTTATAAGCTTTACTTTTTGTGGAGTAGCCTAGGAATATGCCTTCATCACTTTTGGCATCAAATTTTCCATTCCTATTGTCTTTCAGTATGTAACACTTGCTTCCAAAGATTCTAAAGTATTTAACACTCAATGCATGCCCATACCATAATTCATAGGGTGTTAGATTTGTACCTTTCTTGATTTGTACCCGATTAAGAGTGTAAATAGTTGTACTTATAGCTTCTTTCTAGTATTTCTATGTGACATTCTTTTCAATCAATAATTTCCTTGCATAGTCCAAAATAGATCTGTTCCTTCTTTCTGCTATACCATTCTGTGGAGGTGTCCTAGGTGTAGACATTTGTCTTTTGATTCCTCTATCATTGCAAAATAGATTGAATTCATTTGATGTAAATTCTCCACCTCGATCAAATCTAAGACATTATATGTTCCTACCTGTCTCCTTCTCAACCTTAGCCAAATACCACTTAAAAGATTGAAAAGCATCAGATTTTTCTTTTAGAAACATTACATGCATCATCTTGGTATGATCATCAACAAACAAAATAAAATATCTAGCACCACAGTAACTTTGTATACCCATAGGTCCACAAAGGTCAGTATGAACCAAATCTAAAATGTGTTCAGAAGTAAAGGTTTTTCTCTTGAAACTTGACTTAGTCATTTTTCCTAACTGGCATTCTTTACACATCACATTCTTAGGTTTCTTCAATCTAGGTAGGCCTCTTACTTTCTTCTTCTTACTTATCTCTACCAAATTGTCAAAGTTAACATGACATAGCCTCTTATGCCATAACCAAATGTCATCAAGTTGTGCAATCATACATATTTCTTCAGATAGGTCAAGATAGAACAAATTACCTCTAGTCTGCTTAGTCTGCTCACCACTTCCAATCAGTTCACCTGTAGCATCAAATATCTTAGCTTTCTTGTGATGAAATTCCACTCGATAACCAGTTTTGTTGAGCTAAGCAACACTTCACAAATTATAATTCAATTCTTCAACCCAATAAGCATTTTCACAAGATATTTTATCAGTTAGTTTAATCAATCCTTTTCCTCTAATAGGACATGGTGCATCATTACCAAATCTTACACTTTTACCTTTATAATGATGTAAGGTCTCAAACTTACTTTTGTCACCAATCATGTGATGTGAACAACCACTGTCTATAATCCATTTGTCATTCTTGTTCACATAGGAAATCAATGCAGTTTTCTCATCCTCATCAGATTCATCTTTCATTGCAACATAGACTACTTCAATTTCAAAATCATCACTATCAGTGTCAGTCTCTTCTTTAGCAATGTAACAAGATTTCTTACCTTTTCCTTTGTAGTCTTTGTACCTTCAGGGGCCTTTGTCATCTCTTTTTTCTTTGTGTCTTTTGTTTCTTTCTTCATCTTTATCCTTCTTGTCAGGACATCTAGCAGCTATATGACTGACTTTATTACATGCAAAACATAATAGGGAGTTTACCTTTATATTTTCATTTTCCTCTTCTCAGTCTTATAGCCATAAGAGCTTCTAGATCTTCAAGATCTTCATCAGAAGTGTCACTGTCAGTTTCACTTTCACTTTCACTTTCATTGGTGCATCTTTCTTTTTCTTTCTTAGGCTTGTTCAAAACTAACTATGACTTAAAAGCATATTCAACATTTCCAATACTACCAACAGTGAAATTATTATAATTAGACAGTTCAAAAGTAGTCAATTTGCTAATCAAACCTTCCAAGGTAAGAACATTTCTAGAGTTACATCTAGATTCCTAAATAGCTAAGATCTTAATAGCATATATAGGATGAAAAGTTCTTAGCACTTTTCCAACTATGGTCTCATCATCAATAATTCCATTTGCTCCTCTAATAGCATTCACAACTTCTTTTATTCTACCACAATATTGTGCAATGTTTTCATCTTCATTCATTCTCATTTCATCAAACTTACCTTTGAGACTCTTGGCTTTAGGTTTTAGTACATATAGATCACCACCATAGATCTTTGCAAGAGTGTCCCACATATCTTTAGCAGTTGTGCAGTCCTTAATATCCTTAAATTTTGGATAGCTTAGGGCGGATGTAATTTTTAGCATTGTCTGATTATGTTCTTGCTTAGCTCTCATTTCCTCAGTAGTCAAAGGTGCAACAGGTGTGACATAGTCATGCTCAATGTAGTACTTTGCAGAATCACCAATACCGGCCAGATGCAGCTTCATCAAGTGTTGCCATGCAGGGAATTTTTCCTTGTTTAGCTTCAGTACCTCCTTCTTATACATCTTGATCATTTTCTTCAAGCCCCTTTAAACTTGTTTTTTTTTGTAGACACCAATAAGCAAGACAGCTCTAATACCAATTGTTAATATGATTTAGAACAATAGAGAGGGGGGGTGAATTAGTTTTTCTCAGGTCCTAATGTATAAAATAACTTTAAAAAAATTTCTTTAAATCAAATCAAGCAACCAAAACAAACTCGGTCATCACTGATTCAATAATAGAAACATATAACACTGCAATCCACTACCCAGCTGTAACTAACTTATAAAACACAGAAATATTCAAACCAGAACATTCACACAAGTATTGACACCAGGATTTATAGTGGAAACCCAATATGGGAAAAACCACTTTGTAACATGCTACTATTATTTTTACTCTTCTGAAGTGAGCTCAGTTAAAATCCAACCCTATCAAAGGTTACAATACACACTATTAGGTGTGACCCAGTTAAAGGATTTCAATCACCCTATTAAAAGTGAGCCTTGTTACAGGACTTACATACATTCCATTAGAATGCAACCTTGTTCAAAGGATTTAACATATGACTGTTAGGTCAACATTTGTTAAAAGGATTTTGACTATTACAATGGTTAGAAAGTAGCAGCAGTATTGATCTGAAAAAACATACAACTCACTTTGCAAATATCAGATCCAATTCTGTACACAAATGCTGGTTTACTGACTTTGAAACTTTTCCATCTCCATCTTTGATCTGCTCGGAACTTTTCTTCAAGCAATCACCACACTTTTCCTTCAGCCTATTTGCTTATATAGTCAATAAAACTTACTGTTCTTCTAGCATCTCCTTCACCCATGCATTCTCATACCTAATGTTTAGGTTCCCTTAATACTTTTCTCTGTTAGGTAAACTTATCTTTTGCCGCTTAATCTCCTTCGTAGATCTTAGGGTTAGGTCAGATTCATTGAATCTACCCACTTCATGTTCTTCATCTCTACTTCTAGAATCATCTCAAATCTCATAAAGATTTACAATAAAACATTTTACAAAGCATTAAATGCTTCCATACAATCAAGAAATGAAGTCAACACGTTTTACATAATCCAAGAATTCAACAATGTCGGCTCCAAATTTGAATTCTCTTCAAATACAAAAATGTTGATGCTCGGTCAATACTATGATCATCCACTCAGTCTTCATGCAAAATGCTCGGTCACAACTAAAACTGTTTCCTCGGCATTTATTGTCTTCCTCAACAATTAACTGATACTTGGTCGACACTAAATTTTTTCTTGGCATATATTAACCTGGTCGACACTAACATAACTCAGTTTAAACATGATTTCTTCATTTTTTCTCTGTTAGGCCTACCAGTTTAGTCTTCAATCTTACTAAGATAAACAATGCATTGTCCCATCATTGTACAACATAGTCAAGTACACTTTGCAGTATCAAGATAACTCAACCTTTCCCTAAGTACTATTGTTACCATCCTTTCTTTCCCTTCTCACAATAGATATAGTACTTTCCTAAGTAGCAACAATCTTACCAGTTAAGGTTTGACATCAATGACAATACAACAATTGCTTCAATTGCAGTTTCCAACATAAATTATCAATACTTCTTTTCAGTGGCAAACCATTAGGTACATTATTAGAAATGATATCATTGTACTCGGTGATTAACTTATCAATCTTCTCAGGGACATTATCCTATGTTTTCTTACTTAGTTTGTTAGGAATCATAGCAAAACATACATCATTCTTCTTCAAATCTTTAACAAACTTCTTTCATTCCATCAAACAAACTTTCATAGATGTGCAAACATTACAAACAGATTCTTCCATCAAAGGTAACAAGATTTGTTTCTTTCCATTAGCTACAATAGTATACTTATGCAATCTTCCATCATATATAGCATGTTTATCATATTTCCAAGGTCTACCCAACAAAATATGACAACAATCCATAGGCATGATATCACACAACACCTTATCATAGTATTTTCCAATTTTCAGATTCACATAACATTGTTCACTTACCAGGAGTGTATGCTCATCTTTGATCCATGAAATTTGATAGGGCTTCAGATGTACCAACCTTTCCAACTACAATTTTGTGACCATCTCTTCAGATGCTAGGTTATTCAAGCTACCATTGTCAATGATTGCCTTCCAAACTTTGTCAGAAACTCTACATCAAGTCTTGAACAAACTTTTCCTTACCGAATCTTCCTTCATGCTTCCATTCCACAGTGCTCTACTTACCATCAAGTTATTTTCTTTCTTAGGTTCATTTGGTGACTCTTCTTGCACCAAAGCATTTATACTACTACCAACCTTCTTACTTTCTTTTGTATATTCGAATGACCTCTGTCCTTCTCCACAATTGTAACACTTTCCTTGATAACTTCCTCTACCATAACCACCTCGATAGTTACTACATCTACCTCTAGATGAACTTTCACCTTTCCACTCGGTTTTACTTTTGTCTAGATTTGTCTTTTCAGTTTCAGATCTACCATTTTCACCATTCGATCTACCTCTTCCTCTAGGGAATCTACCAACTTGACCTCTTTTTCTTTGCTCATGTCTCTTGTTCAATTTCTCCTCAGCCTTCAATGCAAATTAATAAGCCTCTTCAATTCTTTCTAGCTTGACCATACTAATTTCCTCCTGGATGGAAACTCTCAAACCATTCAGGTATTTGCCAATTCTTCCACATCATCTTCATCATGTCCAAATCTGATATCTAATCTATAGAATTCCTCAATATACTCTTTTACTAAGCTATCTTTCTATCTCAAACTTTGCATTCGCTAAACTAGGTTAATCTAATAATCATAGGGTAATAACTTTCCTTTCAATTTATTGACCATTTTACTCCATACCTTGATTTTGTCTTTTTCTTTCCTCTTCTGATCCAATTGTAGATGTTCCCACCATAAGGATGCATGACTTTTCAACTTTGTGCTTGCAATCTTCACCTTCTTGTCTTCAGGAATGTTTTCATATTCAAAATACTTTTCCATCTCAGTGATCCAGTCCACCAATTTATCAGAATCTAACTTTCCACCATACTCAGGAGGATTGAAATGTGGTGTAGCTTTCATACTTGTCCAAGCCTTCAAAAATCTTTCTTCACCTTGATCCATAGTAGGTGCAAGTTCTTCATTCGCCTATTCCACTTCAATTTCATCATCACTAACATCTTCAAGATGTCTACCTCTTCTCTAGGTTGTTTCAACAGCTTCTAACCTAGCAGCAATCTACCTTAGCATATCTACTAATCCTAGATCTTCATCTCACCTCCCATGAACCATCTTGACAACCCTCTTCAATTGAAGGTTAGAACGCAATCTTCTACCCACAACAATCAACTAGGTCTTCAAGAGGAACCTGCAAACCTAGATCCACAGACCTAGATCAAGATCTAACCTTGCTCTGATACCACCTGATGCAAGGTAGGGGTCATGAGGGGCCAAATTATGGCACACCCTAATGATCCAAGCCTGCAACACACATGCGGAAGAAACAAAAAACAAGAGTGAGAGAGAGAATGCTAGATCCTTCATATATTAACATCAATTTGAATTATACATGTCAGGTTGTAAGGCCTTATCAGTTAGGGCCTGATATTACAAAGAATTAAAGAAGTCCTCAAACATGTGAGGATCTATCACAAATCTCCAATCTAATGTCTACTATCCTCTATCAAAACTAACCCCCTAAACTACCACCAAATATCTACATTTATACAAGAAGCTACCAAGCTGAGTTGGCCTTCAAATCCATAATTAATGAAAGTAACAGTCAAATCTGGGACCACACACTTCCCACTGATGGATTCCAACATTGATTCTACAATCTAATATAAATGCACAAGTCAGCCTCAATAGAAAACAAAACTAAACCCATCAATGAGTAAGGATAACCGAGTAGCAGACAAACAACACTGAGTGCCAGTGAAAAAACCGACTACCCAGGAGATAATTGACCATCCTCGGTAACCAAAGGAAACCAATGAACTACCGACCAACTTGATTAAAGTAGAAACTGAGAAACATAGAAAAAACTCCAAATTATTTTTGGTGACACAGGATTGCCAAGGACCCAAGATGCTCCTGCATCACAACATTTGTCCCTTCAAATTGCTTCTTCATTTGTTGTATAGGATCAAGTAAACCCCTACTTTTTTCCTCCATGGATATACCAACATCACCTTTTATTTATGACACCATAGGACACCAAAGTATTCATACCATCACTCCTCTTTCATTCACTATCTACTGCAAATCAGAATTCTTGCCTTTCTCATTAGCAACTACCTTTTTCATGACCATTAATAAAGTCTTATGCTTCAAACCTGCCTCTTCCAAGCCATTCTTCTCCTTCCCCTATAAGGGAACAGACTCCTTTGCACCAAAACATACAATCCTTTCTCCTTCAATGTCATCACTCGGTAAAGGAGTAAGGTGAAATTTATTACCATCCTTGTGCACTATATAAACATTTATCAATCCAAAATGTATTGTATTTCTAGAGGCTTTTCATGGCCTTCCAAGGATAATATGACAATAAGTTATTTGGATTATATCACACACAACCCTATCCTTATATGCTCCTATTGAAAAATCAACAATAGCTTTCTCTCTAACAACAATATTTTGCTCATTACTCACCCATGATGTTTTGTATGGTTTAGTTATGGGAAATCTTTTCAAATTCAACTTAGTGACCATCTCATAAGACACTAGATTGTTAAAATAACTAGAATCAACTATCATTTTGAAAATATTACCATGACTTACATAGTTGGTTCTAAAGATGGATGCTTTAGTCTCCTTTTTCTATTGCATGTGTCATCCTTTTCTCACCATCAAGAAGTCTCCTTCCATGATTAGATCTGGTAGAAGTGATATCCTTTCTTCCTTCTTTTCCTTTGCTTCATCTTGCATCAAGGTGACTCTCCTCTCCACCTTCTTGAAATCTACACCCTTCTCAAGGCACTTGTAGGATTGATGCCCTACTACTCCACATGTAAAGCATGTGCCAGTGAATAAACCATTGCCCCTACCATATATATTACCTCATCTTGGTCTTGCATCACCAACTACCTCCTTGCCTTTGTCATTGCTATTATGTATTTGTCCTTCATTGGACCTACCACCTCTACCTTTGATTACTTGACCTCTACCATTTCCTTTCCTATCTTGTTTCCTTTTCAACTTTTCTTCAACCTTCATGGCTATTTTGAAACACTCCTCCAAGGTTCTAGATGTATTCATGCTCATTTCATCTTGAATTTTGTACCTTAAGCCTCCAAGGTACCGTGCAACCTTCTCTTCCATATCCTCTTCATGTGCTGCTCTTATATCCAATTTATGAAATTCTTCAATATATTTTGGGACATCCATGTTCTTTTGTTTCAATCCTTGCATCCTCTTGTATAACTGGACCTTATTATCTTCAGGAAGAAACTTATCCTTCATCCTCTACATCATTATTGGATATGATGTAATCTTTGACCAACCTTTCTTCATCCTATCAGCTTTCAAGTTATCCCACCATAATAATACACATCCTTTCAATCTAGACTTTGCAATATTAACTTTCATTCTATCCTCAACATCATCACAATCAAAGCAATTTTCAAGAGCACTCAACCAATCCAACAAAATTTTATCATCCATCCTTCCATCATACATAGGGAGTTCAACTTTTACATTTGAGTCTCCAAGTTTCACAGTCTTCAATATTCTTTCTAATCTTACATCCTTAGGATCAATTGGTTCCTCTCTAATTGTTGTAAGTTCTACATCATCTTCATGGTCTTCTCCATTTCCTTGTTTGCCCACAAGGTTTGTCAGCCTTTCAAATTATTCTCTTAGCCTTCTATTATATGTCATTTGTTCTCTCATAAACTTAGAAATTTCTACATTTGTGACCCTCTGAGGGATCCCATCCTCTTCTCCTTCTAACATCTCTAATCTGAAGATCAACTCTGGAACACTCAAGGAGGAAATGAACACTCCAAGGCCTCAAAAAAGGATCAAATACACCAAAGACCCCTAAAGAACTTCTCAAGATTCTCACCTAGGATGCTCCTAGGCTCTAATACCAATTGATGAAGAGTTTTTAGCAAAGTGGTGGTTGTAATACCCCAAAAATGGGCTATAGGTTCATTAACCTCCTACATCTTCAATTTGAACTAAATCGACATCAAAGTCCTAGCCTAAGGCACATCGGCATATCATCAAAATCTTAACTGATTTTATCTTAAATCGGCATCGGGGAATATTCCTAGTAATATTCCTATTTTATCATAATTATCTTTAATTTAATTATTATTTGGCGATAAATCATATTTATCCTAAAGTTGATTAATTGAATATGATGAATATTTAATTAATTAATTTAATTCTGCCACTTAATTATTTAATTAAATTTAATTATATTTATTCCTAATTATTATTATTTAAATTTGACAATAAATCAAAATTCCCATCATTAATTGAGTAAATTCTTATTTAATTAATTAAAGCAAGTTGTCTTATTTAATGATATTATTTTTGAATAAAAGTTTGATTTTAATAATTGATTAACCATTAAATCAATTGCTATTTTTAATTCTCAAAATTAGTTAAGTGGAAACTAAATCACTTTATTTATTAAATTAATTCATATTAAATCATGCACAATCATAAAAGCAGTCAACTTTCAAACAATTGCTAAATTCAATTTGTAAACTTTCTAAAACTCAACATTTGATGATGAGTTGAAAAAAAGAACTAAAGCTCTATTTTGAGATAAAAATTGCTTTTGCATGATTTTATGAATTATTTATTCTTAATTTCTTGTTAACTCAAAAATCAACTTGAGTTTATCAAGAGTGATTTATGGCTTTTTTCAATGCATCCTCAAAGACCTGGATTTCTATAAAATCAAGGCTCAACTCTTCACAAATGATCCACAGAATTTGCATACTTACTCTAGAGAATCGACATCTGAAGAATTGAAGCTTCTTGCGAATCAACAATTTTTGTGAGATCAATCTTGTTTTCAATTCATTTTAGTTTTATTTCATATCATTGTTAGATCAATTTTCACATAGAATAGATTCATATCAGATTTCTCATTCGTATTGCATAGAAAACCCAAAAATATAGATTAATTTGCATGCATTACTTCATTTTTATCTTGCATTCAAATCCTTCATTTAGGTTTCGTCAATGTCACTGGTCTCGGTTCAATCTAAGAAGATCATACTCGCACCTACTAGAAAGCAGTAAATTGCCTAGTTAGTTTAGTTTTCATTCTATTGCATGATTTTGATTTTTGCTAACCTGTAATATTTTACTGAAGTGTTGTGTCTACAGTTAGGTACAAAATTCACACACACATTTCTAGCACCCACCGTGGGGCCCTGAAATGGGTTTCCATTCAATTCTATCAAATTTCTATCATTTTCTCAAACCCACAACCACAAGGTTAATTTTTGTGAGTTTTGTGATAAATTTCTAGGCTATTTTTCCATGAAATCTGACTAATGGTTTTATTGGTCCATGCACATATGACATGATAAAGATCCAAAATTTATATTTTTGAAAATTTATTTAAGTTAGCTTTCATTTTCCATTGGTATGGATTAATTTTGTTTTGATTTGCAAAAGTTATGATCATTTTAGTGAAGACTGGTTTGAACCTAATTTTATGAAATCCGACTGATGTTTTTATTGGTACATGCACATATGATATGATACAGATCTGAAATTCATATTTCTGAAAATTTATTTGAGTTAGCTTTCATTTTCCATTGGTTTAGATTAATTTCATTTTGATTTGCAAAAGTTATGATCATTTTAGTGAAGACTGGTCTGAACCTAATTTTATGAAATCTGACTGATATTTTTATTGATACATGAACATATGACATGATACAAATCTAAAATTTATATTTTTGGAAAGGTATTTGAGTTAGCTTTTATTTTCCATTGGTTTGGATTAATTTTGTTTTCATTTGCAAAATTTATTGTTGATTTAGTGCAGACTGGTCAGAATCTGATTTTTTATGACAACAGGTTTTTCGATTATCAAATGATATATTATATTTGACTAACCTGATTTTCTACCATGTGGGGTTGACAATTTGTGTTTATTTTTTTGATGAATTTTTATAACATTTGGTTTCATGTACAAGAATAGGTAATTTTTTCATAATAGTGGTTTGCAGGTGCAGGTGCAAGTACATCTTGTGGGTACAAAAGATAGAAGACAAATGCTCAAAAATTGCTAAAACAGGTAAAATCTACTAAGCACATTGTGAGGAACTCAGGTATTCTATTACATCTAATAAAACTTCATGTTGGGACATAAAACAAACTCTCTTGTGTCAAGCTTGAGTGCCTTTACAGCTTTCATAATTCACACTTCAGTTTTGGGTTCTAAAATGAACATAGATTTGCTTTTTGCATATCTGTTACACGTAGTAATTAGGTCCTATGAACACTATTTGCGCTTCTTGAGAGAGTGGGTTTCAAGAAAAGCTCTTCTCAATGAGAGAACCCCTTGTAGGTAGGGAGGATACTAAGAGCATCTCACGTTCTACTAGATTTGTATGTCTTCAACTTTTGATTGATACATTCTCTCTCCAGAGGGGTTGATAGATCATAAGCGGTGGACATCATAGATCTTTGTGAGATAATCTTGGTCTTAGCATGTCAGATTAACCTGTCTGCTTTATTTTGGTTAAAAGTAAAAAGGCTAGAGGATTATGCTCTACTCCCTTTTTGGGTAGTATCAGAAACTCAGATCCTTGAATCTGGAACCAGTCTCCATGTGGTATCTTTTGTGAGTCACCTTTAGAGAGGGTTAATCATAGTGGACATTCCCTTAATTGGGTCAACCATGTGGAAGGAACCTCAAGCAGTAATAGCCATTTTCACCATGGTAGCAACAATTGCTATATAAATGTCCTTGTGGAGGAAATCTTCACAGGTGTGGTCTCTTGTTGGGCTGTCAGATATCCCTAGCAGCTCCTGATTGATTAATTTTTCAGATTGTGTCAAAACCCTGATGCACCTGGATTGGAGTTCACCCTCTTGAGATCACAAAAGTTGCAGAGTCAGACCATTACTACAAACCCTAGTGAGGCCAATTTTTTATTTTCTAGGAATATGTGCATTATTGAAAAACTTTTTGGAACATACACAAGTAGTATTTCTAGGGATTAGCATAATAAGTCACTATTGCTTGTTCATGCACAAGGTTGCTTTTGCCCTTGTTCATTATTTTCAGATGATTGCTTGCTTCCCTTGCTTGTTATTTTGCATGCTTGATATCTACTTGGTTGTTTGAGATGGATTATTACACAAATCTTGAAACTTGGATAGAAAAATTTGCATACAATCTAATACTAAAAATTGAAAAATTGTAAATCTGAAGCAAAAATCATTTCTAGTGTCAAAAGTCATCCTAAAATTTCAAAACTCATATCAAAGCCAAAGTCAAAGTTGTCAGAGATTGGTCAAATTTGTCAGAAATCTAGTTTTTATAGCTTATTCCCAAATTATGTCAAAATAGAAAACTAATTCTTGTCATTTCTAGTCATCCTTGGTCGATCTGGGTCAAATCTTAGGTGCTATGACATGTTGCTCAACATCCAAATGAACTTAAATGGTATCAATTTTCTAAAAATGACTCTTGGTGTTCTTTCTTCCACATCTCTCATGTCTTCCTAGTCTCCCATTTCATCCTTTCTCTTCTTCCAAAACTCTTCACATCTTCTTGATTCTTTTCCTCTTATTATCTAGTCTTTTTTCTTCTATTCATCTCTTCTATCACTTCCATGCTTGATTATTCCTCCTCCATCAATTCAAGGAGTCAATCAAAAAACTCTACATCAATCTATTCCAGGGAGTCCTAAAACTCCTAACATGTCTCAAAGAATCAATACACATTCATAGCTATGATGAAACAGATGCATGCCATGCAAGTCAAACTTAACAAACTTGAGAAAGAAAAGGAACCTAAAGAGTTCTTCATGGAAGCTCTATGTCCTTTTCCATTTGATAAAGACTTGTACATGTCACCATGTCCCTGGACATAATGTGAGCAACATGACAATCCTTATGATACCTCTTCCATGAAGAGTGACACATCCATCTATGGAGACTATGATGATGGACAATATAATGATACCTATGACACCTATGTTCCCAAGAGTCCTCCTCATCGTGTGCTCATGCTTACTGAAAATGGGATGTCACATTGGATAGATCATGATGGTGATCCATATGATTTTGATTTTGAAAGAGACTTTGATGATTTCTGTGAACAATACCTAGATGATCCATCTATTTCACTTGAGAAAGAGAAAGCTTACCGTGTTGATTATAAATGTGCATACTATAAGGATCTCTCCTCTAAGAACTCTCATGCTGAAAATAAAGATTACACTCTCAAGAAAGATCATGTTAATGCTAAACCTTTGTCTTGTGATGGTTCCCTTTCATCCCTTACTTCCTCCAATACCCATACATTTCCTAAAGTTTCCAAGCCTATCAAATCTTTCAC
Organism: Chamaecyparis obtusa; assembly: GCA_027943335.1. Lineage (NCBI taxonomy): Eukaryota > Viridiplantae > Streptophyta > Pinopsida > Cupressales > Cupressaceae > Chamaecyparis > Chamaecyparis obtusa. The sequence goes on from BSBK01003028.1 coordinate 116,468, forward strand.
TAGTCCTTCATCTAAAAAAGGTCCCAATACTTTTCATGTGGTTCCCTATAGTTATCTTCAAGGGCTACCTCTTAAAGAAAATCAAGCTAACCTTCACTTGGCTGCAAATACTTTCAATAATGCTAAATCTAAAGAGCCTAAGCCTTTATATGCTATAATTCCTACTTCAACTAGTCCTCCACCATCTCTTCCAAAGTCTTCCATATGATTCCAACATGCTTCTTATCCTTAGAAGTGGCTCCATGTCAAGAGGACTCTAAAAATGATAAAGAAAAGAACATAAAAAAAGATCAAGATAAAGAACCCTCCATGTCATCCACTCCATTTCATGATGTATCTTATCTGTTCTATGGTTATTTTGATCCCATACGCCCTTTCTCATTCATTCCACCATGTCCTAATTCTTTTCCTAAGAAAGATCAAGCTACTACTTACACTGTTGAGCTTATTGACCATCAAAATAACCTTACTACACTTCCAATTTCCAAAGATGATACTTCCATTAAGGTTGGTAAAAATGGTGTTGTTACTTCCAATGTTAAGCCTATTGAAAATCAAGAGAAAAAGTATGCGCTTATGCTATCCAAAGATCTTTATCAAGATCAAAGTCTTCCATCTTCTTATTCTACCACTCCATGTTCATTTCCACTTTCTACTCTTCCTAAGTCTTTGCAAGCTTTGAACAATCCTATCAAAGAAGGTGCTCATATTCAAGATGTCCATGATTCTATTAAAAATTCTAATGCTCACTCTAAAGATGCTGATATCCTTGGTTGTCATATAGATGCTGATGAACTTATTGATTATCCTTTTGTATCTTCCATGTCCATCCTTGGACCTCTTCCACCAATACTAAGGGCTTCACGTCTACCTTCCATCTTGGGTCCTTATGTCCCTTCACTTTCCCTTCCTAACTCTCCTAATTCATCATCCATCTTGGGTCTGTATGTCCCTCCATTTTCTATCTTTCCTTAAGATCAACATAGATGCATACCCTTGAATCCTTTTCATCCACCCACCCATCTAAACCAGTCATATCCTCCTTCTTCTTCCACAAGTCCCAATTCTTTTGGAAGTAACTTGAATGATCAATACAAGAAGAAGAAGCAATACAAGAATCCATCAAAAAGAGAAGAACACCATGTCTCCTCTAAATGACATGGAGGCATAAAGTCAAAAGAGATATCTAAGAAAAAAACTACAAGACAAGTATGGGTTCCAAAATCCATCATTAAAGATATTCTCTCTAGATTATCAAAAAGAAATGAAAAGCCTATAGCTATATGGATTCCAAAGTCTTTTTTGAAAGAGTTTGGTGTTGAGAAAAAAGTGAAGTTGACACTCAAACTTCCAAAGACTTCCACTTCATCTTCTTCCAAAAATATTCTTCCATTCCATGCGCCTAAATCACAGCCTCTGCTATCCTTTCACCATATTCCTTCACGTATTCCTTCATTCACATTTCCTTCATCCTCTCACCACCCTTCAAGGTGTGTGTTGATGTTGATCTTGCCTTCCTTTCCATCTACCCTTTCACAATCCTTCCATTCATTATCCTTCTACCTTCTATCATTTTTCCTCATTTGCCTATTTCTCCTATCTTCCAACCTCACTCGCTTTACATAAAATCGTATCCTCCATTTTTCTCTTCCATCTTCGTTTCCCTATCAGCATCTTTGAGAATATCATTTTGAATCCTTAGCATATCATGGTTTATCTTTTCAAGGAGCATTATCTAAAAAGCTTGCCTTCTTCCAACAGAAAATTTTTTAAAAAATAAAAAAATAATTAAAAAAAAGAGAAAAAGAAATGAAAAAAAAAATTGAAAATGTGCCTTAGTGAAAACCTGGAAACAGGTGCCCTGGTAGCAAAAGTAAAAAGAAATAAATTCATCCTATGGTGAAAACCACTCCCTTGTGGCACCTTGGATAAGTACTGTGATGAAAACTTGGATATCAGGCATCATGCGTAGTTCTTCTACATATTTCATCTATTCCATCTTCTCTCTTTGATCTTGACAATGTTGATCTATACATGAACATTTGGCTATTTTATGAGCTATCTTATAATAATCTTGCTTTCATTCCTTTCATGTTTAGCCTTCATATTTGTTTTACTCCATTCATTCTAGCCTTTCACTATCATTTTCCCCTTTGGTCTTGATCTAATAAAAAAAAGAGTAGAACACGGTGCTATGAAACCTCTTGACATGTCTACTCCTTTGGACTGCATCCTTTCCTTCTCTTGCATTATGATTTTGTGACTTATCCTATGCTGGCCTTTCATTGCTTGTCCAAATGTGCTTTACATGAAATTTTTTTCCTAGCTTGGGTATTCATCAAGAGTTTTCCCTTGAGCATTTCTTCCCTTTATTCTCCTTCATTCTCTTGTCTTCCATCTCTTCCACCAGCTTGCCAATCCCTCTTGTTCTCCACCTTGCTAGACATTGGGACTACATGATGTGATCTTTCTTGGGAGTTCGATGCCCATTCTATCTAGGGGAATCCTTTGTACATACTGATTGGTACTACCTATTGAGGTTTAAATCCCATCACTAAGAATCAGAACGCATGGTCTAGTAACTGATGATGACTACAAAGTGTTTAGGTTGCAAGAACTTGAACTACTAGATGAGTGCAGACAAGTAGCATATGATTATCTCAGAGTATATCAGAAGAGAATGTCTAGAGGTTACAACAAGAAATTTAGACACAAAAAATTTTAGGTTGGCGATGTAGTCTCGAGAGAGAATCATAAAAATCAATCACATAGAGAGCATAAGGGTAAGTTTGAACCAAACTGGTTGGGTCCCTTTGTTATCACTACTACTTTTGGCTCTAGTGGCTATCAACTCTCAACGATTGAAGGAGAACAGCTTTGAAAACCTGATGTAGGAGCATCCTCGGTGTAAGAGCAATCTTGCATCACCCAAAAATATTTCTATTTTTATATTCAGTAAGGGCTATTTTGCGCAGAGTTGCTATTTATAGAAAGTTACTATTTTTGATAATTTTTGTATGTGCTTAGAATGATATGATTTATTTCTTGGAGGTTCATTTTGGTCATATAAGTCTGCCAGTAAAGTTTCATTACCAAATCAAGTGTATATTAGAATATATTGAAGATTTTCGGTATTGGCAGCAGGGTACAGAAACTTTGAACTCAGTTTTGAAGGCTTTAGAGGCCCCGGATGAGGTCAAAAATTTGGGTGACGGGCACTTGCGCGGGTCAAGCCTGTAGAGCGTTTCGTGGCATTTCTGAAATGGGGTTATAATAGCCCAGCGGGTCAACGGGTGATGACTTATGGTCTTCGGAAGTTGGACCACCTGAAATGGCAGAAAATAATTTTCTTTAAAATTTCTGTTCGAGTTTCAAAGGTTATCTTGAGCTGACTATGATGTAATAAAATGTAAAATAAAATAATGCTAAGTTTGGTCGGCCTTATTGGCTAAAATTCTAGAACCTTCCCAAGCGGTGGAAAATTACCTATATAATGAAGGCTGTATTATTGTCTTAGGTAGATCAGAATAATTCTGGGTAGTAGATCTGGGTATTGATTTGAGGCTTTGTCCTACAGAATATTGTAAGGAATGCCCATGTGGCTTTGCATATTCTAATTCTGAAAGTTTGTAATTCCACATTTGTGGAGATAATAAGAAGCCAATTTTCTGTTCTTGCATATTATTGTTGTTGTTTCTCTATTTCTGTTATGTGTTTGTGGTATTAAGGGGGGCACCCTTCATCAAGTGGTATCAGAGCAGGGGTTCTTGAGTGTGTAAACAGATCGTCGACTGTGAGGCATTTTGCACCAGGACCGTGGTTAGAGTTTCAGCGAGCATCGTAAAAATGCCTCCACGAAGAGAACGTGGCGGAAGACCTTATGTTGTGACACCTGAGGTTAGAGAGTTGCAAAGACAAGTGCGAGCATTGCAAGAAGAGATTCGTAGAGGAATGAATCTTAATATCAGAGATGAAAGTGAGGATAAAGCCAAAGAAGAATATCAATAAGGAGAAGTTGAAATTGTGAACCAGGAGGAAGAAAGACTTTTTCGGGCGATTTCCAAGATTGGGAAAAGACCTAAGATTGAGGTTCCTACATTTTCTAGAAATCTTAACCCAGAAGAATTGATCGACTGGATCAATGAATGTGAGGAATATTTTGAGTATGAAGATGTTGAAGATCCTGATAGAGTCAAATTTGCGAAGGCCAGATTGAAAGGTCATGCGAAGATCTGGTGGCAAGAAATTCAATTGGAGTGAAATAGAAGAGGGAAAGATAAAATCACAAGATGGGATCGGATGGTGGATAAATTGAAGTGACAATTCATTACTGTTGATTATGAGCTTGACCTACTAAAGAAAATGTAGAGTTTGAAGCAGGTAGGAAGATCTGTTCAGGAGTATACAGAGGAGTTCTATCGACTTCTCATCAGAACAGGCCATGCAGAAGCTGATAAGGAGAAAGTTGCCCGATACCTTAATGGGTTAAGGCCAAGCATCCAGGAGGAGCTGAATCTGGTTCGAATGAACAGTATTGAAGAGGCATACTAGTTTGCCCTAAAAGTAGAGGAAAAGATGAACAAGAATTTTGAGAGCAGACAAAATGGAAGAGGTCGCGGTGGATGATCTGGTGGACGATCATATGGTGGCTGAAATGAAGATCCGAAAAAGAAAGATGAGGCCAGTAGCAGTCAGAATCAGCGAGGAAATAATTTCAATCGCTTTCAGGATCAAAATAATAGAGATCAGAGAGGAAGAGGAAGAGGACAAGGATCTGGAAGAGGTGGCTTCCGTGGAACATGTTTTCACTGTGGAGAAGAAGGTCATAGGGCATTTGAATGTCCTCAGTGCCAAGGCAGAATAGACAGGAGAAATGAAGGCCAGGCCAGAGTTGCACATGTAGATGAAGATACCAGATCATCAAATTTTGAAGATGCTGAAAAAGGAGAAATGTTGATTAATAGAAGAGTCCTGTTGAGTGGTGAGAATGAACCTGAGCAAAGGAGGAGCCTGTTTCGCACCAGGTGCAAGTGTGAAGGTAAATGTTGTGATGTGATTATTGATAGTGGAAGCACTGACAATTTGGTGTCAGAAGAGATGGTGACAAAGTTGAAGCTCAAGAGATAGAAACACCCACATCCATATCAGATTGCCTGGGTACAGGATGACCACAGGGTCATGGTAAATGAACAATGCCTGGTGAAGTTCAAGATTGGCGGATACCAAGATGAGGTATTATGTGATATCATATCTATGGATGCATGTCATATGTTGTTGGGTAGACCATGGCAGTTTGACAGATGTGTTGTACACGATGGCCGTGTGAATACCTATTCCCTGACAAAGGATGGAGTGCGGCATAAGCTAAAGCCATTGAAGGAGACCGAAGAAAAGGTATGTGGTAATGCAAGGATAACTTTTGTTGATGGAAGAAATTTCCTAGATGGTATGAGGCATGAGCATGTATGTTTTACTTTAATTCCAAAAGCTGGTAAAGAGGAAGTAGAAGATGTTCCTGTAGAAGTTGTAGATTTGTTGAATGAGTTTCAAGATATTGTATCCGATAACGTGCCTGATGGATTACCACCAGTCAGAAAGATCAGTCATCAGATGGACTTGATCCCAGGAGTGAGTTTTCTGAATAAGGCAGCACACAAAATGACACCTGCAGAAAGTGAGGAGTTGAACAGACAAGCACATGAACTATTACAAAAAGGATTGATCCGTGAGAGTCTGAGTCCCTATGCTATACCAGCAGTATTAGCACCAAAGAAGAATGGAGCATGGAGGATGTGTACAGATTCTAGGGAAATAAACAAGATCACAATCAAGTACAGGTTTCTATTGCCACAAATGGATGATATTATGGACTGTTTGAGTGGAGCTGTGTATTTCTCAAAGATAGATCTGAAGAGTGGATATCATCAGATTCAGATCAGAGAAGGAGATGAATGGAAGACTGCCTTCAAGACAAAGGAAGGACTGTATGAGTGGTTAGTCATGCTTTTTGGGCTAACCAATGCACCGAGCACTTTCATGCGGCTCATGAACGAGGTTCTGAAAGAATTTCTGGGTAAGTTTGTCATTATTTACCTAGATGATATTTTGATCTTTAGTAAGATATTGGATGAGCATATGATGCATATTCGTATGGTATTTGAGAAGTTGAGAGAAGAAAAATTGCTGATTAATTTGAAGAAGTGCAGTTTTGTGAAGAAAGAGTTGGTGTATTTGAGGTTTGTAGTTTCAAGAGAAGGTCTAAAAATGGACCCAGAGAAGGTACAGGCTATCCTTGAATGGGCTACACCAAGGAGTGCTACTGAGGTAAGATCTTTTCATGGTCTAGCTAGCTTTTATAGAAAGTTTATCAAAATTTTTAGCAGTATTTGTGAACCCTTGACTAAAACAATAAGAGGGGATAGAAAAGAGTTTAAGTGGACTAATGGGGCAGAAAGGAGTTTTCAATTGTTGAAATGAAAAGTTACAGAACAACCTGTTTTAGCACTTCCAAATTTTAATAAGGTGTTTCAAGTAGATTGTGATGCTAGTGGTACTGTAATAGGAGCTGTTATGAGCCAAGAAGGTAAAACTGTTACTTATTTCAGCGAGAAGTTAAATGACGCCAAGAGAAAATATTCTGTTTATGATCAAAAATTTTATGCTATAGTTCAGGCATTAAAGAAGTGGAGACATTATCTGCTTCCTAAAGAGTTTGTTTTGTATACTGATCATCAAGCTTTACAATATTTGAATAGTCAAAGAAAATTAAATCAAATGCATTTGAAATGGGTTGAGGTTTTGCAGAGTTGTACATTTGTTTTAAAACACAGGAGTGGAAAGTCTAATAAGGTTGCAGATGCTCTTAGCAGAAGGCAACTATTGCTGACAGAAATGCAGATTGAAGTGGTTGGATTCAAGGAACTCAAGAATTTGTATCTAGAGGATCCTGATTTTGGTGAAGCTTGGAAAGCTTGTACAGAACCTGTTACTCTAGACAGGATGAAATGGCTGGATTTCATCATCCAGGATGATATGCTAATCAAAGTGAGTCAATTATGCATTCCACGAAGTTCTATGAGGGAGAATCTCATCAAGGAGAAGCATAGCGGAGGATTGGCTGGATATTTTGGTCGTGACAAAACCCTTTCTTTGGTTAGTGAAAATTACTATTGGCCACAGTTGTAGCAAGATGTGAAGAAGTTTGTACAGAGTTGCAGAGTATGTCAGATGGCGAAAGGAGTGAAGCAGAATACAGGGTTGTATCAGCCATTACCTATACCAGAGAAGCCTTGGGAGGATATCGGCATGGACTTTGTTCTTGGTTTACCGAGGACTCAGCGGGGACATGATTCAATTTTTGTGGTGGTTGACAGATTTTTGAAGATGGCACATTTCATTCCCTGAAAAAAGACTAATGATGCTATTCATGTAGCCGAATTGTTTTTCAGAGAAGTAGTGAGACTTCATAGTTTGCCAAAGACCATAGTTTCAGATGAGGACACTAAGTTTGTTGGATATTTCTGGCGTATATTGTGGAAGAAGTTGAAGACAGATTTGAAATTCAGTTCATCACATCATCCACAGACTGATGGACAGACAGAGGTGGTGAATAGGAGTTTGAGAAATTTGCTGAGATGTTTGGTTGGAGATAAGCCAACAGGATGGGATTTGATTTTACCACAGGCAAAATTTGCATACAATAATTCTGTCAATAGGAGCACTGGTAAATCACCATTCTAAATTATATATGGAAGTAGTCCAACAAATGCATCTGAATTGAGAAAGATAGATAAAAGAGAAATAAGTAGTGCTGAAGCTGAAAATTTTGCAGAACATTTGAAGAAGATCCATGAGGAGGTGAGGAAGCATATTGCAAAGATGAATGCACAGTATAAGGCTAAGGCAGATGTGAAAAGGAGGCATAAGGAATTTCAGGTTGGTGATGAAGTCATGGTTCATTTGCGGAAGGAGCGGTTTCCGGTTGGTACATATAACAAGTTGAAAATGAAGAAGTTTGGGCCATGTAAGATACTGAAGAAGTATGATTCAGGAAATACATATGAGGTAGAATTACCTAGTGAGCTGAATATTTCACCAGTGTTTAACATTTCAGATTTGACAGAGTATCATGAAGGAGGTGTTGAGGATGAGGTTGCAGCAGCACAGTGGAGTATTCCAGTAACCAGTTCAGATATCAAGGAGATTGAAGACATACTGGACATTCGTGTTGGCAGAAGCACAAGGAATAGGACATATGAAGAGTATTTGGTCAAATGGAAAGGATGACCTGTTGAAGATTCATCATGGCTAACAAAGGAGGAGGTTAACCGTCTTGGTTTTCCTCTGCACACCTAAGTCGGGACAGGGTCACTTCTCAAATTACCCTGGGTGTCTGATGCAGGAGCATCCTGGGTGTAAGAGCAATCTTGCATCACCCAAAAATATTTTTGTTTTTATATTCAGTAAGGGCTATTTTGTGCAGAGCTGCTATTTATGGAAAGTTACTATTTTTGGTAATTTTTGTATGTGCTCAGAATGATATGATTTCTTTCTTAGAGGTTCATTTTGGTCATATAAGTCTGCCAGTAAAGTTTCATTGCCAGATCAAGTGTATATTGGAAGATATTGAAGATTTTCGGTATTGGCAGCAGGGTACAAAAACTTTGAACTTAGTTTTAAAAGCTTTAGAGGCCCTGAATGAGGTCAAAAATTTGGGTGACAAGCGCTTGCGCCAGTCAAGCCTATAGAGCGCTTCGTGAGGTTTCCGAAATGGGGTTATAATAGCCGAGCGGGTCAACGGGTGATGAATTATGGTCTTCGAAAGTTGGACCACCTGAAATGGCAGAAAATAATTTTCTTCAAAATTTCTGTTCGAGTTTCAAAGGTTATCTTGAGCTGACTATGATGTAATAAAATGTAAAATAAAATAATGCTAAGTTTGGTCGGCCTTATTTGCTAAAATTCTGGAACCTTCCCAGGTGGTGAAAAATTGCCTATATAAGGAAGGCTGTATTATTGTCTTAGGCAGTTCAGAATAGTTCTGGGTAGTAGATCTCGGTATTGATTTGAGGCTTTGTCCTACAGAATATTGTAAGGAATGCCCATGTGGCTTTGCATATTGTAATTCTGAAAGTTTGTAATTCCACATTTGTGGAGATAATAAGAAGCCAATTTTCTATTCTTGCATATTATTGTTGTTGTTTCTCTATTTATGTTATGTGTTTGTGGTATTAAGGGGGGCACCCTTCATCAAGTGGTATCAGAGCAGGGGTTCTTGATTGTGTAAACAGATCGTCGACTGTGAGGCAGTTTGCACCAGGACCGTGGTTAGGGTTTCAGCTCACATCGCGAAAATACCTCCACGAAGAGAACGTGGTGGAAGACCTGGTGTTGTGACACCTGAGGTTAGAGAGTTGCAGAGACAAGTGCGAGCATTGTAAGAAGAGATTCGTAGAAGAATGAATCTTAATGTCAGAGATAAAAGTGAGGATGAAGCTAAAGAAGAATATCAAGAAGGAGAAGTTGAAATTGTGAACGAGGAGGAAGAAAGACTTTTTCGAGCGATTTCCAAGATTGGGAAAAGACCTAAGATTGAGGTTCCTATATTTTCTAGAAATCTTAACCTAGAGGAATTGATCGACTGGATCAATGAATGTGAGGAATATTTTGAGTATGAAGATGTTGAAGATCCTGATAGGGTCAAATTTGCGAAGGCCAGATTGAAAGGTCATGCGAAGATCTGGTGGCAAGAAATTCAATTGGAGCAAAATAGAAGAGGGAAAGATAAAATCACAAGATGGGATCGGATGGTAGATAAATTGAAGCGACAGTTCATTCCTGTTAATTATGAGCTTGACCTACTAAAGAAAATGCAGAGTTTGAAGCAGGCAGGAAGATCAGTTCAGGAGTATACAGAGGAGTTCTATCGACTTCTCATCAGAATAGGCCATGCAAAAGCTGATAAGGAGAAAGTTGCCCGATACATTAATGGGTTAAGGCCAAGCATCCAGGAGGAGCTGAATCTGGTTCGAATGAACAGTATTGAAGAGGCATACCAGTTTGCCCTAAAAGTAGAGGAAAAGCTGAATAAGAAGTTTGAGAGCAGACAAAACGGAAGAGGTCGCGGTGGACGATCTGGTGGATGATCATATGGTGGCCGAAATGAAGATCCAAAAAAGAAGGATGAGGCCAGTAGCAGTCAGAATCATCGAGGAAATAATCCCAATCGCTTCCAGGATCAGAATAATAGAGATGAGAGACGAAGAGGAAGAGGACAAGGATCTGGAAGAGGTGGCTTCCGTGGAACATGTTTTCACTGTGGAGAAGAACGTCATAGGGCATTTGAATGTCCTCAGCGCCAAGGCAGAATAGACAGGAGAAATGAAGGCCAGGCCAGAGTTGCACATGTAGATGAAGATGCCAAAACATCAAATTTTGAAGATGCTGAAAGAGGAGAAACGTTGATTAACAAAAGAGTCCTGTTGAGTGGTGAGAATGAACCTGAGCAAAGGAGGAGCCTGTTTCGCACCAGGTGCAAGTGTGAAGGTAAATGTTGTGATGTGATTATTGATAGTGGAAGCACTAACAATTTGGTGTCAAAAGAAATGGTGACAAAGTTGAAGCTCAAGAGACAGAAACACCCACATCCATATCGGATTGCCTGGGTACAGGATGACCACAGGGTCATGGTCAATGAACAATACCTGGTGAAGTTCAAGATTGGCGGATACTAAGATGAGGTATTGTGTGATATCATATCTATGGATGCATGTCATATGTTGTTGGGTAGACCATGGCAGTTTGACAGATGTGCTGTACACGATGGCTGTGCGAATACCTATTCCCTGACAAAGGATGGAGTGCGGCATAAGCTAAAGCCATTGAAGGAGACCGAAGAAAAGGTATGTGGTAATGCAAGGATAACTTTTGTTGATGGAAGAAATTTCTTAGATGGTATGAGGCATGAGCATGTATGTTTTGCTTTAATTCCAAAAGCTAGTAAAGAAGAAGTAGAAGATGTTCCTGTAGAAGTTGTAGATTTGTTGAATGAGTTTCAGGATATTGTATCCGATAACGTGCCTGATGGATTACCACCAGCCAGAAACATCAGTCATCAGATGGACTTGATCCCAGGAGCAAGTTTACAGAATAAGGCAGCACACAGAATGACACCTACAGAAAGTGAGGAGTTGAACAGACAAGTACATGAACTGTTACAAAAAGGATTGATCCGTGAGAGTCTAAGTCCCTGTGCTGTACCAACGGTATTAGCACCAAAGAAGAATGGAGAATGGAGGATGTGTATAGATTCTAGTGCAATAAACAAGATCACAATCAAGTACAGGTTTCCATTGCCACGAATGGATGATATTATGGACTGTTTGATTGGAGCTGTGTATTTCTCAAAGATAGATCTGAAGAGTGGATATCATGAAATTCGGATCAGAGAAGGAGATGAATGGAAGACTGCCTTCAAGACAAAGGAAGGACTGTATGAGTGGTTAGTCATGCCTTTTGGGCTAACCAATGCACCGAGCACTTTCATGCGGCTCATGAACAAGGTTCTGAAAGAATTTATGGATAAGTTTGTCACTGTTTACCTAGATGATATTTTGATCTTTAGTAAGACATTGGATGAGCATATGACGCATATTCGTATGGTATTTGAGAAGTTGAGAGAAGAAAAATTACTGATTAATTTGAAAAAGTGCAGTTTTGTGAAGAAAGAGTTAGTGTATTTGGGGTTTGTAGTTTCAGGAGAAGGTCTAAAAATGGACCTAGAGAAGGTACAGGCTATCTTTGAATGCGCTACGCCAAGGAGTGCTACTGAGGTAAGATATTTTCATGGTCTAGCTAGTTTTTATAGAAATTTTATCAGAAATTTTAGCAGTATTTGTGAACCCTGGACTGAAACAATGAGAGGGGATAGAAAAGAGTTTAAGTGGACTAATGGGGCAGAAAGGAGTTTTCAATTGTTGAAATGAAAAGTTACAGAACAACCTATTTTAGCACTTCTAGATTTTAATAAGGTGTTTCAAGTAGATTGTGATGCTAGTGGTACTGCAATAGGAGCTGTTATGAGCCAAGAAGGTAAACCTGTTGCTTATTTCAGCGAGAAGTTAAATGATGCCAAGAGGAAATATTCTGTTTATGATCAGAAATTTTATGCTATAGTTCAGGCATTAAAGAAGTGGAGACATTATCTGCTTCCTAATGAGTTTATTTTATATACTGATCATCAAGCTTTGCAATATTTGAATAGTCAAAGAAAATTGAATTAAAGGCATTTGAAATGGGTTGAGGTTTTGCAGAGTTATACATTTGTTTTGAAACACAGGAGTGAAAAGTCTAATAGGGTTGCAGATGCTCTTAGTAGAAGACAACTATTGCTAACAGAAATGTAGATTGAATTGGTTGGGTTCAAGGAACTCAAGAATTTGTATCCAGAGGATCCTGATTTTGGTGAAGCTTGGAAAGCTTGTACAGAACCTGTTACTCTAGACAGGACAAAATGGTTGGATTTCATCATCCAGGATGATATGCTATTCAAAGGGAGTCAATTGTGCATTCCATGAAGTTCTATGAGGGAGAATCTCATCAAGGAGAAACATAGCAAAGGATTGGCTGTACATTTTGGTCGTGACAAAACCCTTTCTTTGGTTAGTGAGAATTACTATTGGCCATAGTTGCAGCAAGATGTGAAGAAGTTTGTAAAGAGTTGCAGAGTATGTCAGATGTTGAAACGAGTGAAGCAGAATATAGGGTTGTATCAGCCATTACCTATACCAGAGAAGCCTTGGGAGGATATCAGCATGGACTTTGTTCTTGGTTTACCGAGGACTCAGCGGGGACATGATTCAATTTTTTTGGTGGTTGACAGATTTTTGAAGATGGCACATTTCATTCCCTGCAAGAAGACTAATGATGCTATTCATGTAGCCGAATTGTTTTTCAGAGAAGTAGTGAGACTTCATGGCTTGCCAAAGACCATAGTTTCAGATCAGCACACTAAGTTTGTTGGATATTTCTAGCGTACATTGTGGAAGAAGTTGAAGACAGATTTGAAATTCAGTTCATCACATCATCCACAGACTGATGGACAGACAGAGGTGGTGAATAGGAGTTTGGGAAATTTGCTGAGATTTTTGGTTGGAGATAAGCCAACAGGATGGGATTTGATTTTACCACAGACAGAATTTGCATACAATAATTCTGTCAATAGGAGCACTGGTAAATCACTATTCCAAATTGTATATGGAAGTAGTCCAAGAAATGCATCTGAATTGAGAAAGATAGATAAAGGAGAAATAAGTAGTGCTGAAGCTGAAGATTTTGCAGAACATTTGAAAAATATCCATGAGGAGGTGAGGAAGTATATTGCCAAGATGAATGCACAGTATAAGGCTAAGGCAGATGTGAAAAGGAGGCATAAAAAATTTCAGGTTGGTGATGAAGTCATGGTTCATTTGCAGAAGGAGTGGTTTCCGGTTGGTACATATAACAAGTTGAAAATGAAGAAGTTTGGGCCATGTAAGATACTGAAGAAGCATGATTCAGGAAATGCATATGAGGTAGAATTGCCTAGTGAGCTGAATATTTCACTAGTGTTTAACATTTCAGATTTGACAGAATATCACGAAGGAGGTGTTGAGGATGAGGTTGCAGCAGCACAGTGGAGTATTCCAGTAACCAGTTCAGATATCAAGGAGATTGAAGACATACTGGACAGTCATATTGGCAGAAGCACAAAGAATAGGACATATGAAGAGTATTTGGTCAAATGAAAAGGACGACATGTTGAAGATTCATCATGGCTAACAAAGGAGGAGGTTAACCGTCTTGGTTTTCCTCTGCACACCTAAGTCATGACAGGGTCACTTCTCAAATTACCTTGGGTGTCTGATGCAGGAGCATCCTAGGTGTAAGAGCAATCTTGCATCACCCAAAAATATTTTTGTTTTTATATTCAGTAAGGGCTATTTTGTGCAGAGCTACTATTTATGAAAAGTTACTATTTTTAGTAATTTTTGTATGTGCTCAGAATGATATGATTTCTTTCTTGGAGGTTCATTTTGGTCATATAAGTCTGCCAGTAAAGTTTCATTGCTAGATCAAGTGTATATTGAAAGATATTGAAGATTTTCGATATTGGCAGCAAGGTACAGAAACTTTGAACTCAGTTTTGAAGACTTTAGAGGCACCAAATAAGGTCAAAAATTTGGGTGACGAGTGCTTGCGCCGGTCAAGCCTGTAGAGCGCTTCGTGGCATTTCTGAAATGGGGTTATAATAGCCGAGCGGGTCAACGGGTGATGACTTATGATCTTTGGAAGTTGGACCACCTGAAATGGCAGAAAATAATTTTTTTCAAAATTTCTGTTCGGGTTTCAAAAGTTATCTTGAGCTGACTATGATGTAATAAAATGTAAAATAAAATAATGCTAAGTTTGGTCGGCCTTATTGGCTAAAATTTTGGAACCTTCCCAGGCGGTGAAAAATTGCCTATATAAGTCTGTATTATTGCCTTAGGCAGTTCAGAATAGTTCTAGGTAGTAGATTTGGGTATTGATTTGAGGCTTTGTCCTACAGAATATTGTAAGGAATGCCCATGTGGCTTTGCATATTGTAATTCTGAAAGTTTGTAATTCCACATTTGTGGAGATAATAAGAAGCCAATTTTTTGTTCTTGCATATTATTGTTGTTATTTCTCTATTTCTGTTATGTGTTTATGGTATTAAGGGGGGCACCCTTCATCAAGTGGTATCAGAGTAGGGGTTCTTGAGTGTGTAAACAGATCATCGACTATGAGGCAGTTTGCACCAGGACCGTGGTTAAGGTTTCAGTGCGCATCGCGAAAATGCCTCCACGAAGAGAACGTGGCGGAAGACCTCATGTTGTGACACCTGAGGTTAGAGAGTTACAGAGACAAGTGCGAGCATTGCAAGAAGAGATTCGTAGAGGAATGAATCTTAATGTCAGAGATGAAAGTGAGGATGAAGCCGAAGAAGAATATCAAGAAGGAGAAGTTGAAATTGTGAACGAGGAGGAAGAAAGACTTTTTCGGGCGATTTCCAAGATTGGGAAAAGACCTAAGATTGAGGTTCCTACATTTTTTAGAAATCTTAACCCAAAGGAATTGATCGACTGGATTAATGAATGTGAGGAATATTTTGAGTATGAAGATGTTGAAGATCCTGATAGGGTCAAATTTGCGAAGGCCTGATTGAAAGGTCATGCGAAGATCTGGTGGCAAGAAATTCAATTGGAGCGAAATAGAAGAGGGAAAGATAAAATCACAAGATGAGATTGGATGATGGATAAATTGAAGTGACAATTCATTCCTGTTGATTATGAGCTTGACCTACTAAAGAAAATGCAGAGTTTGAAGCAGGCAGGAAGATCTGTTCAGGAGTATACAGAGAAGTTCTATCGACTTCTCATCAGAACAGGCCATGCAGAAGCTGATAAGGAGAAAGTTGCCTGATACTTTAATTGGTTAAGGCCAAGCATCCAGGAGGAGCTGAATCTAGTTCGAATGAACAGTATTGAAGAGGCATACCAGTTTGCCCTAAAAGTAGAGGAAAAGCTGAACAAGAAGTTTGAGAGCAGACAAAATGGAAGAGGTCGCGGTGGATGATCTGGTGGACGATCATATGGTGGCCAAAATGAAAATCTGAAAAAGAAGGATGAGGCTAGTAGCAGTCAGAATCAGCGAGGAAATAATCCCAATCGATTCCAGGATCAGAATAATAGAGATCAGAGAGGAAGAGGAAGAAGACAAGGATCTGGAAGAGGGGGCTTCCGTGGAACATGTTTTCACTGTGGAGAAGAAGGTCATAAGGCATTTGAATGTCCTCAGTGCCAAGGCAGAGCAGACAGGAGAAATGAAGGCCAGGCCAAAGTTGCACATGTAGACGAAGATACCAGATCATCAAATTTTAAAGATGCTGAAAGAGGAGAAATGTTGATTAACAGAAGAGTCCTGTTGAGTGGTGAGAATGAACCTGAGCAAAGGAGGAGCCTGTTTCACACCAGGTGCAAGTGTGAAGGTAAATGTTGTGATGTGATTATTGATAGTAGAAGCACTGACAATTTGGTGTCAGAAGAGATGGTAAAAAAGTTGAAACTCAAGAGATAGAAACACCCACATCCATATCGGATTGCCTGGGTACAGGATGACCACAGGGTCATGGTCAATGAACAATGTCTGGTGAAGTTCAAGATTGCCGGATACCAAGATGAGGTATTGTGTGATATCATATCTATGGATGCATGTCATATGTTGTTGGCTAGACCATGGCAGTTTGACAGATGTGCTGTACATGATGGCTATGCGAATACCTATTCCCTGACAAAGGATGGAATGTGGCATAAGCTAAAGCCATTGAAGGAGACTGAAGAAAAGGTATGTGGTAATGCAAGGATAACTTTTGTTGATGGAAGAAATTTTCTAGATGGTATGAGGCATGAGCATGTATGTTTTACTTTAATTCCAAAAGCTGGTAAAGAGGAAGTAGAACATGTTCTTGTAGAAGTTTTAGATTTGTTGAATGAGTTTCAAGATATTGTATCTGATAACATGCCTGATGGATTACCACCAGTCAGAAAAATCAGTCATCAAATGGACTTGATTCCAGGAGCGAGTTTTCCGAATAAGGCAGCACACAGAATGACACCTGCAGAAAGTGAGGAGTTGAACAGACAAGTACATGAACTATTAAAGAAAGGATTGATCTGTGAGAGTCTGAGTCCCTGTACTGTACCAGTGGTATTAGCACCAAAGAAGAATAAAGAATGGAGGATGTGTACAGATTCTAGGACAATAAATAAGATCACAATCAAGTACAGGTTTCCATTGCCACGAATGGATGATATTATGGACTGTTTGATTGGAGCTGTGTATTTCTCAAAGATAGATCTGAAGAGTGGATATCACCAGATTCGGATCAGAGAAGGAGATGAATGAAAGACTGCCTTCAAGACAAAGGAAGGACTGTATGAGTGGTTAGTCATGCCTTTTGGGCTAACCAATGCACCGAGCACTTTCATGCGGCTCATGAACGAGGTTCTGAAAGAATTTCTGGGTAAGTTTGTCATTGTTTACCTAGATGATATTTTGATCTTTAGTAAGACATTAGATGAGCATATGATGCATATTCGTATGGTATTTGAGAAGTTGAGAGAAGAAAAATTGCTGATTAATTTGAAGAAGTGCAGTTTTGTGAAGAAAGAGTTGGTGTATTTGAGGTTTGTAGTTTCAGGAGAAGGTCTAAAAATGGACCCAGAGAAGGTACAGGCTATCCTTAAATGGCCTATCCCAAGGAGTGCTACTGAGGTAAGATCTTTTCATGGTCTAGATAGCTTTTATAGAAAGTTTATCAGAAATTTTAGCAGTATTTGTGAACCCTTGATTGAAACAATGAGAGGGGATAGAAAAGAGTTTAAGTGGACTAATGGGGCAGAAAGGAGTTTTCAATTGTTGAAACGAAAAGTTACAGAACAACCTGTTTTAGCACTTCCAAATTTTAATAAGGTGTTTCAAGTAGATTGTGATGCTAGTGGTATTGCAATAGGAGCTGTTATGAGCCAAGATGGTAAACCTGTTGCTTATTTCAGCGAGAAGTTAAATGACGCCAAGAGAAAATATTTTGTTTATGATCAGAAATTTTATGCCATAGTTCAGGCATTAAAGAAGTGGAGACATTATCTGCTTCCTAAGGATTTTATTTTGTATACTGATCATCAAGCTTTGCAATATTTGAATAGTCAAGAAAAATTGAATCAAAGGCATTTGAAATGGGTTGAAGTTTTGCAGAGTTATACATTTGTTTTGAAACACAGGAGTGGAAAGTCTAATAGGGTTGCAGATGCTCTTAGCAGAAGGCAACTATTGCTGATAGAAATGCAGATTGAAGTGGTTGGGTTCAAGGAACTCAAGAATTTGTATCTAGAGGATCCTGATTTTGGTGAAGCTTGGAAAGCTTGTACAGAACCTGTTACTCTAGACAGGATGAAATGGCTGGATTTCATCATCCAGGATGATATGCTATTCAGAGGGAGTCAATTGTGCATTCCACAAAGTTCTATGAGGGAGAATCTCATCAAGGAGAAGCATAGCGGAGGATTGGCTGGATATTTTGGTCGTGACAAAACCTTTTCTTTGGTTAGTGAGAATTACTATTGGCCACAGTTGCAGCAAGATGTGAAGAAGTTTGTACAGAGTTGCAGAGTATGTCAGATGGTGAAAGGAGTGAAGCAGAATACAGGGTTGTATCAGCCATTACCTATACCAGAGAAGCCTTGGGAGGATATCAGCATGGACTTTATTCTTGGTTTACCGAGGACTCAGCGGGGACATGATTCAATTTTTGTGGTGGTTGACAGATTTTCAAAGATGGCACATTTCATTCCCTGCAAGAAGACTAATGATGCTATTCATGTAGCCGAATTGTTTTTCAGAGAAGTAGTGAGACTTCATGGTTTGCCAAAGACCATAGTTTCAGATCGGGACACTAAGTTTGTTGGATATTTCTAGCGTACATTGTGGAAGAAGTTGAAGACAGATTTGAAATTCAGTTCATCACATCATCCACAGACTGATGGACAGACAGAGGTGGTGAATAGGAGTTTGGGAAATTTGCTGAGATGTTTGGTTAGAGATAAGCCAACAGGATGGGATTTGATTTTACCACAGGTAGAATTTGCATACAATAATTCTGTCAATAGGAGCACTGGTAAATCACCATTCCAAATTGTATATGGAAGTAGTCCAAGAAATGCATCTGAATTGAGAAAGATAGATAAAGGAGAAATAAGTAGTGCTGAAGCTGAAGATTTTGCAGAATATTTGAAGAACATCCATGAGGAGGTGAGGAAGTATATTGCCAAAATGAATGCACAGTATAAAGCTAAGGCAGATGTGAAAAGGAGGCATAAGGAATTTCAGGTTGGTGATGAAGTCATGGTTCATTTGCGGAAGGAGCGGTTTCCGGTTGGTACATATAACAAGTTGAAAATGAAGAAGTTTGGGCCATGTAAGATACTGAAGAAGCATGATTCAGGAAATGCATATGAGGTAGAATTGCCTAGTGAGCTAAATATTTCACCAGTGTTTAACATTTCAGATTTGACAGAGTATCACTAAGGAGGTGTTGAGGATGAGGTTGCAGCAGCATAGTGGAGTATTCCAGTAACCAGTTCAGATATCAATGAGATTGAAGACATACTGGACAGTCGTGTTGGCAGAAGCACCTAGAATAGGACATATGAAGAGTATTTGGTCAAATGGAAAGGACGACCTGTTGAAGATTCATCATGGCTAACAAAGGAGGAGGTTAACCGTCTTGGTTTTCCTCTGCATACCTAAGTCGTGACAGGGTCACTTCTCAAATTACCCTGGGTGTCTGATGCAGGAGCATCCTGGGTGTAAGAGCAATCTTACATCACCCAAAAATATTTCTATTTTTATATTCAGTAAGGGCTATTTTGTGCAGAGCTGCTATTTATGGAAAGTTACTATTTTTGGTAATTTTTGTATGTGCTCAGAATGATATGATTTCTTTCTTGGAGGTTCATTTTGGTCATATAAGTCTGCCAGTAAAGTTTCATTGCCAGATCAAGTGTATATTGGAAGATATTGAACATTTTCGGTATTGGCAGCAGGGTACAGAAACTTTGAACTTAGTTTTTAAGGCTTTAGAGGCCCCAGATGAGGTCAAAAATTTGGGTGACGAGCGCTTGCACTGGTCAAGCCTGTAGAGCACTTCGTGGCATTTTTGAAATGGGGTTATAATAGCCGAGCGGGTCAATTGGTGATGACTTATGGTCTTCGGAAGTTGGACCACCTGAAATGGCAGAAAATAATTTTCTTCAAAATTTCTGTTCGAGTTTCAAAGGTTATCTTGAGCCGACTATGATATAATAAAATGTAAAATAAAATAATGCTAAGTTTGGTCGGCCTTATTGGCTAAAATTATGGAACCTTCCCAGGTGGTGGAAAATTGCCTATATAAGGAACGCTGTATTATTGTCTTAGGCAGTTCAGAATAGTTTTGGGTAGTAGATCTGGGTATTGATTTGAGACTTTGTCCTATAGAATATTGTAAGGAATGCCCATGTGGCTTTGCATATTGTAATTCTGAAAGTTTGTAATTCCACATTTGTGGAGATAATAAGAAGCCAATTTTCTATTCTTGCATATTATTGTTGTTGTTTCTCTATTTCTATTATGTGTTTGTGGTATTAAGGGGGGCACCCTTCATCAGAACCAATCAATGTTCTACATCTAAAGAAATTCTATGCCTAAGACATTCAGTGTATGGTAAATTGTCTTAAAAAAATCTTTAAAATTGGAAAAAGTCCTGAAAAAATGAACATCTTGGTGAAAACTTAGCAATGGGCACCTTGATGATTCACAAAAAAAAAATCAAAAGATTCAAAAGTATCAAAAAAATTGGAAAAATAAAAAATACAAAAAAAATGAGAAAAAGAAAAAGTGTCTTGGTGAAAACCTGGAAACAGGTGCCTTGGTAGCAAACATAGAATCTCTGCCAAGATGGTTAAAACCTAAAAAACTGGTGCCACTTTTTTCAAAATGCTCCATCTATCAGCACAATCTTGGCCTTTCTTAGCTTTCAGTCTTGCTTTAGTTTGTACATATCTCCCGGTTTGTTTCTGCGTTCCTATTTTCAATAAGTCAGTCTGTACACCAATCAGCTCAAGCATCTGTATCCTATCAATGTTCAAACTTGGGGGAAATCAAAGTCATATCCTATGGCCTCCAATGTATCTTAGACGTATCATATCTAATCAGAGTCCTTTGCAGCTTCATCTGAGTTAGTCAGTTAGTCTCATCTCCAGAAAAGATTTTACATCTACAACAACGCAATCAAACACAAATTGAAAACAATCTATGCTTTTTACATACTTTTATCTCCTTGTATGCTTACTGATTTGCATTGAGATTTTTGCATATTGTGTCCTTTGAGCTCTTTGATGATGTCCTTTACAGGATTTAGAGAGTGATGATTGGGGGCATAATCTTTTCTTTGTCTTCTATTTGTATGTGAAAATCTAACTTTGAAAATTCTGGATTGAAATGGTGTTCGTCTGTAAGAGCCTCTATCTCAAATTCAATGGCCATGAGTACCTTGACCATTGATATCCAAAAAATTCAAGGAAGTTTGATCTAACTATTGTCTTTTTGAGTAAGTTCTTTCTCCTATTGTGAAATGTGATCTTACCTAAGGATGTGAACGATAAAGGGTCACTACAGGTAATTCACATTAGATTTAGAATGATCTCTTGACTGTTTGATGTGTTTGTAATGTAAGGTGTATTTTGGTCATCATGACATCTATGTTTTGATGCTTATACAAATTGCTATATCAAAATGGACATGATATTCAGGTCATCCTAGCGTTTGTGCTTTGGTGCTTATATCTAATCCGACATTCTGAAAATAAAATCAATATTCATATGTCCATGGTTGCCTAACCAGTGGGTGTTGTATTGATTCCTATGCATACAAGTTGATATTCATATGTCTATGGTTTCATAACTAGTGGGCATTGTATTGATTTATCCGGTTACCTAAAAATTCAATGATGAGAATGACCGACACATAATCAGTGACTAGGTCCTAGTTCTTAGGT
Source organism: Chamaecyparis obtusa (assembly GCA_027943335.1). NCBI lineage: Eukaryota > Viridiplantae > Streptophyta > Pinopsida > Cupressales > Cupressaceae > Chamaecyparis > Chamaecyparis obtusa. The sequence continues at coordinate 138,120 of BSBK01003028.1, forward strand.
TGCATTTCATACTGCATGTCTCTCTACATTTTTGCATGTTTGCATGATCTCACAAATTATTGAATTAAACTTAAATTCTTAAACGATTCTTCAAAAATGCTAAAAACATATCATAAAAGCTGAATCTCACATGAAGGTTCCTCCAACAAAATAGTAAGTAGAATCCTTTTTCGGGATCAAAATCAAAATCTGAAATTGTTTATATTATTCACTACTTGCATAATCATCCTTCAATCATCAAAGAAATCCAGAATTCAACTTAACTGATTATCTTATGTCAAACTATCAAAATTTTAACTTGGTCAACCATGGTCAACTCATGGTCACACCTAGTCAAACTTGGTCTCCAAGACCTCTAAACGATGTAGAATGCATTCTTGAACGTGTTTAACCACTTCTCCAATCAATTAACGTGCTTCTAAACTATCAACACTGACTTTTCTTGTTAGATTTCAATTTTAATCCCGAAGGAGGCATGGTATTGCATATCATTCCAAGTATTGCATATCATTCAAAGTTTGTAATCTAAAGCTGAAATCATATCTTTCCTTAGTAATCGAGACAACAACCACGTCTAGTTGCTAATTCATCAAAAGACCTCATCGCTCAGGGAAAATCAATCATCGCTTGGGGCATATCAGATTCATCAAGATCCATATCAATCTGGTATTCTCTTCATCTTGTAAACTGTATTAGTTTTTTGTAACCATCGGTTCATTAGTGTTATTTCCTTGGTTCTTCGTAATTGAAGGGTTCAAATGTGATACCAATGTGATTCTTATTGACAATCAGGTCTGGAATCAGTCACTCACTTTTCACAATCATAAGGTTCAGAATCATGCGTTTTGACACTTCTTTGCAATCATCGGTTCATTGTTGTTATAGTTAACATTATCTTTGGTCATTCAGGACCTAATATCTTTGAAATCTTTCAATCAATTTCAATTTCAAACATCAGTTTTAAACATCATACACAGACTGTCTTTGAACCACTGTGCTTCACACAGTAATTCAAAGAGGGGCAAAATGTAATACCCCAAAAATGGGCTATAGATTCATTAACCTCCTACATCTTCAATTTGAACGAAATCAACATCAAAGTCCTAATCTAAGGCACATTGGCATATCATCAAAATCCTAACTGATTTTATCTTAAATCGGCATCGAGGAATATTCCTAGTAATATTCCTATTTTATCATAATTATCTTTAATTTAATGATTATTTGGCGATAAATCATATTTATCCTAAAGTTGATTAATTGAATATGATGAATATTTAATTAATTAATTTAATTCTGCCACTTAATTATTTAATTAAATTTAATTATATTTATTCCTAATTATTATTATTTAAATTTGACAATAAATCAAAATTTCCATCATTAATTGATTAAATTCTTATTTAATTAATTAAAGCAAGTTGTCATATTTAATGATATTATTTTTGAATAAAAGTTTGTTTTTAATAATTGATTAACCATTAAATCAATTATTATTTTTAATTCTAAAAATCAGTTAAGTGGAAAATAAATCACTTTATTTATTAAATTAATTCATATTAAATCATGCACAATCATAAAAGCAGTCAACTTTAAAATAATTGCTAAATTCAATTTGTAAACTTTCTAAAACTCAACATCTGATGATGAGTTGAAAAAGAGAACTAAAGCTCTATTTTGAGATAAAAACTGCTTTTGCACGATTTTATGAATTATTTATTCTTAATTTCTTGTTAACTCAAAAATCAACCTAAGTTTATCAAGAGTGATTTATGGCTTTTTTCAATGCATCCTCAAAGCCCTGGATTTCTATAAAATCAAGGCTTAACTCTCCACAAATGATCCACAGAATTTGCATACTTACTCTGGAGAATCGACATCTAAAGAATTGCAGCTTCTTTCGAATCAACAATTTTTGTGAGATCAATCTTGTTTTCAATTCATTTTAGTTTTATTTCATATCATTGTTAGATCAATTTTCATATAGAATAGATTCATATTAGATTTCTCATTCTTATTGCAGAAAAAACCTAAAAATATAGATTAATTTATATGCATTACTTCATTGCTATCTTGCATTCAAATCCTTCATTTAGGTGTTCTCAATGTCACTGGTCTTGGTTCAATCTGAGAAGATCATACTCGCACCTACTAGAAGGTAGTGAATCGCCTGGTTAGTTTAGTTTTCATTCTATTGCATGATTTTGATTTTTGCTAACCTCTAATATTTTATTGAAGTGTTGTGTCTATAGGTAGGTACAAAATTCACACACACAGTGGTAAGGTTCTCATGAATGATTATGATTTTAGTGGTTTAGGAACTCCAAGCCTACTAGTTTCCAAGGCTCCCAAATAGATAATATGACACAAAAAACTCCAACACCTTCCAAATGACCAAGTTTTTTGTCAAAGGTATAAACAAGATGGATTCAATGGGATTCAATCAATTTTGGGCTCTTACACAACACCCAACACCTAATTTCCTTAAACTGCTTACTAGGCCTAATTGCCCTCCTAGTAGGTCACCAACAACAGTAATGGGAAGCTTTCGCACAAATTTTCCAAGACACTCAATAAAATGTTTTCATATTATAATACCATTTTAAGTCAACTCCAACATATCTAAATCCTGATATAGGTTGTTTTCGACCATCAATGAGAACCTTTAGATTGTGCCTTGTTCCTAGCACAAAACATGGTCAATTTACAAAGCAAGTGTATGTTAAACTTACTCCCCAACCCCTATAATTTCATAAGCCTCATTTAATGGATCAAAACCAAGTAATATGAAGTTAATTTGGTCCTCAGACCCCTACAACTATAAAACCCCCAAATTGGTCTTCAACAAGCCCTTAAGATAAGGCTTTCTCAATGTATATCTCTTTCATAAAAAATATATCTCTTTCAACTAGATTAATGGTTGTTGCTCCCAACCAAGTATTTTCCTTAGTATTTCTTCCTCAAACTTAGTGATCACCCTATCAAATCAATATATCTACAATGTATCATGTTATGATTTTAATATACAAGTTAAATACACACCATTCCATGATAATTATTGAAAACATTCATGTAATGATACCCTCACATTGGATTTGTCAACTGTTATGGGAAAAATAGTGAGCCAAATGCAATCAGTCAGATTTAGAGGATTGAAACTCAATCAAAAAGTCTTCAAATCATTCAAGTGCATCACAAACAATTAATTCATATATCTCCCAATAATTAACAATTCCAATTAAATTATTTAAAGATCAAAACATGCAAAGAGGATCATGAAATTCTGAGTTTTATTGCAAATTTGAGTAATCAGTCTGTACAATCTTGACCAGTCTATACCATGGTGTCTTCTAGGCATTCAATATTGTTTATAACATTGTTCCCAACTTCCATAACCGACCCTAAGTGGTTAGAAGTATTTAGAAATTGTTTTATGCCTTAAAAATATTTTTCCTTCCTAAACTATCCTAACCGTTGGAATTCAAATTTTTGAATTTCTAACTTTTAAACTATAACATTTTATTAATAAAAACCTATAAAACTCCATTCCTTACTTCTCCTAGGATATAATGGACTTCACTAACCAACCTAGATCCCTATTTGGCACTATTGGCATCCCTTACATTATTTTGGTCCTAAGTCCTTACTAAGACTTCTAGGACATTTAACATTTAAATCAAATTGATTGTTACAAATTTCCATTATAGTCTTCAAAATTTCCCAATTAACCTTTAGGGACTCTTTAGATCCATGACTCCATTTGGTTCCAAGGTGGACTTAGGTGTTTGGATAGGTGCTCCTACACCAGAACTCAATTCTACACCACCAACTCATCATTGTCAAAAGCTCCCACTGGAAAGAACAATTAATGAATACAAATTTACCATGAAGTGTTGGATTAATTTATGGAAAGTTAAGTACTAAGAGGGGAGGGTTGAATCATTACTCCAAAACCTTTTATCTATCTTTATAACCATTCACCAAATTCATAAATTTGCATATAGCAACATAAAAACATATAAAAAATATCATGAAACACAACTCATAACACCATGATTTTTGGTCTCATAGAAATCCTTGTTAGATGAAAAACTGTGGTCAGGATGGCACCCACAACACTTCACTACTGTAGTAAAAAGATTTCTCGATTAGAGCTTCAAAGTTTAGCTTACCCAATTAAGAGTATTAACCCTATTAAAAGTCTAAAGACTTATTGAGTCTAGCTTGCTAGAGGATTTTACAACTCTAATCTAAGAGATGTACCATGTAAAGGATTTATAATTTAATACTATTAGGTCCTACTTAGTTAAGAGCTTTTACAATTCTATTTACACAATTAATTAGTACATAAACTATTTGTATTGCTTGCATCAACATATGCTTATTAGACTCTATACTCAATAACAACTTATATCATATTGTACTTCACTCACAATTTCACTTTAGTACTTGGTAACTTCCACTCTGTATCACATTCACAACTTTGTTCTTACTGCTCTGTTACTTAGTGGCTTCTCTTCCCATCACCTTCACACTTATCTCTTAATGATCATCACCTTCTCTTTACAATTTATCCTTTTCATCATACACACACACCATCTCATCTTCACATATTGATCCATTTATACTCGATCTAGAAGTGGTGAAAATATTCTAGAATCATCTCCTTAAGAGGTGCTAGCATTGGTTACATCTCCAATGCATATATTACATTTAATTCTCATTGGTGGATATTACCTTGTAATCATGCAAATTCATCATATATAAATCTCTAATGTATTTCCAAACAATCTCCTCGAGATTTGTAAAATGTTTTCTGCTCAGTCCAGATTCAATGTTTCTATAGATTCTTCTTATATCAGCCTATGTTTCTCAATAATATGTTTTCTATTGCTTGGTAAGATGTATGTTCTCTCGGTAACTGCTTGGTGCTCGGTCATTGGTCTGCCTTGCTCGGTGTTTGTTCCTTATTCCCTTTACTAAAATTGTCTTTCCTTACTTCCCTTTACCGACTAGCATATTGCTTTATCAACTTTACTATCCTTCATTATCGAATGACTTTGAAAATCAATAGGACTTAATCAAAATTAATAACAACAAAAATAACTCTATAGCAATATCAATCTCCTCCTTTGGCATTAATTTGGCATCTTTGTTAAAAACCTTCAAAGTCATCAAAATGTTTGTGTCCTTAGCAAAATTTGACCATATATACACTTCTCAGTATAACTCCTTATATCTCCATTACCCAATTACTTCATTACTCCCCTTGTAGTAATGATCCCTATATACAGAACACTCTATATCCCCCTTTTTTGACAAAAATGCCTTGAAAACAAAATTTACTTATTATTTATCTAGTGGAGGTATCTTATCAAAAATATATTTGTATCTTTGTTGTGCATCTTTTAGTGATAATGCCTTATCTAGTTACTTAGTCAGCTCTTTCTCCACTGATTAATCTTTTGCCTTTATGTCCTTTGTGAAATTTGAAATCAAACAATTTTTTTGAAATAATGAAAGAATATCTTGCAATACTTTTTCCAATTTGGTAACCAATTCAGAAAGTGTTACCTTAGCAAGTGCTATCGATTGAATTAGTTGTTCAATTATCTTGTCTTCCATTTTCTTCCTTTTCACTTTCATTAAGTATTCAGTGGTCTCAGTACCTGGTTGATTTATCTAACTTACTAGTTCACTCAATTGACTATATATATTGCCCTTCTCATTTATATCTACATCTGGTATAATCTCTTGCAGTATCTCTTTGACATTCTCTAGCACATTGGTTTTCTATTTGTTTGCTAGCAATTTTTCTTGTGTTTCTTTCCTCTTGAGTAAATCTCCAAATTTTGGTAAATCTTTAGGGCTTAAAGTTGAGATGTCAACCTTAGGTATCACAATTGGTTGGCTTAAGTTAATTTTCTCCTTTTCATGCTTCCTCTTCTTTGACTTTTTCATTTCTTCTTGCATACCCTCACCAGTAGATAATTTTGGGGAACATGATTCCTTCTTTGCACCAGATGTAGTAGTAGTTATATCTTTATTTTTCTCTTCTCTTTCTTCCTTTTTATTTTCTTCCTTTTTCTCATCTTGTTTCTTTTCCTCCTTTTTCTCTTCATGAATCTCATATTTCTTCTCTTCTTCTTTATCATTTTCCTTCTCCTTGGGCTTCTCCTTTTCTGGTTCTTGTGACCTATGTGGACATGTAGTCTCAGTAGGGATCATCAGCTCTGTATTCTAATCTTTTTTAGTCTTGGTCTCTATAGTTTCCTCGGTATCCTTTTGTTTAGTTTCCTTTTTTGGTTCGGTAGTCTCCTCTACATTAGTTGGAACATTTTTTGTAACCTCTGAGATAACCTCTGCAATCTCAAGAAAATTAATTACTTGTTTAGTGACTATATCTACATCCATAAACTTTTCTTTTTTTGATTCATCAATATTTATTTCTTTAGTATATTTTACCTCAGTTTCTATCACATCTTCATCATTTTCTATCTCCTCTTTTGGGTCTTTATCAGTTATATCTTCAATGGTAACCTCTTCTTTGTCAATTGTCAAATTAATAGGATCTGACTTTTTTCATTGCTCTTTAATCTTTTCTGGTTGTGAAACAAATAAAATATTTCTCCATAAGTCATCGGTTTCCTTTTGCACTTCCTCAAGTTTACCAATCATTATTCTCAGTGATATGCTCTTGACTAAAAATATTTTTTAATATTCCTACAATGCTTCATCAATTCCTCTTGTTGATAATTCAAGTATAGTGAAACCTAGGGATATTTCCCTCATTTGTTTCTCAAATACCATAGCATATTTCCATCTTGCATCTATCTTTTTGTATAACTCATCTAGTACTCAGTTGGCCATTTGAACTGGAGTAGTTCTAAATTTGTACAAAGTAAATATAATTTCTTCTTCAATATTTTCTTTTTCCTCTTCATTCTTGGTTTCATACTTATCATACTTCAATCCAACAAGACTTCCATACTTCTTAAGATTTACAAGAAAATCATCTAAGTTTCTTGAATTATAAGGTTTGTTTTGTACAACTTTGAATTGGCTCAAGTCTTCTAATTTTGTTTCATTGTCTTGTTGTAGATTTAGCTTTCTCCTTGGTCTACCAAAAATCTTCTTTTCTCTCACATATGTTTTAGGCTTTGATTTCTTTGCCTCTAGTTTCTTCTTGCCTCTCGGTGTGGAGGAAGATCTTGTCATTGGTCTTGTACCAATTGGGCTAGGGGCCTCCTTTTTTATTCTTATTTTCTTTCCTTTGATTTCAGAAGGACCATCTTCATATTCTTCAGTAGTAACACCTAGATTTTTAGAAAAACTACTTATCATTCTACTATTTTTCCTTAGTGCTTTAGGTATCAATATACCTAGCTTTATTTTTTTCTTCACTTCCTCATAAGTATCATATCGATTGGCCCTCTTATCAGTCGGTTTACCTAATAGAGCTTTTATCTGTTGAGATGCAGTATCAATGTCCACTTCATATCCCATAGGTGGTAGCTTGATGGTTCTAGGCTCTTATCCTTTACTATACATGTTTCGGTGTCCACTTCAAAACAAATAGAATCTTGATATTTCTCCACTAGATAACGTGGAATTCTAAACTTTTTATGCATTCTAGCTTGGAATTTTGAAAAGAAGTCATTCATTGTCATGTCAAATTTATCTCCTAAACTTTGAATATACTCATTTATCTGGTAAATAATTGGTTTATTCACACTCCATACTACATCACCGATTGATGGAAATAAGTTTTGAAAGTAAAAAATATACAAACGAAAAATGATCTGAACTTTAGTGTGTTGGTCTTTTCTTTCCTGATAGTATTCATGTTCTCATAAAACTGCTTCAATAAGATCTCACATGGATCTATCTTCATATCTTTCTTTATAATCTTATAGGCTATATCCATAGATCCACAAGGTACATTGTCTACTCGATATGACTGAAAGATTTGGTAGGATATCACATTACTTGTAAATCTTAACTCGGGATCATCAACGGTAGTTAATTTTAGACCTCTTTCATCCCATTTATCTTGAGTTAGCTCACATAGTTTATTCTTGTCAATTTTCTTTTGTTCTTTTGGTCTATCACTAATTGGATAACCAGTTACAATGTGTAGCACATCATTTTTTATCTTCATAGGTGCATCAAGCCACATGAATTGATCATGAACTTGGCTCAGCACAATTCTCATCCATTCTGACTTAAACACACTTGGTACGTGCAGTGCATGCATCAAACCCTTGGTTTCCAAATGAATATGCTTATCTTTCAATTTCCCATTTACACATTGACTTTGATAGGATGTATCGGTATCAGCTTGGAAAATCTCCTCTATCTTGCAGTGGATGAAGGCACGAATGACTTCAATCAGAATTACTCTCAGAGGGATCAAGGATAGGGCTCCCATTTTTTGGGGTTCATCAGCTATGGATGGAGGTAGCTTATATTTTGGATTGACTAGATCAATCTTCTCCATGACAACAAGATTTTTGTACTTTTGGTGTCATTGCTTCAAAGATTAATCGCTTGATCGATATGGTTTCTTTTGAATATCATCTCAGTTGCATTTGCACAACTTGGAAAAACACTGATAATTACTTGAATGTGCTTTCTTATGCTTAGACCTGCTCGATTGATCACTTGAATTCACTTGGAAGACTCTTCTCTGCAAAGTGATTCAAATGCTCTAAAAAATGCAAGGTGAAAATGAAATGACAAAGGGTCTATTTATACTTTTCCCTCAATTAGGGTTTCCAATGGCTATAATTTTGGCATTAAATCCTATTACTGAATTTTCACTAATTACCAAATACACTTCCTTTCACTGAATGAGACAAAATAACACATTCTCTTACCGATCAAAATATGAAATGTCAACTTCACAACATATATCCAAATGCATCTAAATATGCTAATATGGATCTTTGCACAAATGTTAAGAACCGACTTAAGATTGAATTTTAGTTATCAATTCCTAAAGATACCTTTGACCAATTAGGTGAAGATAGGTGCACCCAATCTAAATGATGAGGTGCCATCAATTGTTCCAAGTTTAGTTCCATCATCTTGAGACTTTCTTCTCCATGCTCTATTCATCTAATCTCTTATCTCTTCAAATTTTAGTTGAATAGTTTCACTCAGTTGTTCCTCGATTGGGGCTTTAGCTCGATACCTATAGTCTTTAGCTAGGTGACTAACCTTGTGATAATGAAAATAAGTCATTCCATAATTTCTCCATGATCTTCTATTGTTCCTTCCATGAATCAAAATGTAGTTTATTTTTATGTGTCTAGCTCTCCCACATGTTGTACATGAAATTCTTGTATTGTAGTCCCATGGTATAGTTGATCCTTGTCAGTTGTTTGTAGAATTTTGTTAGTTAGGTACTCATTTCACATGCTTCCTTTGTGACCTGCATTCTTCATAATTTTGACCATGTCTATTATAATTATTATAGTAACCATCAAATCTTGGCTTCCTTGAATTGTTAGCAATCCTTGATCTACACTCAACTACTTTATAACCATACTTATTGCAATTGTAACAATAACCATTAAACTTAGGAATGCTCATTGGATTACCTCTTTTGCTTCCCACAATGATAGCAAGTAGGCTTATTTGTCTTCGGTGGGGTAGCAATATCTTGGTTTGCTACTTTATTTGAGGACTCTCCCTTCTCGGTAGTGTTGTTTGCATTAAATCCAAGTCTAGAAGTATCTCTCGGTTGTCTCTAACCTCGTAGTTTTTCATCTAGTATTCTTAATGTTTCTTAATTCCTTTTCAAGATTTCATTGGCATCCTTTTCAGATTTTAGTTCATTCTTCAAATTTTCATTCTCTGATCTCAGTCCAACAATCTCTTCAACTTTCCTTGCAATCTCCTAATTAGCACTAATTAGTTGATCTGTCAAGTTGTAGTGATTTTGTGTTAGCCTTTGTATCTCCAGATCTTTCTCATTCATCCTTTAACTCATTTTTCTTATTTCATCTTCAACCATTCTTTTATCATCTTTAGCTTTTCTCTTTTGTTCTAGGACTTCACACATGCTTACCGATTGAGCTTCTTGTTCTATTTTTAGTACTTTTACCTGATTAGTTAGGTTTTTGTTCTTTTTAATCAGCTCTAATATGGCAGCTTTAGATTCATTAGACATACTTCCCTCTAATTTTTCTTCAAATTCTTCAACCTGATCTTGTGTATACTTCAATTGATGTTCTAGATCCTTTCTCTTGTTAAGTGAATGCTTCAGTTTCCTCCTTAGTTCATAAATCTAGTCATTAGCCATCCTCAGTTCCATGTTCATATTATCAATCACCTTTTCATACCTATAGCTTTCCATCTCTTTAAATCTTTCCTCTTGAGTGGTTAAACTTCTGAATAAGAGACATTTTCTCTGATACCAATTGTTGGATTAATTTATGGAAAGTTAAGTATTTTGAGGGAAGGGGTGAATCAGTACTCCAAAACCTTTTATCTATCTTTCTAACCATGCACCAAATTCATAACTTAGCATATAACAACATAAAGATATATAAAATAATATCATGAAACACAACACATAACACCATGATTTTTGATCTCATAGAAATTCTTGTAAGAGGAAAAAGTTGTGGTCGGCATGGTACCCACATGATGCAGGAGCATCCTAGGTGTAAGAGAAATCTTGTATGACCCAAAAATATTTATGGTTTCTTTTTAGTAAGGGCTATCTTGTGTAGAGCTTCTATTTATGGAAACTTACTAATTTTAGTAAGTTGGTCATACGAGCTCAGAATGTTCTGATTTCACAGGTGGAGGTTCATCTTAGTCATATCAGCCTACCAATTGAGTTTCATTGTCATATCATTTGTATTAGTGAATTTATTAAGGTTTTTGGGTAAGAAATCTTTGAGCTCAATTTTGAAGGCCTTAGAGGCCCTAGATCGTGATCAACCCCCAGCTGATTGGAGCTTGTGTGAGTCAGGCATTGTAAATCAGGTCTTGCCATTTCTGAAAAGTGGTTATAATACAAAATGGAGCTACAGTTAAAAATTTATGGCCTCTGGAAGTTGGGGTACCTAAAAACATATTTTTTAATTATTTGGAGCCGGCCCTATGCAAAAAAAAATGAAAAAAAAAATTCTTAGGGAAGTCGGCCTTAAGGGTTAAATTTCTTGAACCTTCTCAGGCGGTGGAAATTGCCTATATAAGAAAGGCCCATAGTGTTGTCTAGGGCAATTCTGGTTAAATCTGGGTAATGATTGGAGGCTTTGTCCTACAAAATATTGTAAGGGAAAATGCCCATGTGGATTTTCATATTGTAATTTTGAAATTTGTAATTCCACATTTGTGGAGATAATAAAAAGCCCATTTTTTGTTCTTGCAAATTGTTGTTGTTTCTCTATTTTTATTTTGTGTTTGTGGTATTAAGGAGAGCACCCTTCATCAAGTGGTATCAGAGCTAGGTTGTTCTTGAGTGTGAAGACAAATCGCTAACTGTGAGGTAGTTTGTACCAAGACCGTGGTTTAGGGTTTTAGTGAGTAGTGCAAAAAAATGCCTCAACGAAGGGAATGTGATGAAAGAGCTAGTGTTGTGACACCTGAGGTTAGAGCCCTCGAGAGACAAGCGCGAGCATTGCAAGAAGAAATTCACATAGGAATGAATCTTACAGTCAGAGATGAAAGAGAGGATGAAGTCGAAGAAGAAGGAAATTTTGATAAAAAAAGGAGAAGGTGAAATTATGAACCAAGAGGAAGAAAGGCTTTTTTGGGCCATTTCCAAGATTGGGACAAGACCTAAGATTAAGGTTCCTGCATTTTTAGGAAATCTTAACCCAGATGAGTTGATCGACTGGATCAATTAATTAGAAGAATATTTTGAGTAAAAAGATATTGAGGATCCTAATCTAGTCAAGTTTACAAAGGCCAAGATGAAGGGCCATGTGAAGATCTGGTGGCAGGAGATTCAGTTGGAGAAAAATAGAAGAGGAAAGGATAAAATCACAAGATGGGATTGGATGGTGGATAAATTGAAGTGACAGTTCATTCCTTTTGATTATGAGCTTGACCTACTAAAGAAAATGCAAGGTTTGAAGCAAGAAGGAAGATCTATTCAGGAGTATATGGAGGAGTTCTATTGAATCTTCATTAGAACGGGTCATGCAGAAGCTGATTAGGAGAATGTGTTAGGAAGAGTCCCAAGAGATAACTGAGAGGGGGGGGTGAATCAGTTATCTACAAGTTTCAATTCTTTATCCAATTAAGTATAATTAAACATAAAGCATAAATACAATGAAAGAACACTTGAACACAACACCAATATTTTGGTTACAGAGAAACCCAAATAGGTAAAAACCCCAGTGGGAATTGACACCCACTAATAATCTACACTAGTGTTTTATGATCCTTATTAGAAGATCCTTAACCCTATTAGGAGTTGTCTTTACAATGCATTTAGTACAATGACCTAGTCAAGGTTCGGACCTTGTTAGGAGTCTTTTACAATTAACCTTGTTAGGGGTGAGGACGCACTATCTGAGAGCACACAGCTCAAAGGGGTGAAGGCTACAACCTTCTAATTAATAGATACACACTATATTTGGTTCTTGGTGAACTGTGCTTTGACCTACTATCTGGATCAGTTCCAATATATAGTACAAACTCTTTACTTGATCACATATACCTTCTGTTGATGGCTCAACACTTCGCACTCTCTGCTCTACTCTTCACAATCAACTCTGAACCATACCTTAGCAATCACAAATGAATGCCTATAAATATCTTCTCTCTAAATGATATAATCAATTTGGCCTATTAGAACCACCTTGAAATCATAATAGAGAAACAATAACACTCTTCACTAATATTTATGTCACCTCTACTAAGCATGCAACACAATCTAGGCCCTGTCCAATATTAATAAATGTAGACGTACACTACACATTGTCAGCTCTACCAAATTAATTGAAGCTTTCTCCTCAAGCTGAATTACATCATGCGCTCTTATCCAAACCTTCTTGACTCTTCTCTCATCATTAATCCAAGGGTGCATACCAAAATGATAGGTGCAACTCCTATACCAAAAAAATCTATGTCAACTCTTCTGAATAAACACATGAAACTACAATTGGTGAATGGCGACCACATATATTCACTTCAACTACATATTAGAGTCTGTGTCCATGAATGTAACATCACTATCATGTCTTCATCACATATCCAAGGGTTTAAGGCTCCATGATGACTATATGGACAATCACTCATAGAACACTGCATGTAACTCTGTCAGGAACACTGCTGACACAAGATGCTATATAACTATCTGTACTAACAATTAACCTCTACATCCATGATACCATGCTGATAACATGTCCATGCTACTTATACTCAAGGCTTACTTCATAAGTCTTCCATGCATGTTACTTACCATATGTTGTCATCAATGACAAACATATAGTTAGTATTGTCTTGCTGGCAAATCTCCAACAATCTCCCCCTTTGGCATTGATGGAAACATATGAAATGAAAAACACCACCAATACAAATGAACAATTCCTTTATAACAGTCTCCATTTCCTCATCAAAACTCCCCCAAGGATGAGTCCTCCATCTGCTACAATATTCTTCAATATTCTCCATTTCCTCAACTGAACTGCTTCCATGACTGAATACTACTCCCCCTTAGTATATTACTCCTTCTTTACTTCTATTTTTCATGACTATATATTACTCCCACTTTGACATCAATGGAAAAGGGCACCAACTCATTGAAGCACCAGTACTACTTCTGAGGTAGAGTAGTCAACCATTCATCAGTCACTGAGGACTGATTCTCTTTTCTACTTCCTCTAAGAATAATCAAGGAAGGGAATTACTCCCAACTTCCCCCTAAGATACTCAAAAGTATCCTTTGGTAAAGGCTTTGTGAATATGTCTGCTAGCTAACCTTTAGTACTTACATAGTCCAACTTGACTTCTTTTTCTACTGCTTTCTCTCTTAGAAAGTGATACTTAATCTCTATGTGCTTTGTCTTTGCATGCATCACAAGATTCTTTGACATGTTGATAGTGCTAGTATTATCACAATGAATAGCAATAGGATAATCAATCTGAATATCAAAGTCCTTTATCATTTGCTTGATCCAAACAATTGTAGAACAATTCAGGGCTGCTGGAATATACTCTTCTTCTTCTATTGACTGAGAAATACAATTTTGCTTCTTGCTTGTCCAAGTGACAAATCTGTCACCAAGAAACATTGCTCCACCTAATGTACTCTTTCTATCATCAATGCATCTTGCCCAATCAGCATCTATATAAACATGAAGCTCAAAATTCTCTAAGTTAGGATACCATAGACCATAATCTAAAGTGCCCTACAAATATCTAAATATTCTTTTTACTGCCATGAGGTGACTTTGTTAAGGCTCTGCTACAAATCTTCTAACAATTCCAACTGCATTGGAAATGTCTGGTCTAGTTTGAGTAAGATATATGAATTTACCAATCATAGACTTGTATAATGTTGTATCTACTACTCGAGAATCATCTTCTTTTGTAAGATTGCATCCTGTTATCATAGCTATACCCACTAACTTGCAATCATCCATCTTGAACTTCTTCAATATCTCTTTCACATATTTGGACTGATTAATAAAAATACCTTTCTTTGTCTATTGTACATTTAATCCTAAGAAGTATTTGATAGGTCCAATCATGCTCATCTCAAACTCACTCTGCATCTCCTTAACAAATTCTACACTGAGTTTGTCATTACCCCCAAAGATAATGTCATCAACAAATATAGCTACAAGTAGTAGACCTTCAGATGTCTCTCTTATGAATAGATTACAATCTGTAGCTCCTTTCTTGAATCCAATTTTTGTTAGATATCCATCAATTCTCTCGTACCATGCTCTAGGGGCTTGCTTAAGTCCATAGAGGGCTTTCTTCAATCTGCATACCATATTAGGTCTGTCTGATAGGGTGAATCCTTATGGCTTCTCAATGTATACTTATTCCTTTAACTCTCCATTCAAGAATGCTGACTTAACATCCATCTGATAAAATTTGAAGTTTTTGAATGTTGCATAAGCTAGAAACAACTTAATAGCTTCTAATTGTCTCATAGGTGCAAATGTGTCTAAATAATCAATACCTTCTCTCTGTGCATATCCCTTACATACTAATCTTGCTTTATTCCTTACTATTGTACCATCTTCATTCATCTTTTTTTTGAATATCCACTTTATTCCAATCACATTCTTATCATTAGGTCTTGGGACCAGTTCCCAAGTATCATTCTTAATAATCTAATCTAGTTCTTCTTTCATAGCATTATGCCAATCTGAATCATTACATGCATCTTGAACACTTAGAGGTTCAATCTGAGATAGTAAACATACCACTTCATTGCTTGTTGAATTCTTTTCTTTTGATCTTGTTGTGACTTTGCTACTCTGATCTCCAATGATGTCATCCTTAGAGTGATATCTAGATGTATACTTTGGAACTTTAGGTGATACTGACTCATCTTCCTTCTAAGTTTCTTCTTCACTTGTTTCAGGGTCATTGAATAATACATCAATGTTGTCAAACATCTCTTCAACAACTGTCTCATTAGTGGAAGGTCTAGGTTCTTCTTCAATCATAGGTGAGTAATCATGATATCTTTCTTGAACCATAAAATTTTCATCAATCTTAACATGAGAACTTTCAATGTTCTGCAATCTCAAGTTAAAACATATATAAGCTTTACTTTTAGTAGAGTAACCAAGAAAAATACCTTCATCACTTCTTGCATCAAACTTGCCTATTGCTTCATCCCTCTTGATGTAGTACTTGCTTCCAAAGATTTTGAAGTATTTCACTATGGGAACATTACCATACCATAGCTCATAAGGTGTCTTGTCCATGCTAGGCCTTAATTTTATTATATTGATTGTATAGACTATTGTATTGACTGCATCTCTCCAATAGGTGTGTGCAACTTTTCCTTCAATCATGTTGGTGCATGTTGTATCAAGGATGATCCTATTTCTTCTCTCTCTAATCCCATTCTGTTGAGGGGTTCTAGGTGCACTCAACTGTCTCTTTATGCCATGTTCTTCACAGTACTCATAGAATCTGTCAGAGGTGAATTCTCCTCCTCTATCCAACCTTAGACATTTTATCTTTAATCCAGATTCATTATCAACCTTAGCTTTGAATATTTTGAACTTCTCAAATGCTTCTGACTTATCTTTTAAGAATGCAACCCACATCATTCTAGAATAATCATCTACAAACAAAATGAAATACCTTTCATCATAGTATGATCTTGTTTGATTTGGTCCACATAGGTATGTATGAATCAAATCCAATTTGTTCTCTATTGAATTATGCTTTCTCCTAAATGAATTTCTCACATGCTTTCCCATCACACATTCCCTGCAAATAGTATCAACTGGCTTTGCTATGCTAGGTAGGTCTCTTAGTACCTTAACATTACTAATCTTTACTATGTTATCAAAAGTGATATGACATAGTCTTTTATGCCATAGCCAACTGTCATCAACTTTAGCAACAAAACAACTTGCTTCTGGATTAAGCTAAAAACCATTACCTTTAGTCTTTGATCCTAATGCAATCATTTCTCCTTCCTTGTTGTTAATGATGCACTTGTTTCCATTGAACTCCAATCTATAACCTTTGTCAAGTAATTGTCCAACACTTAGTAGGTTATGTTTCAAACCATCAACATAAATAACATCATCAATTTTATTCTTTCCATCCAAGGTGATGGCTCCTCTACCAATGATGGGTTTAGGAGTGTTATCTCCAAATCTAACCATGCCTCCTTTGTATTTGTCCAAATGAACAAATCTATCTTTGTCTCCTATCATGTGATGTGAACAACCACTATCAATGATCCAATCTATCCTGATGTTAGCTTGTGAAATTAGTGCTAACTCTTGTGAATTAGTTTCATCTTCAAGAGAAATGAATCCAATTTCTTCTTCTACTGATTCTTCATCTGATACTCCATCTCTAGCGTAGTAGCTTTCCTTTGAATACATAGGCTTGTAGTCTTTCTTAAACTTTTTAACTCTTGTAGGACACTTCGATGCAAAGTGACCAATCTTATTACATGAAAAGCATTTGAATGGTAATTGTCCTTCATATTTTCCTTTTCCTTTCTTTTCTCTTTTATCAATCATAGAAATGAAATCATCTAGATCTTTTTCTTCATCATCATCATCAAAATTACCAGAGGTGTTCAAGGATTTATTACCATGGACCAAAGCTTTGAAGGTTGTCTCACTTTTAGGCTCTGTCTTCAAACTTGATATCTCAAATGCAGCAATCTTGTTGATTAAGGTTTCTCTTTTGAAGTTTTCTAAAAATTGCATAGTCTCGTCAAGGATGTTTATCTTGTTCTCATATTCTGGTGTCAAGGTAGTCATCACCTTATCCATGATGTCTTCTTCTAAGATTTCTCCACCATTGTTTCTGATTCCAACAACTGCTTCATTGATCCTTTGATTGTAAGCTCTTATGTTCTCTTCAGGTAGCATCTCCAATATATTGTACTTTTTCTTCCATGTCTTTCTATGTGCGTTCTTTGCTTGTTTATCTCCTTCAAACATGTCTTCTAGGTGCTTCCATATATTATAGTCTGTGTCTACTTTTTTTATCTCTAAAAACTCACTATCAGATAGGGAACTAATAAGGGATTCTTTTACTATTGCATTCTGATAGAACAAATCCTTCTACTTGCTAGTAGCATCATCCTTTGCAAGATCTGCTAAAGAGGGGATCTGAACTTCTTTGATAGCCACTTCAAAAACTTCAAATGCAATGCATTGCAAATGTGTCATCATCTTGTTTTTCCAATCAAGATAATTATCTTCATCAAACTTAGGACTATCTTTTCTAAAGAATGCCATCTGATCAACCTCAAGTTATTAAACTTTCTCTTCAAGGCACTTGGATCTGATACCAATTGTTAGGAATAGTCCCAAGAGATAACTGAGAGGGGGGGGGGGGTGAATCAATTATCTACAAGTTTCAATTCTTTAGCCAATTAATTATACTTAAACATAAAGCATAAATACAATGAAAGAACACTTGAACACAACACCAATATTTTGGTTACGGGGAAACCAAAATAGGTAAAAACCCCAGTGGGAATTGACACCCACTAATAATCTGCACTAGTGTTTTATGATCCTTATTAGAAGATCCTTAACCCTGTTAGGAGTTTTCTTTACAATGCATTTAGTATAGTGACCTATTCAAGGGTCAGACCTTGTTAGGGGTGAGGAAGCATTGTCTGAGAGCACACTGCTCAAAGGGGTGAAGGCTACAACCTTCTAATTAACAGATCCACACTAAAACTAGATCTTGGTGAATTGTGCTTTGACCTGTTGTTTGGATAAGCTCCAATGTATAGAACAAACTCTTTACTTGATCACATAGACCTTCTATTGATGGCTCAACACTTTGCACTCTCTGCTCTGCTCTTCACAATCAACTTTGAACCATACCTTAGCAATCACAAATGACTGTCTATAAATATCTTCTCTCTAAATGATATAATCAAGTTAGCTTGTTAAAACCACCTTGAAATCACAATAGAGAAACAATAACACTCTTCACTAAATTTTTTTTGGCTCTACTAAGCACGCAACACAATCTGGGACCTGTCCAATATTAATAACTGTAGACGCACACTACACACTGTCATCTCTACCAAATTAACTAAAGATTTCTCCTCAAGCTGAATTACATCAAGTGCTCTTAGCCAAACCTTCTTAACTCTTCTCTCATCACTAATCCAAGGGCACATACTAAAATGATAGGTGCAACTCTTGTACCAAAAAAATCCATGTCAGCTCTTCTGAATAAACATAGGAAACTACAATTGGTGAATGGCGACTGTGTAACTTCACTTCTACTACATATCAAACTCTACATCCATGAATGCAACATCACTATCATGTCTTCATCACATATCAAAAGGCACAAGGCTCCATGATGACTGTACAAATAATCACTCATAGAACACTACTTGTAACTCTGTCAGGAACACTCCTGACATAAGCTGCTATATAACTGTCTATACTAACAATTAACCTCTACATCCATGATACCATGCTGATAACATGTCCATGCTACTTATACTCAAGGCTTACTACATAAGTCTTCCACACATGTTACTTACCATATGTTTTCATCAATGACAAACATACAGTCAATACTAGCTTGCTGGAAAATCTCCAATAGAATGTTGCCCGCTACCTTAATGGGTTCAGGAAAAGCATTCAGGAGGAGTTGAATTTGGTTCAAATGAATAATATTGAAGAGGAATACCAATTTTCCCTTAAAGTAGAGGAAAAGTTGAACAAGAATTTTGAGAGAAGACAAAGCGGAAGAGGTCATGGTGGAAGATCTGTTGGACAATCATATGGAGGCCTAAATGAAGATCCAAAAAATAAGGATGAGGCCAATAGCAGTCAAAATCAGAGAGGAAACAATTTCAATCATTTCCATGATCAGAATAATAGAGATCAGAGAGGAACAATAAGAGGACAAGGATCAAGAAGAGGAGGCTTCTGTGGAACATGTTTTCACTGTGGAGAAGAAGGTCAAAGGGCATATGAATGTCCTCAATGCCAAGGAAGGACATATAGGAGAACTGAAGGCCATGCCAGAGTTGCGCATGTAGATGAAGATGCCAGATCATCATATTTTGAAGATGCTGAAAGAGGAGAAATGCTAATTAACAGAAGAGTCCTACTAAGTGGTGAGAATGAACCTGAGAAAAGGAGGAGCGTGTTTCACACTAAGTGCAAGTGTGAGGATAAGTGTTGTGATGTGATTATCAATAGTGGAAGCACTGACAATTTGGTGTTAGAAGATATGGTCACAAAGTTGAATCTCAAGAGATAGAAACATCCACATCTATACTAGATTGCTTGGGTACAAGATGACCATAAGGTCATGGTTAGTGAAAAATGCCTACTAAATTTCAAGATTGATGGATACCATGATAAGGTACTATGTGATATCATACCTATGGATGCATGTCATATGTTATTGGGTAGACCATGGAATTTTTACAAGCATACTATACATGATGGTCGTGTGAATACCTATTTTGTGAGGAAGGATGGAGTGAGATATAAGCTAAAGCTATTGAAGGACGTAGAAAAAAAGGTATGTTGTAATGCAAGAATAAGTTTTGTTAATGGAATAAAGTTCCTAGAGGCTATGAGGCATGGCATGTGTGTTTTCCTTTAATTCCAAAAGCTGGTAAAGAAGAAGTAGAAGATGTACCTATAGAAGTTGTAGATTTGTTGAATGAGTTTCAGGATATTGTATCTGATAATGTACCTAATGGATTCCCACCGGTAAGGAAGATTAGTCATCAGATGGACTTGATTCCAGGAGCCAGTTTTCCAAATAAGGTAGCACACAGAATAACACTAGCAGAAAGTGAGGAGTTGAACAGACAAGTACATGAGTTGTTGTGGAAGGGGTTGATTCGAAAGAGCTTGAGTCCATGTGCTATACCAGCAGTATTAGGACCAAAAAAGAATGGAGAATGGATGATGTGTACAAATTCCAAGGCTAAAAATAAGATCACAATCAAGTATAAATTTCTATTGCCACAGATGGATGATATTATGGAATGTTTGAGTGGAGCTGTGTATTTCTCAAAGATAGATTTGAAGAGTGGATATCACCATATTTGGTTCAAAGAAGGAGATGAATGGAAGATTGCTTTCAAGACAAAGGAAGGACTGTATGAGTGGTTATTAATGTCTTTTGGGCTAACCAATGCATCGATCACTTTCATGTGGCTCATGAACAAGGTTCTAAAAGAATTTTTGGGTAAGTTTGTCATTGTTTACCTAAATGATATTTTGATCTTTAGTAAGACATTGGAGGAGCATATGATGCATATTCGTATGGTGTTTGAGAAGTTAAGGGAAGAGAAATTGTTGATTAATTTGAAGAAGTGCAGTTTTGTAAAGAAGGAGTTAGTGTATCTGGGATTTGTAGTTTCACTAGAAGGTCTAAAATTGGACCCAGAGAAAGTGTAGGCTATCCTTGAATGGCCTACTCCAAGGAGTGCTATTGAGGTAAGATCTTTTCATGGTTTAGCTAGCTTTTACAAAAAATTTATAAGGAGTTTTAGCAGTATTTGTGGACCCTTGACTGAAACAATGAGAGGGGATAGAAAAGAGTTTAAGTGGACTATTCGGGCAAATAAGAGTTTTAAACTATTGAAATAGAAAGTTAGAAAACAACTTGTTTTAGCACTTCTAGATTTTAATAAGGTTTTTCAAGTAGATTGTGATGCTAGTGGTACTGCAATAGGAGCTATTATGAGCCAAGAAGGTAAACTTGTTGCTTATTTTAGTGAGAAGTTAAATGATGCCAAGAGAAAATATTATGTTTATGATTAGGAATTTTATGCTATAGTTCAAGCATTGAAAAAGTGGAGACAGTATCTTCTTCCTAAGGAGTTTGTTTTGTATACTGATAATCAAGTTTTGCAATATTTGAATAGTCAAGGAAAGTTGAATCAGAGGCATTTGAAATGGGTTGATTTTTTGCAGAGTTACACATTTTTTTTGAAACAGAGGAGTGGAAAGTCTAACAAGGTTATAAATGCACTTAGTAGAAGGAAACTATTGCTTTTAAATAGCTTGTAAAATACTTATGTCTTTCCATGTCTTTTATTCTTTCATGCATTCCATAGATTCAACTCCTAGGGTTATAACATCAAAACCATGGCTCTGATATCCCTTGTAAGGAAACTTGTAGCCATACAATGATAATTATGCATAACCCAATTGAAAAATCAAGCAAATAAACACTTTGAATCCATATGAAAAGAAAAAAACAACATGCCCATGAAAATATGACACAAAATATAACCTGTGAAAACTTTCATGAGGTAAAAACCTAACTTCCAAAAGCATCCATGTATTATTCAGTAATCCAACATTACAATACATCCATGAAATCCTTGGAAACCCCAACCATCAACAAGCACTCCATGTGAGCAAGTATGTAACCAAACATCCCCTGTCATGCTTCCAATCTCCACAAATGTTAACCTTAATTAAATACCCTTATGGTTTCTTTTATAGAAATAAGCTCCTAGAAACCACCAAGTGGTATTACTTAAACCATGTGCTACCTAACTCTTGACCTCACGGTTTTCTCCTTTTAAATATCTTTTTCTTATGTCAAATATTTATAATATAATATAACAACGATAAAATACAACATCAAGTGGCTCCAAGAATATTTACATTTGCACATCCATCTAGGTGCTTCTAGGTGCAACACACAAAAATTAAATATTACAGTTGTAAACATTATTATGCAAGGTAAACAAAACCTATTTTCCCAAAAAAGATTTGTATGTATGAAATATATACATGCGTACAAACTCATAGGTATATATGTGCTAGTGGATACTCATTAAACATTCTTCATTAAGATATCAAACATCTTGTGCATAAAACATTACACACGATTTCCATCATTAATATTTAATTTAGTTAATCTCTTAAACTAGTTGGTGCTATTGTGTTTTTTTCTAGTTGTTCTTATGGTGGTTCTAGTGTGCCAAAAAATATTCTAGCTTTAATTATGATGTATTCTAGTTTGTCTCATTCTTACAAAATGATAGAAAAAGGAGCTAGAAGTCTCTCTAATAGTCATTCCAATAAATCAATCTCTTATACCACTTATAATGTAAATAATGACTTAGATTAATTGACATGATCTTTCATGTAACTTCTAAGTGAAGAATTCTATCTTACTTGATACTAGACATGTTCAAATTATTCATCATCTAACTGTACTTTGTGAGATAACAATTGTTTAGCTAATCAATGACACATTATTTTATTTTTTATTTTAAAATGCTAAGATATAATGTTAAAACCATAAACCAACATTCAAAATATATAAACAAAACAAAGAAACTTATAAATATATTTTGAATATTGTAAATTTACTCAACCTCTAAATTAATAAGAAAAAATTTAAAAAAATCTTTTAAATTGAAAGATTTTCTATATAAGATCTTTATACATGTTAATACATTCTTCCATAAATTAATTATTATTTTTTTCAAAAACAAATCTCCCTCTTTTATTATTTCAATTATCTTCATTGAAAGGAGTCTAAAAATATGTAGACTAAGTACCCAATAATTATAACTATAATTACTCTCTTAAAATTTAAAAGTAGTTGCTTTGTATGATAAGTGAGAATCAATGAACTTTTAGAATAGTTAAACTATAAAATATACCTTTATCATAGTACAAGTTATGAAATAAAGAATGGCCTTAATAAGGACAAATTAGTAATGATTTAGAAATGAGTTTAGGCCTAGGATACCTCAATGTGAGTGCAAACCTTTTTCTTCTTCATCATATTTATGTTCTCCACAATACGTGATATTTTTCTTGGCTACCTAGCCATTTTTTACTTTTCCAAGGTTCCCCACAACCCTTTTTCTATTACAAAATCATTTTCTTTATCTTAATTATCTAAAGTACAATGATTGTGGATTCAAAATGTTTGCATTTTGGTAAACATAATTTTCTTTACAATATAATGTGGAATAAAATCATATGTTAAAGATATGTTGTAGTTTTCAGCTGTAGCTTTCTTGTTTCTAAGGCCATTTTGCTTCAACAATGCTCTGTTTCAATTATTGAAGTTTAGTTTATTTATATATACCATAATATGTAATTTTTAATTATATTTTTTAAATTTGAAAAAGTGCTTTTAACATAGAAAAGTTAATGCAAAAGCAATGTCTAAATTTTTTATTTTTAATATTTAAAAAAAAATTAAGATTTCTTATATTTAATATTACGTTTATTAATTGTGTTGAAGGAACTTTAATTTTAAAACTAAAACTATTAATTTTTACATGATGTATTTTTTTTATATTTTATAATAATTTTACTATATTATTGATTTAAGTTTTTATAATCTAATTTAATGATTACATATATAATGTAAATATGTTACTTACTATTGTATAAATATTTATAATAACAAGTTTGAAAAGAAATAGTTTATAAAACATCAAAGTGATTTAGCAATTTTAAGGATTAAAAAAAATGGTATCTATTTTTAATCTATTAGAAAATTTAAGAAAAAAGTAAGTTGTAAAGAATATAAAATAGTAAATATAATAAAATTTCATTATATTCATCAAAATCAATTTAACCATTATTCTTGTACACATAAGAACTTTAAAGACATCAAATTTCCACAATACATAAGAGTTGGAAGAATTATTTTTGGATCAAATTGTGTGGTATATTTTGTATCAACCTTTTAGATCACACTTAGTGATCTATTATTTTACTCTTTAATAGCACTCAATCTCCTAATGATAGATCACATGAAAAAACAACTCTTCCAAAACATAAAAGACTTACAAAAAAAGACCAACAAATCTTTTATAGAAACACATAAAGAAAATAAACAAAAATAATATGAACTATACTATAATATCATTATCTATTTATTTTAAAACACTAAAAAATATTCTCCTAATCCTTTGATTAGTTTTGGTTAATATAATTTTTAGTCATGTTATTACATTTAAAAAATAATAGAAAAATATTTATATAAAAAATATTAAAAAATTAATACTATTAAAAAAATAAAAATTTCTACTTATTGATAGATGATTTTTTTCTAAATTATCCCAGTAAGATTTATTTACGATACAACTTAGGATATAAAAAAAACCTAAGCCTAAAGTGCATCGGTCCTAGAAGACCTCTTTATCAATATCGCCCTTTAATACGAATTAGGGGGAGGGAAAGGATGGAGTATAGACTATTCTCATTTAATGACGGCTTCCATTATTTTTTTGCTATTGATTAAAGGTGACCATACTCGACCACTGAGTTAATTTTTAATAAAAATATTTGTAATTTAATCATCATCCTTATAAAAATATCGCTTATTTATCACGTCTTAAGATGATATTATAGTGGAAATGTATGCAAATGAATGTATTTGGTGTGTTGATGCTCATACATTTTGATTGTTGCATAAGGATTCTTATATTTAAACTCAATCAATAAGTGACATATCATAAATCATTTAGTCTTGTCATTTTAAAGATGATATAACAGTTTATATTTAATTAAATGATTAGGATATTACACCTAAGTTAATAGGATGGAAATAGATAGACGTGGATTTGCAATTAGCAAAATTGCCTTTCCATCTCATAAAGTTGAACCAAGACTCTTAGAGTAAACTAATTTAAAAATTATCAATGGAATTGTACATAAAAATATCTACTAATATATAAATATTAATTTTTTTTATAAAAGGATCTGTGAATTTATACTTTTTATTTATATCTATTATAAACTATATAATTATTATTTTTGAGCTCTTATGGCAAGTAGTTTTTGGCTCTTTTATTTGTCTATTGTACTATAATACTACATACTATTGATACTCGCACACAAATTGAGGTTAACTACTATTGTGACTTATATTATTGTATTGCGACCAATTGAGCTAATATTCAACCAATTAGGCTCAAATTTTCATTTATTATCTTGATCGTGTTTATGCTTTTGATTTTATTTTAAGACTAAGTCACCCACTTCAAACCTTTAAGTTTTGATCTTCTTTCTCTGGCTACAACAAATGTAGTTTTAGTAATCTTGTAAATGATTTAGTGCATTGGGGCATCTTTTATCTAGTAACACAAGCTCATGTAGCCTAGATAATTGATATTGTTCATCATCAAAAAGATGTTTTGATGAAACTCATAAAAAGGGGATCTCAACCTCAATAGGCAAGATGGCTTCAATGGTTCCAATGATAGTTTAGTAAGGTGTGGTTCTTGTAAGTTTACAAATGCTAGTACAATAAGCCCATAAAGTGGGATTAAGTTGTAAATATCAGTCACTACTAGCTTCATTAATATTTTTCTTAAGCATTCTCAATATGGTTTATTTAGAAGCCTTGGCTTGGCCATTATTGTTTTGCCTTAAACCCACTCCTCATTCTTCTCTTTTTTTTGTATAATGAAGGGGCTTTCTTGTTTTCCCTTTTCCTTCTTGTGATTGCCATTTTGTTTTATTTTTGTATTGACATGTGTCCTTTTGGTGTTAAGGGTTATCCCATTTACTGTGTCAAAATGCTTTAGCCTTGAACCCTAAAGGTTGCCTCTTGCTATTGTTTTCCTCGCTATTATGATCATTAAAGTTTTAGGTTATGTCATCCTAAAAGCCAAAACCTTAAACCTCAACCCGTTAATGGTGATTATGTTGTGTCACCTCAAGATTTGAACTTGGTGAAACCTAACAGCCCATTCACTGTGTTTTATGAGAATTAATCTCACCTTATTTGATGCAGGAGCATCTCGGGTCCTTGGCAATCCCATGTCACCAAAAACATTTTGGAGTTTGTCTGTGTTGCTCGGTTCTTTCTTTGACTGAGTTGGTCGGTAGTTGGTCAGTTTCCTTTGGTTACCGAGTGTGGTCGGTTATCTCCTAGGCGGTCGGTTGTTTCACTGGCGCTCGGCGTTGCTTGTCTGTTGCTCGATTATCTTTGCTCACCGATGGGTTTAGTTTTAGTTTCTGTTGTGGCCGACTTGTGCATTTATGTTGGATCACGGATATAATGTTGATATCAATCATTGGGAGGTGTGTGGTCCCAAATCTGACTGTTCCTTCCATTGATTGTGGATCTGAAGGCCGACTCAGTTCGGTAGCTTCTTGTTTAAATGTAGTTGTTGGTTTAGAGTTTAGGAGGGAGTTTTTGGTAGAGTTTTGGATAGAAGATAGAATTGGAGATTTTGACAGATCCTCACATGTTTGAGGACTTATGTATTTCATTGTAATATCTGGCCCTAATCGGGAAGGCCTTACAGCCCGGCATGTATCATTCTATTTGATGAAAATATATGAAAGATCATGCATTCTCTCTCACTGTTATGTTTGTTTGCTTTCGCATGTGTTGAGCAGGCTTGGATCATTAGGGTGTGCCATTGTTTGGCCCCTCTTGAACCCTGTCTTGCGTTAGGTGGTATTAGAGCGAGGTGAGATCTTGATCTAGGTCTGCGGATCTAGGTTTGCAGGTTCCTCTTGAAGCCCTAGTTGATTGTTGTGGGGTAGCAGATCATGATATGACCTGCAATTGTAGAGGGTTGTCAAGATGGTTCATGGGAGGCGAGATGCAGATCCAAGATTGGCAGATATGCTAAGGCAGATTGCTGCTAGGTTAGAAGCTGTTGAAACAGCCTAGAGAAGAGGCAGACATCTTGAAGATGTTAGTGATGATGAAATTGAGGAAGAACAGGCGAATGCATAACCTACACCTGTTATGGATCAAGGTGAAGAAATATTTTTTAAGTCTTTCACAAATCTAAAGTCAACACCACATTTCAATCCTCTGAGTATGGTGGAAAGCTAGATTTTGATGAATTGGTGGATTGGATCACTGAGATGGAAAATTATTTTGAGTATGAAAACATTCGTGAAGACAAGGTGAAGATTGCAAGCACAAAGTTGAAAAGTCATGCATCCTTATGGTGGGAACATCTGCAGTTGGATAGGAAGAGGAAAGGCAAAGACAAAATCAAGGTATGGAATAAAATGGTGAATAAGTTGAAAGGAAAGTTCTTACCTTGTGATTATCAAATTAACCTAGTTCGGCGAATGCAAAGTTTGAGACAGAAAGATAGCTCGATAAAGGAATATACTAAGGAATTCTATAGATTAGATATCAGATATGGACATGATGAAGATGATGTGAAAAGAATTGGAAGATACCTGAATGGTTTGAGAGTTTCCATCCAAGAGGAAATTAGTATGGTCAAGCTGGAGAACATTGAAGAGGCTTATCAATTTGCATTGAAGGCCGAGGAGAAATTGAACAAAAGACATGAGCAAAGACAAAGAGGTCGAGGTGGTAGATTCCCTAGAGGAAGAGGTAGATTCAATGGTGAAAATGGTAGATCTGAACCAAAGAAGACAAATCTGGACAGAGGCAAGACCAAGTGGAAAGGTGAAAGTTTATCTAGAGGTAGAGGCAGTAACTACCGAGGTGGTTATAGCAGAGAAAGTTTTCGAGGAACTTGTTACAATTATGGAGAAGAAGGTCATGATCTTTTGAATGTACACATGCTAGTAAGAAGGCTGGTAGCAATAGAAATGCTTTGGTGCAAGAAGAGTCACCGAATGAACCTAAGAAAGAAAATAACTTGATGGTAAGGAGAGCACTATGGAATGAAAGCAAGAAAGAAGATCTAGTAAGGAAAAGTTTGTTCAAGACCAAATGTAGAGTTTCTGATAAAGTCTGGAAGGTAATAATTGATAGTGGTAGCTCAGAGAATATGGCATCTGAAGAGATGGTCACAAAGTTGCAGTTGGAAAGGTTGGTACATCTGAAGCCCTATCAAATTTCATGGATCAAAGATGAGCATACACTCTTGGTAAGTGAACAATGCTATGTGAATTTGAAGATTGGAAAGTACTATGATAAGGTGTTATGTGATATCATGCCTATGGATTGTTGTCATATTTTGTTGGGTAGACCTTGGCAATATGATAGACATGCTATATATGATGGAAGATTGCATAAGTATACTATTGTGGCTGATGGAAAGAAACAAATTTTATTGCCTTTGATGGAAGAACCTATTTGTAATGTTTGCACATCTGTGAAAGTTTGTTTGATGGAGGGAAGAAAGTTTGTTAACTCTTTGAAAAAGAATGATGTATGTTTTGTTGTGATCCCTAACAAACCGAATAAGAAAATAGAGGATAATGTCCCTGAGGAGATTGATAAGTTACTCACCGAGTAAATTGATATCATTTCTGATAATGTACCCAATGGTTTGCCACCAAAAAGAAGCATTGATCATTGTATGGATCTAATCCTTGGAGCTAGTTTACCAAATAAGGCACCTCATCGGTTAACACCTACCGAGAATTAGGAATTGAACCAACAGATTCAAGAGTTGCTAGAAAAAGGTTTGATCAGAGAAAGTTTGAATCCTTGTGTAGTACCTATTGTATTGGCACCTAAGAAGAATGGAGAATGGAGAATGTGTACTAATTCCAGAGAAATCAATAAGATAATAGTGAAGTATAGTTTTCCTATACCAAGAATGGATGACATAATGGACAGTTTGACTAGAGCAAAGTATTTCACCAAAATTGATTTGAAAAGTGGGTATCATCATATTGGAATTAGAGAAGGTGATGAATGGAAAATTGCTTTCAAGACAAAAGAAGGTGTGTATGAGTGGTTGGTTATGCCTTTTGGTTTAACTAATGCACCGAGTACTTTTATGAGGCTAATGAATGAAGTTTTGAAGAAATTCTTGGGTAAGTTTATGATTGTATATCTTGATGACATTTTGATATTCAGTAAGACTAGAGAAGAACATTTGTTGCATGTTAGACAAGTCTTGCAGAGATTGAAAGAGGAAAAGTTGCTGATAAATTTGAAAAAGTGTTCATTCATGAAAGAGGAGATTATGTATTTGGGATTTGTTATTTCAGCTGATGGTTTGAAGATGGATCATGAAAAGGTTGAAGCTATTTTGAATTGGCCTACACCTGTGAATGCTAGTGAGGTAAAATCATTTCATGGTTTGGCAAGTTTTTACCGAAAGTTCATAAGGAATTTTAATTCAATTTGTAATGTTATGATTGAGACTATGAGAGGAGACAAAAGAGAATTCAAGTGGACACATGGAGCTGACAAAATTTTTGAGACCCTGAAGTAGAAAGTTGTTGAATTACCTATTTTGGCATTACTTGATTTCAGTAAGGTATTTCAAGTAGAATGTGATGCAAGTGGAAGTGCAATTGGAGCTATGTTGAGTCAAGAAGGTAAACCTGTTTCTTTCTTTAGTGAAAAGTTGAATGATGATAGAAGGAAATATTTTGTGTATGATCAAGAATTATGTGCAATTGTTCAAGCACTAAAGAAATGGAGACATTATTTGATTATCTCTAACCAAGACAGTAAATTTGTTGGATACTTTTGGAAGAAATTTGGTACTGAGTTGAAATATAGTTCTTCATTTCGCCCACAAACTGATGGACGGACTGAAGTTGTGAACAAAAGTTTGGGAAATCTTTTGAGATGTCTAGTTGAAGACACACCAAGTAATTGGGATTCTGTGTTGGCACAAGTAGAGTTTGCATACAATAATTCAATGAATAGGAGTACTGGAAAGACACCATTTGAGATTGTGAATGGCACACAACTGAGAGGAATATCTGATTTGAGAGACATTGCTAATGAAAACAAGAGAAGTGTTGAAGGAGTAAAATTTGTTGAGTACTTGAAGACATTTCATGAAGATGTGAAGCTAAAGTTGGAAGACAGTAATCAGAAATACAAAGACAGAGCTGATAGATCAAGAAGACACAATACTTTTAATGTTGGTGATGAAGTGATGGTTCATTTGAAGAAAGGTTGATTTCTTGTTCGAACATATGGGAAGCTGAAGATGAAGAAGTTTGGACCTTGCAAGATTTTGAAGAAATTTGATAGTGGAAATGCATATGAAATTGAGTTACCTAATGACATGGACATATCACCTATTTTCAACATTGTTGATTTGTATGAGTATCATGAACCTAATGAAGAAGTGACAGTACTGACAGAATATCCTTAGAAGTAGAATGAAGAAATTGAACAGATTTTGAAGGAAAGAGTTGGTAAAAGTACAAGAGGAAAATAGTCTATGGAATATCTAGTAAAGTGGAAGAATAGACCGATGGAAGATAGTTCATGGATTTCATAGTTTGAGTTGGATGTAGCTCGCACCAGACCTACCAAATGATTCAGAGAATCATTTCAAAATAACCCCAAGTGTCTGATGCAGGAGCATCTCGGGTCCTTGGCAATCCTGTGTCACTAAAAACATTTTGGAGTTTGTCTATGTTGCTCAATTCCTACTTTGACCGAGTTGGTCAGTAGTTGATCAGTTTCCTTTGGTTACTGAGTGTGGTCGGTTATCTCTTGGGTGGTCAGTTGTTTCACTGGTGCTCGGTGTTTCTTGTCTATTGCTCGGTTATCTTTTCTCACCGACGGGTTTAGTTTTAGTTTTTGTTGTGGCCGACTTGTGCATTTATGTTGGATCATAGATTTAATGTTGATATCAATCATTGGGAGGTGTGTGGTCCTAGATCTGACCGTTCCTTCTGTTGATTATGGATCTGAAGGCCGACTCAATTCAGTAGCTTCTTGTTTAAATGTAGTTGTTGGTTTAGAGTTTAGGAGGGAGTTTTTGGGAGTTTTTGGTAGAGTTTTGGATAGAAGATAGAATTGGAGATTTTGACAGATCCTCACATGTTTGAGGACCTATGTATTTCATTGTAATATCTGGCCCTAATCGGGAAGGCCTTACAGTTTGACATGTATCATTCTATTTGATGAAAATATATGAAAGATCATGCATTCTCTCTCTCACTGTTATGTTTGTTTTCTTCCGCATGTGTTGAGTAGGCTTGGATCATTAGGGTGTGCCATTGTTTGACCCCTCTTGAACCCTGCCTTGTGTCATTATTACTGAATTTTAGTTAGTTTTAATGGAACTAATATACTATTTGATTATCATTTGAATCTTTTCTTTCATGTGCTCAAGCTTTGCAAGTATTTTTTACAACCTTAGAAGAGCTACATTTCTTACATGATCACATATTCATGTTCTTTTCTACTTGCTTCTTCATAAATGGCCTACATTTGTGGTACCTATTTCCATTTCTTACATGAAGTTTTTTCTTTCTCACCCTCATTTTTTAGTATTTTTCTCTTGATGAAAAATCCTAGCAAGTGAAATCCCTTGATGTTTTCCTTAATTTCACATTTTTTGTTTTTATCTTTCTTGTTCCCTCTATGTTTCACCCTTAGATTAAACCTTGAAATCTTGCATATCTTTTCTTTATTTTTTGCCTTTGATTTTCATTTTCTCCTTTTCCTACATTTTATTTCTTTTCATTTTCTTCCCTCTTTAAATTCTATCATTCCCTACTACATCAATTGAGGTTGTTCATGATTTCATCATCATACATCAATCAGGCATAGATTATACACTTTTTAGTCTACATCGTCTTTAGTAGTTAGAGTCAAGTCCAACCCCTAATTATAAATTTACTAACTCTTTTAGGCCTCACTTTGCAAGGTTTCACCTTAAAAACCTCATTCCATCTTGTGAAAAAATAGTAAGGCTTGTTTCCAAACCATGAATACCAAAATATTCTTATAAAGCTTTAGTTTCCCTATGATTCATCAATCATCACTCAGTGGGCTTTCATCATAAAGATTTTTGAAATAATAGGGTAATCTATGTTTATAGGTGATCTACTAATTGGTTAGTGATGAGTTTTCCTTTGACATATTTTCAATAGACACATACTCAATGTTTTTACAACTAGTCGTTGTTGTTGCACCAAAAGATAGACTTGTTAATGTCTGATACAACCACTAGACTTATAGAAGACATAGGAGTTTGTTTAACCATGTCATGAATCTCAAAGGGGGACATTGGTGGTTAGTCCAATAATCCCCCCCTCAATGTCACCCGAGGGGTTTGAACCTATGACCAAGCTTTGATAGATTTTTTTACAACTAGTGGTTTTTGCTGCACCAAAAGATCGACCTATTAATGCTTGATATAACCACTAGAATTATAGAAGACACGGGAGGTTGTTAAACAATGCCATGAATCCTGAAGGGGGATGTTGGCGGTTAGTCCAACAAATGTCGAGTTCACTCAATATCATATCCCACTTTTTCATACACCTAGTTAGGGTAGCCTTGGATAAAATAATTCAAAGGATCAAATTTAGAGATGATATTGTTTTGATGATTAAGTATATCATGTCAAAATGTTTATGATACAAAAATAATAGCCAAAGATGCTCATTCTATTGGAGTTTAATTGAGATCATATCCTACCAAGGTGTGGCTAAGTAATAGATGATTTTTTATTATATCATCATTTTGTGCAACAAGAGCACCTTATGAAATTATAGTTGTCAAGATATATAATATTAAATGTTTCTTATTAATAGCTAGCATCAGCACCAAATATGAAGCTAGATATTATTTTAGTTGTTGAAATTTTTATTGACACTTCTCGTCCCATTTAATTATGACATTTTTGTGTAATAGATATGTAAATGGATGAAACTTATTTGTTAGTTGAATTATGAAACATCCAATTAGTCAAAGATTACCTTGAAGGCTATGTAATTCATTTTAAATTGGTTGGTTGAGGAATGTTGACTATGTCTTTTAATTTAACAAAATACATCTCAATACTATAATGAAAGAAAATATGGGTAAGAGGGGGAGCATGTTCACTAGAGTCTAGGATGGATAATCAAGGTTAGTAATATCACCCACTATTTTTTCCTCAATACATTAGGAAGGAAAACAACCCACTAGGATTAAGAGGACTTAAGTGTTGAATGGGTATGAGGGTTTTTCTTCGCAATATGGATTATTGATTGTATAAATAGAATAAGGAAATGAAAGATGTAGATTTAGAGTAAA
The DNA here is from genome assembly GCA_027943335.1 of Chamaecyparis obtusa. Classification (NCBI taxonomy): domain Eukaryota; kingdom Viridiplantae; phylum Streptophyta; class Pinopsida; order Cupressales; family Cupressaceae; genus Chamaecyparis; species Chamaecyparis obtusa. The sequence continues at coordinate 171,708 of BSBK01003028.1, forward strand.
GAGTAAGAAGTTTTTTGTGCTATGCAAAGTAAACAATAAATTAAGAAACCAAATTCCAAAACTAGATCTAAGAATCCAACACATAAATTAACCAACACACCAAATCTTAGCCTAAATTGCCTATACGAGATAATCTAGAGTGTAGGATGAAACTATAATTGGCCTCTACTATAGGAGGTGCCCTTGATTTGATTAAAACTAATAAAAAATATGAGGATTTGTAGAAAATTATAAAGCCTTCTTGTAGCCAAATTCAAAATTTTGACACTTGTCACATGCCACCTGCACACAGAAAATGATAAAAAAATTGGGAGAAAGGGGTTCACCTTAGTCAAACCCATAATTAGGAATTAACCTTGAAATTTCATGAAAGGAAAAAAAGTGTGTTTTTAGTAGAAGAGGCTTGATAAGATTCTTATATGTTGATGTTGTAAGTGCTTCGTGAAATGAGATTGTAAGTGTTGATGTAATAACATGACTCTATAAAGACCTAAAAGGACATCACAAAATGCATGCTTTCATAATGATTGTGAGGCTTGCCAAAATGATGAGATGGAATGATTGAATATGCTTGACTACTCCTTGAATTGATAACTTGAGTAATTGGAGGAATAAGATTGTCCTCGATTGAAGATTAATTGATGGATCCAAAACTGAGGGAGGTAGCCTTGTACTTATACATCACCTAGTCATTTCAAAGCATAAAACTTGAAGGAGGCTAACAAAGAACCAAAATCCTACCTAAAATAAAATGATATCTCTTCAATTTAAATTTGGGCCTAATTTAGAATGTAAGGGGTTCCTCCCAATTTAGGAGATGACTTGGGTCACCCCATACACTCTGAGCCATACACTCTGAGCCACTCTTTACAAGCCAATCAGGGCTCAAATTCAAATTGGGGATCAATATGGACATGGGGATATTAAAAATATGAACGGAATCAAGACATGATAAATAAAAATGTACAAAAGACCACTCATAATTAAATAGAGGCCATGTACACAAGATGATGATTGAATGAAATAATTAAATAAGGTACACCTATATTTAGGGATCCCCATTAATTAAACTGAGATCAGGACTTTAATGCATAGAAAAATTCCTATAGTACATAGAAGAATGAGCACACACTAAAATGGGAAATATACAAGTGTGGAATTGGAGATACTATGTATTGCATACAATTTACGATGCTAAAAATACCTATATTTAAAATAATCTTTCCAAGAAATTTCCTTAAAGTTACACTAATGACATACTTTTTAGATTCAAATTCACTTCATTTTGTTGTACCAAAAAATTGTTCAATAAATTCCAGTTGACCTTTTCTTGTCACACAATTTCCGTAGTAACCGATATATATAATCTTCTATGATAGTGTGATTAAACATCATGAAATATTTAGTAGAAATATATGTTTAATTATATCCTAATAAACTATCCATTAAGGATAGAATATCATATCCATATATTAGGTCAATAATCATATCTCTCTTGGCTAAAGTAAATTCATATTTAGGGAAAGCATTGTCTAAGTCTCTAATATTGGTACATATGAGAATGCCCTAGTAAATTTAATGAATAGAAAAAGGTTAAAAAACCGCTATAGGTAACCAATAGGTAAAATGAACCCCACATCTCATAATTTGAGGTTGCATGTTGCAAAGTTTTTTGTTTCACTAATTTTGCGTTGGGAAACTTTGTTAAGTAAGAAACTAGTAATGAGGGATCAATACCAAACATATCTAAATAGGAAAATGAAAATTTCATATTCAGGTATTTTGAAATAATTGTATGAATTTTTATTTCTATTAAGATGGTGAAGATGTTACAATGAATGTGATCTTGATACCTTGTGTTGTTCCTAGGTTTATCTATTTTTATTTCTCTACCAAGATAGGAATTTTTTGTTGATATTTGAGAAGGTGAAGGCTATTAGTCTTAGGAATATTTTTCATTTTTAGGTTACCCATCATTGTGGTTTACATTAAAGGATATTTTTACTGGGTTAACTCTTGATTCTTGCAGCTAAAAGAATAAAATATTTCCACCAAAGTATTCTCTCTCAACAAGTTTATTGAAAAACAAACTTTATGATCTACTAATGGAATTCTTTCTTTTAGTCAAATAAGTCTAGAATTATCTTCACTATTTTTTCAAAATGTCCAAAATTTGAGGTCCTTTTTATCCAAAGATATGAGTTGAGGGTAGACCAGTTCAATCACAATGGGTTCTAGTGTACAAGATATGATGGATAAGATACACATTTTATAATCCTTAAAAAATAAAGTGATATGAAGAAATAGTTATTCAAATGTACTATGATTATTAGTTTCAACATCAAGGAAAGCTCTAGCTTCCTTAGTGAGGATGCACTCAAGCTCAGAAGGTACATTTGTGGGAGACCTATATATCAAAGTCCTTAATCCTTATATATTTTTAACACACACACACACACACACAGAGGTTCTTGAACAAAGATAAAATAATTAAGACAAAGAGGGGGAGGAGAAAAATAATGCACCCATTTAGCCCCCTATTGCTAGGTGAAAAAGGGATTCTTGATGAAGGATGACAAATTTTAAATCGCATAGTAATGGAATATGTTTAAAATGAACATATTTTTAAAAATAAAGAAGACGTGATGATCAAGGATTTGCACCTCTTGTATAAGATAGAATCCTAATAAAAACAACATTTTTTTATAGGAAAAGAATTTCACATGATAAACAAATGCCACTATACTAAGGAAAGTAGATCCTTAGACAAAATAGAGAAAGGAATGTACATGCAGTCTTGCCCCCCAAGTCTGAAAGAAAGATAAAATATATAATACACCTTGATCGATAGCTACCTCAAAATAGATACACAATTCCAAGAAAAATAAGTTGTAAACTAGAAAAAACTCCTAAAATAGACATATATGCTAGAAGAAACATCACATCTAAAGTAAAAAAATTATCAAGGAAAGGAAGGAAAGAATGGGACTATAGATGATGATTGAATGATAAACATACCCTTTCAAGACATAAAAAGGATTTCTAGGCAAAGACATTGAGATCTTCTGTGTAACTGTTACCACAATTTTTAGATACATGAAAATTTGGCCAAATCTATCTCAAGGTCTCTGTTTTTACCCTGCCAAGGGCTCTGCAAATTTTTATGGCTTTATCTACTTACCTCTGGTCTCTGCAACTATTTCTAGATCTCTGGCTAGGTGCAAAACCCTTAAAAATTTCATAAACTAGTCGTTGTGTCTAAAAAACCCTAGGCCTTGTTATATTTTCATGTTACTTTATCGCGGCCACTTAAGTCTTCAAAACCCATGTGCGTAATTCTTTCCTTTCAGTCGCAAGTTCTCCTAATCCCCGGCAAGTTAGACCTTTCATTCTCAAACTACGCGACTGTAGTGGTTCGTGTAATCTCTTAATCCAGGCGGTTAAGTCCTTAACAGTTAGCGACCCCGCGAAATGGTTAACTTCCTTCAGTCGAGCATTCACTTATTGTAACCCTGATTTTATGCATGATTCAGTGAATTACTGAAATCCCTTTGTTCTCGTATTCATTTGACTTAACCACAGTTCATCAAAGTATCTCATGAATAGAGAACACCTTTGTTCGCTGAATCGCCAGGTCAAGGTGGGATTAGTTCTGCAGGTAGCGGTGAGATTCTAATCTGACGGTTGTCTAATAATCTCATAGAATCTTTTAAGGTCATGAGGAGATGAGACTAGCCATAGATTTGGTATCAGGGAGATTTTTCAGAATGGGGTCCCAGTCAAGTGAATCCAATAGCTCTCGTAAGTTCATGAGGAATCCGTCAGAGCTATAAGATCTTAAGATGACTGTTAGATTTTCCAAGTCTGCAGCACTTCAAGGTCAAGTGGGTCCATTTCCATGTTGTCTCATGTGGAAGCTTTTTATTAGCCAAGGGTGACAATTCGGATAATATGTCAGAGTAGGTCTGGCAGATTATGTCCCTTTGATCCTATGGCTGGCACATGATCTCAAGGGTTTGTGTCAGAGCATAAGATCATGGGCCGACCGTCGATCTTACTTTGTTTTCAAAAGCTCTCTGGGTGGGTCCTCGTTTGCTGATGTGCTCTTTTCCTATTGGTCCACATAATGCACAGCTGGATTATGTCAGTGGGTCTAGTGCCAGGTCAGGGTGACGTGCTCATTTTTCATTGGTTGAAATAAAGAAGAGATCTGTGGGACCGTATTGCCAGGTTTGCTGATGTGCGCAAATATAATTGGTTGTCATGTGCTGATGAAAACTTCCAGGTGGGCTGATGTGTCAGAGGGGTTCTGGTCTAATAAAGATCTACGGCTAGCGTAAAAGCGTAAGGAATATTCGAGGGCCATGAGATCTTGCACCCACAGTTAGATTAGGATCTCGGTCTCAGTGGGTCCGATGTCAGAAGCTTACCAAGGTGTATGCTTACAGAGCAGTTAAGGGCAAATAAAAGATTGACATGTGGAGATGGGCCCAGGGTTAACATGTATTTGGTAGCTCCGATAGGTCCCTTTTGGTCACGTATGTGTGTGATAAAATAGCAGTGCTCTGATCGATCTGGAAAATGCACGAATGTGTGTATTCGCAAGATCTCAGAATTAATTAGAGAAGCCCTTAAGTTCTCAGCGACCTAGCAATTCTCTTCAATCACCAATTCGCCAAATGTAGGCCGAATTCTCATAAAGCGTTTAAGGGTATTCCGCAAATCAGCAACTAAAAATCTTTTCCATGTTCGCCAGACTTAACCGGGGTCAACTAAATGTTTGAACGACTCCACGACTGAAGGAAAAGGGTAACCCGAGGTAGACTTCAAGTTAGATTTGTAGTCAGATGTCAAGCCCGAGTAAATAAGAAGATCAGACGGTCGTGTTTTAAAAAGAGATTGAGATTTAAACGATGACCATTGATGGAGGAAAAGCTTGGGGCCACCTGTTAGCCATTATTATTTAAATTCAAATATATTCCTGCAGGGTTTTGGCTAGGTTTTTGAACCAGTAGTCAATTGTGACAGAATTGGTAGATGGACTTTATGTCTCCAAGACATTTTCAGTTAAAGGAAGATGATGACAGGGGTCCGGGTGGCCGTCATGGGTTGTTTCTTGTCTCAGAAGACTACCAGCTTGAGCATTCATGGTGAGACTTTGTGCAGGAAAGTAGATAAGTCTGAGATGTCTATCTGTAGGTTGATTTCCAGCACAGAGATGGGCACAAATATCTGATCGGTTATGATTTTGTAGAGATATATTTATGATCAGATTTGATCGGCTAGGGTTTGATTATTGTATTGTAAAATCTTGTAACCCTAGTTAGGTTAGTTTTTGACTCCTACCTGAGTGCAGTTGGGTATGTATATAGTTAATTTTTGGAGCCTTAGTGCTCAGAGTTGGACAATTGTAGAAGAATTTCACTTTTCTTAAGGGTCATCTATGCTATCATTTCTACCCTCTAGCTTATACAGTTGTATTTCTCCCATTGATGATTAAGGTATTGCAGAGGTATTTTGTGACAATCCTTCATGTCCCTATGCTTCCTTGTCTAAATTATCTATTATTGAATCAAAGTATATGATGCTTTTAGTGATATCTTAGGGTTCCTGATCCCTCTTGCTTTTTGTAATTTTGTGTGTTATTGTGTTTGATTTGATTTGGATGTTTTGTGGGTTTACTTCAACCCCCTAACAGTCTTGTCTCATTCCTACACCGAGTTGCAGAAGTGAATGTCTATTTGTAGGTCATAGGTTGTGTCTTATGTTTAGACCCTCCTATGAAACACTTATACAAGCCTATTCAGTAAGTTGTGATCTATTAGACCTAAGCTTTTCATTGGTTTCATTTCTCTATACTGAGATCCAAACCCTAATTTTGGTGCATCACCTAGTAGGTAGTTTGCTTTTAGTCATTTCCCTTTCCAAGCATTCCTTCTATCCCTTTCCCCCAAAAGTTTACTTTTCATGTCTAGAAGCAAATTAAGGTGATTATCCAAGAGGAACCAGCCTAGAACCTAGAGGTCTCATCTCAATTAGCATAGGTCCCACAACTTGGAGATGATTCCCATGTTATACTAGGTTATCAAGACTACGAGAGCTTGAGACAAGGGTGCAAACTTAGTGTATAACAATTCTGGCATGCCCGGTGGGATAGTAAAAGAATCAGATCCATGTTAAGTTATGTTATCTTTGATATGAAAATTGCATAATACAGGCTTTTAGAAGTCATTCTATCAAGTATATCTGGTGACTCCACTATTTTCAAGAATCAGGGGTAACCTTGTTCAAGGTTTATGAGAAATATTGAGACTAGAAGCTCAAAGCCCACCAAATTTTCAGAGTTGCCCTCAAAGGGAAGTCATAAAGGTAGGAAAACTCAAAGAACATCCCCTGCAAGGAGAGTTCAATCAACACCTCCTGATACTTCAGAAAGGAGATCTTTTCCCTTTCATTCCAAAAGAAGAGGTAGATCTCTAACTAGAGATCTAGAGGAAGATTCAAATCTAGCAACAAATATAGCTCACCTAGTTGTTAATCTTGAGATCCCAACTCCTACAATGGCCAGGTCATTTTCCTTTGCACCTTTCAATCAAGGGAGCCCATTAGCCTTTTCTCAACATCATGATGTGCCCTTGGTGGCCCTCAAGAGTATACCTAATTTCATTAGTGAAGGGCAGACAACTACTTTCAAACACATAAGAGATGTGACCACCATTTGCAGCATACATAATATAACCCAAGAGGATGTGGCCACAAAATTATTAGCAACCTCTCTAAAAGGTAAGGCTCTTGAATGGTTTAGAACTCTAACCATTGGTTCTATTACTTCATGGGATGAGTTAGGGGATGCATTAAGTAAACATTTTTAGGATAAATCAAATAACTTGTCTCTAGTTGAGCAGTTAACAACTATTAAGAGAGACCCTCAAGAACAAATGACAGATTACAATAGTAGATTCCTCAAAACATGGAATATAATTCCAGTATCAGTGAGACCATCAGCTGACCATGCTTTCCTTTATTACTTGCAAAGTCTAAATGGTCAAATTTATGTCATCATCCAGTCTATGGGCGGTGCTTCTTTACCCTAGACCTTTGACATAGCTGTCAACGCTGAAAATTGTTTAATCCAAGTAGGCATGATTGCTAGAAGGCCTCCAATGCCTATTTTTCCTAGCCTTCAACCCATTGCACCTGCACAAGTACCCCCATTTACCCCTATTCCCACTATATTAGCACCTCAGGCCAGTACTAGTGGTCAAGAGCTAACAGCTAGTTTCTCTCAAGAGTTACAAGAGATAAAGAATAGCCAACAAAGTAGTCAGCAAGAAATGACAAACTTGTTGCAGACCTTGACTAAAGAGGTCACAAATTTAAAGAAACAAGGTCAAGGAATCAGACCACCATTTCAGTCACAAGGCCAAGGTCCTAATCAACAATATCAAAATCAAGGATGGGCTTATCAACAAAATAGGCCATCATACCAAGGAAGCTATCAAGGACAAAGATAAAGTTTTAATCAAAGACCATTCCAACCATATAACCCTGCACCTCTAAATTCTACAAATCTAGTGAGGGATATGGTTCCTAGTCAAAACAATGTGGCTATGGATAATGAATGGTGTTTTCCTTGTAATCAGCCTCATAATTAGGCTACATGTTCAAATGGATGGATGAACCAAGCTCTAATGGTTCAAAATGCCTCCCAAGCCCAATCAGAGGCTTCATCCAGTGGGTTAGTTCCTCAACAAGAATCACAAGAGAAAGAGACCGCTCTCTTTAATTGGGAGCAACTAGACTTCAATGGAGTCAATGATGAAGTTTATTTTGTTGCCTATACAAGAGCAAAGAGAAGAGCTCAAGACATAGAGAGAACAGATTCCAACACCAAAGCCACTACATCTGCAGAGCCACTTTAGCAAGCTACTCCCATCACACCTAAGGAGGCTCCTATCATTACAAGCAAAGAAGGCCAACTTTCCAAGGAAGTGGAGTCCATCATAGTTAAAGCACAACAAAGAGTACACATTGTAACACCTTTTAATATTGTAGACAACATGAAGAAGGTGAATGTCACCATGTCCATGTGGGACTCTTTGGCTCTTCCTAGACAGCCTAAAATTTTGAAGAAGGCTATGATAGAAGTAGCAACTCCTCAACCTGCAAAAGAAGCTACAAAGCCAGTGTTGGTTAACACTGATCAAGAAAAGGAGGCTCCAAGTAGGAACCCCAAAGGCAATACCATGCAAGGTAGGAACTCAAAGCCACCTCCCTTTTATGTATCTCTAATTATTGGAAAATCTTTAGTAGATAATTGTATGGTAGATAGTGGAGCTACTAGCACTGTAATGCCTAAGAAAGTAGTTGACCAATTAGGACTGAAATATGAGCCCTTCCAAAAGAAGGTGACACAACTTGATGGATCCTCAATAAATACTATAGGTGTGGCTAAGGATACCAGTCTAATCCTTCATGCTAGTCCTAATTTTTCCATCCTCCTTGATATATACATCATAGATCTCCCTGCATTATTTTCTATATGTCTTTCAAGGGAGTTTATAGCCAAGATAGGAGGCTACCTATCTTCAGACTGGTCTCACATGTTATTTCATACAAGGTATGGGACCAAGGTCACCATTAAGTCAAAACCATTAGCCGCACACCATATAGAGCCATATGTATCCAATGCCATCAATGTAAATTTCCCTATATTTGATAACACTGACTTCCAAACTATTAGTGAAGCAAGCACAAAGATAGAAAGTATCCCTGATATTTTTCTAGATGAAAGAGCTTTAGAGGCCCAAGAAAATTTAGTTTGGCATTTTGGTTTGGGAAGTTATTTGATACAAGAGAGTGGAGCCATAGAGCCAAACCTCCTCAAAGAAGACATTGATTCAGAGGATCAGAACAATAAGGTTTGGGAGATATTTTTTGATGGAGCTAGAAGTAGACATGGTTCTAGTGGTGGTGCTATGCTAGTGTCCCCAAAAGGAGAAAGGTATTATACTGCCTTTAGATTCAGTTTCTCTTGCACTAGCAATACTGCAGAGTATGAAAGTCTAGTCAATGGACTAGAGTGGGCTAGAAAAAGAGGGCTTAAGGCCTTAAAAGTTTATGGTGACAGTGAGTTAGTTGTTAGCCAAGTGAGAGGGATAAATGCAACCAAAAATGACACTTTGAAAGCATACAAACATAGAGTTTGGGATATAATTGAAGATTTTTGTGCTTTCAATATTGTTGCTATCCCTAGAAAGTTAAACCAAAATGCAGATAGGTTAGCTATTGTTGGATCTCAGTATGACATTCTAAATAGCATTTCAAAAGAAATGGATCAACAGCATATCAAAGTGATTGTCAGACCATCTATTCTTGATAATGATGTCAATTGGCAAGTTTTTGGAAATGATGAACAAATTCTGCAGTTCTTGTTTGAAGAAGATGCTTTTTCAGAGTACAATCAAGATAGGCTATCACAAAACTATGGTGATCAAGTGATAGAACTCACGTCCAATAAGATGCCTAGAGGTCTTGTTACCTTAGAGACTGTCTTCAACAAGGATGATGAAGTTAAGAAAAGCAAAGCTGGCCTAGTAGTTCAACAAGAACATTGTGTTGAACGAAAGTTGGAACTAGGTAAGAGTTTACAATTTGGAAAAGTGAACACTAAATTGGAAAAGCAAGCTTATACCCAATTATTCAAAGAGTTCAGTGATGTGTTTGCATGGAAATATGAAGACCTCAAGGGTTTTGATCCTGCCCTTGCTCAACACACTATTGAATTAGAACCTAATGCCAAACCAGTGAGGCAGAAACAAAGGCCTATTAATCCCAAACTTGAGCCACTTATGCATAAAGAAGTACTCAAACTAATAGAAAGTGGTATCATCTACCCCATTAAGCATACTAGTTGGGTTTCCAACCTTGTTCCTGTTAGAAAGAAGAATGGGGAATTGAGGTTGTGTTTTGACTTCAGGGATATTAACAGGGCCTCTCTAAAGGACCACCATCCATTACCCTCTATGCAACAAATCTTGCAATGTGTCTCTGGATCTGAGAGATTTTCATTATTGGATGGCTATTCAGGATACAATCATATCTTAGTGAATAAAGAGGATTAGTACAAGACTACATTTACAACCAAGTGGGGAACCATGGCTTATCAAAAGATGCCCTTTGGTTTGTCAAATGCAAGAGCTACATTTCAAAAGGCAATGGATATGGCCTTTAAGAGCCTAATGTACAAGTTTTTGTTGGTCTACTTAGATGACATAACTATCTATTCAAAGCATGCAGTAGACCATATCAAACATTTAAGGAAGATTTTTGAAAGGTGTAGAGAATTTGGGATATCTCTTAATCCCAAGAAATGTGTGTTTGCAGTTCATGAAGGAAAATTGTTAGGATATGTAGTATCCAAAGAGGGAATTACAGTGGATCCTGAGAGAATTGCAGCTATCCTAGAACTACCCCTACCACATCACAAGAAAAGTCTCCAATCTTTCATAGGAAAGACTAATTTTGTTAGAAGGTTCTTGCCTAACATTGCAAATTTACTAAAGCCTTTGACAGCCATGTTAAAGAAGAATTCAGCTTTCAATTGGACCAAAGAAGGGAGAGTTAATTTCCAAGCTATCAAAGAGGCCTTAACAGAAGCCCCTGCTCTCTTAAACCCAAATTTTAGTAAGGATTTTATCCTTTATGCTTATGGAGGTCATGATGCTATATCTACAATGCTGACTCAAGAAAATTCAGATGGATTGGAGCAACCTATTGCTTTCTTTAGCAAAGGTTTAGAAGAATATGAACAAAGATACTCTTTTGTAGAGAAACATGTACTTGTTGTGGTAAAAAGCCTTAAAAAATTTAGACATCTATTGACTCATAGCAAGGTGCATTTAAAAGTTACTCATCCAAGTGTCAAAGAATTTTTGCTTTCCAAGGACCTGAATGAGGAAAGAGCTAGTTGGATCACCAAGGTGATGGAATATGACATTGATATTCAGACCACCAAGCTGGTTAAAGGAAGAGGTCTTTGTGAAAATTTGGCAGAGGATGAAAGTTCAAAGAAATCAGAGCAAATAGATGCATCTCTGGTGGTGCATTCTATAGAAGAACAAGCCAAGGCAACAAGTTGGTTGCCTAATATGATCAATTACTTAAAGACAAGACAATGTCCTGCAGGTTTGGATTCAGCAAAAAGAAGGTATTATAGATTGCAATCTGTTCCTTTTGTGCTGATAGATGAAGTTCTTTTTAGAAAGGATCATAGTGGTGTCCTTTTAAGATGCATAGATCCAGAAAAGATAGCTGATGTCCTATTTGAGTTTCATGATGGACCTTCTGGAGGTCACTTTTCTCCTAGGACTACTACTTTTAAAATCATGAGGGCTGGATACTATTGGCCATCTATCTTTAAGGATAGTCATGAGTATGTGAGAAAGTGCATCAAGTGTGCCATGTTTGCAGTAAAAGAAAGGCTTGCAGCCTTGCCCCTACAACCAATCTGAACGGAGCAACCCTTCATGAGGTGGGGCATAGATTTTATTGGCATGATCAATCCTTCATCTAGTATAGGCCATAAATGGATAATCATTGCAACAGATTATTTCACGAGATGGACAGAGGCAGTTGCATTAAAAGAAGCAAATGAGAGTGTTGTCATGGGTTTTTATGATGATATAGTTCATAGGTTTGGCACTCCTAATTCCATCATTTCAGATAATGCATTGGCATTCATAGGCCTCAAAGTCTCAAAATGGGTAGTCAAGAATGGCATCTATCTGAATACCAATTCAAATTATTACCCTCAGGATAATGGCTTAGTTGAATCCACCAATAAGAACTTGATTAGGATAATCAAGAAGACTCTTCAAGAAAATCAGAGGGATTGGCATACTAAACTGAAGTCTACCTTATGGCTGGACAAAATTACCCCAAAGAAAATCATTGGTAATTCTCCTTACATGCTAGTATATGGTAAAGAGGCCAAGTTGTCCATTTCAGCTGAATTGCTAGCTCTGGACTTGGCTACTCAGTATGCCCTATTTGAAGAAGGGGATCCCTTGCAGATCAGGTATGCTTAGTTGATGGAATTGGAAGAGATCAGAGACAAATCAATGTAGGATATGGAATTCCATCATATTCAAACAAAGAAGAACTTTGACAACAGAGCCAGGGTCATAAATTTCAAGGTTGGAGATGTAGTTCTCAAATGGGATGAATTCAAATCCAAGCCTGGCAGACATACAAAATTTGATTCATTTTGGGGTGGACCATTTGTTATAACAGAATGCAAGGGATCCAATGCTTTCCAGCTATCAAATCTTGAAGGAGATGCCTTTCCAATATCAATAAATGGTTTCCACTTGAAACCTTTCTTTGAGGTTAATCCCTCTCTGTAAATTCTATAAATATGTGCTCTTGTTTTCTTTCCCTACTTTCTAGGTTAGTTTCCTGATTTTCAAGAAGTGCTCTGAGCACAGCTTTAGTTTTGCCTCTCTGAGAGAATTTTGATTTTGATGACCCCATGCCCAAAGAATTGCTTTAAGGCCACTGGTTTTCAATGTCTAGCAGGCTAACATCTAGTAGAAATCACCAAAATGTTACCACAATTTTTATATACATGCAAATTTGGCCAAATCTATCTCAAGGTCTCTTTTTTTACCCTGCCAAGCATTCTACAAATTTTTATGGCTTTATCTACTTCCCTATGGTCTCTGCAGCTATTTCTAGGTCTCTGGCTAGGTGCAAAACCCTTAAAAAATTCATAAACTAGCCATTGTGTCTAAAAAACCCTAGGCCTTGTTATATTTTCATGTTACCTTATCCCGGCCACTTAAGTCTTCAAAACCCATGTGTGTAGTTCTTTCCTTTCAGTCGCAAGTTGTCCTAATCCCCAGCGGGTTAGACCTTTCCTTCCCTGACTACGCAACTGCAATGGTTCACGTAATCTCTTAATCCATGCGGTTAAGTCCTTAACAATTAGCGACCCCACGAAATGGTTAACTTCATTCGGTCGGGCATTCACTTATTGTAACCCTAAGTTTATGCATGATTCAGCGAATTAGTGAAATCTCTTTGTTCATGTATTCATTTGACTTAACCATAGTTCATCAAAGTATCTCGCGAATAGAGAACACCTTTGTTCACCGAATCGCCAGGTCAAGGTGGGGTTAGTTCTACAGGTAGTGGTGAGATTCTAATCCAATAGTTGTCTGATAATCTCATAGAATCTTTTAAGGTCATGAGGAGATGAGACTAGCCATAGATTTGGTATCAGGGAGATTTGTCAGAATGGGGTCCCAGTTAAGTGAATTCGACGGCTCTCATAAGTTCATGAGGAATCTGTCAGAGCTATAAGATCTTAAGACGACCATTAGATTTTCCAAGCCTGCAGTGCTTCAAGGTCAAGTGGGTCCATTGCCACGTTGTCCCATGTGGAAGCTTTTCATTAGCTGAGGGTGACAATTCGAATAATATGTTAGAGCAGGCCCGGTAGATTATGTCCCTTTGATCCTATGGTTGGCACATGATCTCAAGGGTTTGTGTCAGAGCTTAAGATCATGCACTGACCATCAATCTTATTTTGTTGTCAGAAGCTCTTTGGGTGGGTCCTCATTTGCTGATGTGCTCTTTTCCTATTGGTCCACATAATGCATAGCTAGATTATGTCAGTGGGTCTAGTGCCAGGTCAGTGTGACGTGCTCATTTTTCATTGGTTGAAATAAAGAAGAGATTTGTGGGACCGTATTGCCAGGTTTTCTGATGTGCACAAATATAATTGGTTGCCACATGCTAATGAAGACTTCCAGGTGGGCTGATGTGTTGGAGGGGTCCCGGTCTAATAAAGATCTACGGCTTGGCTAACATAAAAGCATAAGGAATATTTGGGGGCCATGAGATCTTGGGCCTGTCGTTAGATTAGGATCTCGGTCTCAGTGGGTCCAATGTAAGAAGCTTGTCAAGGTGTATACTTACAAAGCAGTTAAGGGAAAATAAAAGATTGGCATGTGGAGATGGGCGCAGGGTTAACATGTATTTGGCAGCTTCGATAGGTCCCTTTTGGTCATGTATTTGTGTGATAAAATAGCAGTGCTCTGATCAATCTGGCGAATGAGCAAATGTGTGTATTCACAGGATCTCAGAATTAATTAGAGAAGCCCTTAAGTTCTCAATGACCTAGCAATTTTCTTCGATCGCCAATTCACCAAGTGTAGGTTGGATTCTCATAAAGTAGTTAAGGGTATTCTGTAAATCAGCGACTAAAAAGCTTTTCCATGTTCGCTAGACTTAACCGAGGTCAACTAAATGTTTGAACGACTCCGCGACTGAAGGAAAAGGGTAACCCAAGGTAGACTTAAAGTTAGATTTGTAGTTAGATGTCAAGCTCGGGTAAATAAGAAGATCAGACAATCATGTTTTAAAAAGAGATTGAGATTTAAACGATGACCATCGATGGAGGAAAAGTTTGGCACCACCTATTAGCCGTTATTATTTAAATTCAAATATATTCCTGTAGGGTTTCAGCTAGGTTTTTGAACCAGTAGTCAATTGTGAAAGAATTGGTAGATGGAATTTATGTCTCCAAGACATTTTCAGTTAAAGGAAGATGATGACAGGGTTCTGGGTGGTCGTCATGGGTCATTTCTTGTCTTAGAAGAGTACCAGCTTGAGCATTCATGGTGAGACTTTGTGCAGGAAAGTAGATAAGTCTAGGATGTCTGTCTGTAGGTTGATTTCCAACACAGAGATGGGCACAAATATCTGATCAGCTATGATTTTGTAGAGATATATTTATGATCAGATTTGATCAGCTAGGGTTTGATTATTCTATTGTAAAATCTTGTAACCCTAGTTAGGTTAGTTTTTGACTCCTACCTATGTGCAATTGAGTATGTATATAGTTAATTTTTGGAGCCTTAGTGCTCAAAGTTGGACAATTGTAGAAGAATTTCACTTATCTTAAGGGTCATCTGTGGTATCATTTCTACCCTCTAGCTTATATAGTTGTATTTCTCCCATTGATGATTAAGGTATTGCAAAGGTATTTTGTGACAATCCTTCATGTCCCTATGCTTCCTTGTCTAAATTATCTCTTATTGAATCAAAATATATGATGCTTTCAGTGATATATTAGGGTTCCTGATCCCTCTTGCTTTCTATAATTTTGTGTGTTATTGTGTTTGATCTGATTTGGATGTTTTGTGGGTATACTTTAACCCCCTAACAGTCTTGTCTCATTCCTACACCGAGTTGTAGAAGTGAATGTTTGTTTGCAGGTCATAGGTTGTGTCTTATGTTCAGACCCTCCTATGAAACACTTATGCAAGCCTTTTCAGTAAGTTGTGATCTATTAGACCTGAGCTTTTCATTGGTTTCATTCCTCTATACTGAGATCCAAACCCTAATTTTGGTGCATCACCTAGTAGGTAGTTTTCTTTCAATCATTTCCCTTTCCAAGCATTCCTTCTATCCCTTTCCCCCAAAAGTTTACTTTTCATGTCTAGAAGCAAATTAAGGTGATTATCCAAGAGGAACTAGCCTAGAACCTAGAGGTCTCATCTTAGTTAGCATAGGTCCCACAACCTGGAGATGATTCCCATGTTATACTAGGTTATCAAGACTATGAGAACTTGAGACAAGGGGTGAAAACTTAGTGTATAACTGTAACAAAGTATCTTATGCCAAAAAGGAATGTATCATAAAGTAATACAAACCAGAGAGAGATGAAAGGAAAGAGGAAGGACACCACTTTATATATACTTAGTAGTCAACCCAATTATACAAGATATGCACTTATGAGTAAGGAAGAATCATTATGAGGATATAATCTTAGCACGGAGAAAGATCCTAAACAAAAAATTTATATATGGGAGGGCATCATACTACAAAAGAGATGATCAATGAAGATAGAATGGATCCTAAGAAAGTAAGAGAAGAATTAAAATCTAATATAAATCCTAGGGGATGGATCATTTAAAGAGACATGCACTTTCAATGCAAGGATAAGGTTGCAATCCAGGATATAAATATCCTTTTGTAAAACAATAAAATCTATGCAAAAGAAGGATAATATACTATAAAAGATACAAACCCACAAGGATATTGGATAAGAAAAGGAGAAGATAGATGGATGACATACTTAAACTCCCTAAATTATTTCTCATGTACGCAAGATATGCACCTCCTAGGAAAAAAATGTATGCGAAGAAGGATATCATTGTATAGAGAAACGTGGCAATAAGGGGAGAAAATAGATCCCCAAAAGAAGACAATAAAGATAAACCTTTCCCCCCAATTGAGAAAGCCAAGGTGAAAGGCATATTGTTTTTCCCTCATGCTCATTATAGAAAGGTTAATGGAAAGCAACACAATAGGGGAAAGAAATGTGATGAAGGGTACTCCCCTTATTAACACAAACACACACAACAAAATTGAGAACAACAACGAATTGTAAGGACAAGAAATGGGTTTCTATTATCTCCAATGAAATGGAATTGCAATATTCAAGAATATAACATGCACAGCCACATGGGCATTTTAATTACAATATTCTACAAGCCAGAGTGACCAGATGTTTGTTCCCAAAAAATTGTCCTTGATAACCCTGTGAGCCTTCATTATATAGGCAATTTTAACCGCCCAAGAAGGTTCTAGAAATTTTAACCCTAAAGTTTGAGGCTGACCATCCGTAAGATATTATTATTCATTTTTATTACATTATAATTAGCCCAAACAACTTTCGGAACTCAAAAATAAATTTTGAAGGAATTTCATTTTCTTCTATTTTAGGTAGTGCAACTTTTGGAGACCATAATTCATCACTTGTTGACCCAATTGGCTATTATAATCCCATTTCAAAAATGGCACAAATTTCTCTATAGTACTTGACTTGTGCAAGCTTCAGTCATCTAAGGTTTTGACCACATTCAGAGTCTCTAGATCCTTCAAAACTGAGTTCAAAGTTTATGTACCCTGTTGCCAATACCAAAAATTTCCAATATCTTCAAAACTAGACTTGATCTTGCAATTAAAATTTACTACCAGGCTAATATAACAAATTGAACCTCTAGGAAAGAAAATAGAGCATTTTGAACTCAAACAAAAAACTTACTAAAAATAGTAAATTTCCAAAAATAGCAGCTCTACACAAGATAGCCCTTATTGAAAAGAAACCAAGAAATATTTTTGGGTGATGCAAGATTGCCCTTACACCTAGGATGCTCCTGCATCAGACATCCGAGGTAATTTGAGAAATGACCTTGTTAACTCTCAGGTGTTCAAAGAAAAGCCAAGACACTTAACCCCCTCCCTTGATAGCCATGATGAATCTTCCACATGTCATCCTTTCCATTTGACCAAATATTCTTCATATGTCTTGTTCCTTGTGCTTCTTCCAACATGGTTGTCCAAGATGTCTTCAATTTCCTTTGTATATGAATTAGTTTTTGGAATATTCCACTATGCTTCTATGACATGATCCTCAACACCTCCTTCATGATATTTTGTCAGATCTAAAATGTTAAATACTGGTGAAATATTGAGTTCACTGGACAACTCTACTTCATAAGCATTTCCTGAATCATGTGCCTTCAATATTTTGCATGGTCCAAACTTCTTCATCTTCAACTTATTGTATGTTCCTACTAAAAATCTCCCCTTTCTCAAATGAACCATGACTTCATCCCCTACTTGGAATTCCTTATGCCTCCTTTTATTATATGTCTTAGCCTTGTACTATGTATTCATTTTATTAATATGTTTCCTTACCTCCTCATGCAAATTCTTCAAGTGTCCTACAAAGTCTTCAACGCCAGTGTTACTTATCTCTCCTTTGTCCAACTTTATTAATTCATATGCATTTTTGGGATTACTTCCATATACTATCTAGAATAATGATTTACTAGTTCTCCTATTGACAAAATTATTATATGCAAATTATCCTTGTGGTAAAATTAAATCCCATCTCTTTGGTTTATCTCCAACCAAGCACCTAAAAAGGTCCCCCAACTATTTACCACTTATGTATATCCATCAGTATGTGGATGGTGTGTTGAGTTGAGCTTTAAATTTGTCTTCAACTTTACCCACAAGGTTCTCCAAAAGTACCCAACAAAATTGGTGTCCTGATCAGAAACTATGCTCTTTGGTAAACCATGTAGCCTCACAACTTCCCTCAAAAATAATTTTGCTACATGAACATCATCATTAGTCTTCTTGCAAGGAATGAAATTGGCCATTTTTTAAAACCTGTCTACCACTGCAAAAATAGAATCATGTCCTCTCTAAGTTCTTGGTAGGCCAAGAACAAATTCCATACTAATATCCTCCCACGACTTCTCTGGTAAAGGTAATGGTTGATATAACCATGTATTTTCCTTGGCTCCTTTTGTCATTTGAAATAACATGCAACCTTGTATAAATTTCTTAACATCTTGCTGCAACTATGGCCAATAATAATTTTCACTAACCAAAGCGATGGTTTTATCTCAACCAAAATGTCCAGCCAGTCCTCCACTATGCTTTTCTTTGATTAGATTCTCCCTCATGGAAATCCTTGGAATGCACAACTGACTACCTTTGAATAACATACCATCCTAGATTATGAACTCCAACCATTTGGTTCTATCTAGAGTAACAAGTTTTGTAGAAGCTTTCCAAGTGTTGCCAAAATCAAGATCCTTGGGGTACAAACTCTTTAGTTCTCCCAACAACCTCAATATGCATTTCTATGAGAAAAAATTGTCTCTTGCTAAGGGCATATGCAACCCTATTAGACTTCCTACTCCTATGTTTCAAAACAAAAGTGTAACTCTGCAAAAACTCAACCCATTTCAAATGCCTCTTATTCAACTTTCCTTGACTATTCAAATATTACAAAGCTTGATGATCAGTAAATTAAAAAAACTCTTTTGGAAAAAGATACTGTCTCTACTTCCTTAATGCCTAAACTATAGTATAGAACTCCTTATCATAAATAGAGTATTTTCTCTTGGCATCATTCAACTTCTCACTAAAAATAAGCAATGGGTTTACCTTCCTAAGTCAAAACAACTCCAATAGCATGACCACTAGCATCATAGTCTACTTGAAACACCTTGTTAAAATCTGGAAGAGCTAAAAGAGGTTGTTCAGTAACTTTTCTTTTCAACAATTCAAAAATCTTGTGTGCCCTTATTGTCCACTTAAACTCTTTACTATCCCCTCTCATTGTTTTGGTCAAGGGTCCATAGATACTACTAAAATTTTGATTAAAATTTTGTAAAAGCTAGCCAAACCATGAAAATATCTTAGATCAATAGCACTCCTTGGAGTAGGCCATTCAAGGATAGCCTTCACCTTCTCTAAGTCCATTTTTAGACCTTTTTCCAAAACTACAAATCCCATATACACTAACTCCTTCATAAAACTGCACTTCTTCAGATTAATCAACAACTTCTCTTCCCTTAACCTCTCAAACACCCTATGAATATGCATTACATGTTCTTCCAATGTCTTAATGAGGATCACAATATCATCCAAATAAACAATGACAAACTTGTTGGATATATTTTTAGGTTTATGAGGTTTTCCATTCCAAATCTTGGTTTACTCCTTTTGCAAGTTTTATTTCTGTGGTTTAGGTTTTCAAAATTCATCAAATTTTCCATAACCAAGTTTGAAAACCCTTGCCCTAGGTTTTGTCCTTGAGAAAATCTTGTTTCTTCGTGTAAACCCTTAATTTATCCCTAATTCTTATATTTCATCATTATTTTTTGGTCACTTAAGTGTCTTGACCATGTACATGATTATTTCCGTCAAGTGTTCGCTGAATCGTGTAATATTCTTTCATGTCTCTAAGTTATTCAGCAAGCTGGCGAATGTGTTAAGCCATGTTATGTTTCATGTTAGTCGCTAAGTCTCCAAGTTTATCCGCGGTTACCTCAACCTTTGAGCGAATCAGTGAATATGTTGTTTCCTATTCGCTTATTTCCTGGCAGTTTCTTGTTAATATTCAGCGACCTAGAGTGGCGGTGATCTCTTATTCTCAGAATCGGGTGGTTAAGACTTGTATCATCTAGTGATCTAGCGAGTACCGTTGATTATCTGTAAGATCGACAGTCATGTTTTAATCTCAAAGTGTTTGGGTCCTACATAAAATGATTTGGCGATTCGACAACTGTGCTATAAGTTCAATGTCCTCTAAGTTTGGCGGCTCCGACAATTTGGCTTAGTAGATTTAACAAAAGTGGGTTTCTCTTTTGTTCACCTGATCTCAAAATAAAGTAGTAAAGTACTAAATCTTCTGCTGACTCGGCGAATGATGTAGTCACGTGTTCTCTTAAAAGGTTGGTTATGATAAAAGGAATTTAGTGAATGGGCAAATCAAATGGTTAGGAAAGCTATAAACCTTTAGTCGCTTGATCTCATGATGGAATAGTCAGTGTTTAAAATATTGGGAGATTCAAAAAAAAAAAAACACTTTGTTCACCAAGTCTTGTAATCAAAAGGTGATTGTCTTAGTGGTTCAGCGAATTAACGATGGCCGTCGATTGATGTCAAGATCAATGGTTGACTCAAAATCTTAGTTTGAAACATGCAGTTAGGAAAGAATTTAGCAACTCTGAGAATAAGCTTGTTCGCTAATTCTCACATTAAACATGTGGTTAAGTCTTCCTTTTAGTGAATAAGTGAAGCCTTTGGTCGCCAAATCTCAAAATAAATTAGTAGTTAACCGGAGCATTAAGAGATTAAGAGATAGCTGTTGTTGCTAATTCTCCGGATGGTGATTATGGTCAGATGCTTGGGTAATGTTTTCTTTGTCCGCTGGTTCACTAAATGAAGGATGAGTTAAGAGATTGGTTTTGAGAATAAGTGAGATCTTTGATCGCTAATTCTCTGAATATAAGCTAGGGTTAACTTTTCATTAAGTGATCACGAGAACCTTCAATTGCTAGATCTGTAAAACAGGCTCAGTTAAAGAAAATAATAAAAGAAAGGTCAAAGACTGTTGCTACGTGGATAAAGTACACTGTCAAGCTAGAGAAAAAGCAAGTGGCCATCCAATCAATTTTAAAGGAGGGTTTATTACGTAAACATAGTTTTTGAACATAAAACTATAATTATTGCTTTTCTGCCTTATTTTTGAGTTTTTTTTAAATTTATCTATCAACATCTGGGCATTGGCTAGCACTAATTTGAATACTAGTGATATGTGAAATTGAATGCAGAATTAATTAAAGTTATATTTGCAATGATTTTGGCAATTTTACGCATTCAATTTGCATCGATAAATAGGCTAAACTCATTGTTTTCTGTGTTCGAGATCACTTGAAGAGAATTGTGTTTTATTAAGCAATCATAGAGTGCCAAGAAAATTAAGTTTGCAGAGTTGAGAGCAATTGTGCAGAAAAAATGATTCAACTAGAGCCGAGCATGACTTCTTCCAATGGTGAAGCCAAAGCCAAAGGTGGTGAAGATAGAAATAAGCCAAATTACTCAGATGAGTTTATCAAATTGTTGCTTGGTTCTAGTCAGAACAAGAGAGCTCCTGACGATGTCTTTGAAGATGTTCTAGGTCATTGCAAAGATCACATCACACCATCTTGCTCAGGTTACACTCTTTCCAGTTATTTTTATGGAAATAGGAGTAAGCAGGTACCTATTTGTAATGGGTGGGCTTTGGGTTTAGGGAAACTGGTTGTCCTTGATGTGTTTTTAGATGTGGACTTAATTGTTGTGTTGGCTAGGTTTTGTGATCCTATCTCCAAAACAATTAGGAAGGAGGACCAGTCACCTTTGGTTACTCTTGACATGGGTTCTTTCATGAGAGCTTTTGGTTTTTATTCATCTTCCTCTACTAAAATTGATTTGAGCAAAGAAAGAGAGAGGTATACAAGTAATATAGGGTCATTAAAAGACCAAACGGTTAGGCATATCCCAAAGCAAGGTAGATATATAGCTCCCCTCCCTGCTAGCATGAATGCCCCTTACTAGTTCCAATCCCTCCATTACTACATGAAGCAGACATGTTATGGGTTGTGTAGAGTTTTGGGGATAGATGGGGATGAGGAATTTTTGCCAGCTAATCTTTTGATGATGATCTTAGATATCCAGAACTCTCTAGTGAACACTAACTATGATTACATCTAGTATGTAATCGATAGGATGCATGAAGTTTTAATGTCTATCAAAGAAAGAAAGAGACCCATCAAGTTCTTGCATTACTCTATGTTGATGCACTTAATTCTATTTTTCAACATCAATATTTTTTATTTGAATATGTTGAAACCAAGATTCATCTTCCAAGACCAACATAATCTAGTGCAACTATAGTTAAGGATATGGAATTATACTTCAAATGAGTGTGACTTTTGTGTTTTCCAGAATTTCATTGTATTTCCCATCCTGAGATTGCTAGGCATCAATATTACAAGGTTACCAACAAAGGTTCTTAAACTCCTAAGACCCATGCAATTGGAGGACAAATAGGAGGGAAACCATAATTGGGGTGATTTCTACTTTGGGGAAAATTCTACAATTTTAAGAGTTTACGGTTGTCCCCAACCCCCACATTTGCTACCAAAATTTGTGCCACCAAGAGTTGCCTCTCTGGAATTTATTTGGCAGTTGATGTGGACAGACAGAGAACTTTTGGCCCCTCATAGGAAAGGTACTTTCACACCTAGGTAGTTCAGAATTGATGATTTCCTTATTGGTAAGAGGGCTTTCCCACAAATTACCACTTGGCTAAATCATTTCAAGATGGTATCTAGCACTTGCAGGCATGTGGACCCTGAGGATTTCATTAAGACTGCAAGATTGACACTAATTCCTGGTATTGGTGTCAATAGGGAGCATGAGGGCCTAGATGAGGAGGATGTGATTAGAAACGTTGTGGAGAAGGATGAGGTCACTAAGAGATGGAGCAGGTATTTTAACCTGAAAGATTTACAAGCTCAGTTGAAAGGGGCACAAATTCCTTTTGAGGGTTTCTTCCCTGACCTTCCCTACTTAAAAAGGATTGACAAGATGATAGAGATGCATGACACTCTGTCAGATCAATTGGAAAAAATGCTTGATCAGAAGCAAACAAAGAAGAGGAAGGATTACTCATCCTTTGATTATGAGGATTTCTTTGATGGATCCCAAGAAGGAAATAGCCCACCACAAGTTGGAAATTCACTAGTTATTGATCCTATTAAAGACTAGCCAGAGGTAGAAAACCTTCCAGAGCCACCATTGAAGAAATAGAGGTTTGAAGAGGGAGAGCCTTCCAAGTAGAAAAAATAGAAAAGGGTGATTGATAGAGCATATGCTCTTGTACCAGGTGATAGGGCATACCATCACCAATTGAGAAAAACAATAAGAGCCAGCAAGATGGTGGCCACTAATGAGGGAGATGAAGAACAATCCCTATGGTTAGGACAAGATATCAGAGAGGTGTATCAGGAAGATTTTTTAAGTGATGACCAATTCATCAAGAGTGATGATTTCAAGAATTTTTTTATCTAGAGAAAGCAACAAGAAGTGGCTAAGGCTATGCCCGAATGAATGGAGCCAAGTGATGAAACTTTGAGGCTTTAGCTTCTTATGATCCTAGCCTTGAGGCTATAACTATAGAAGAAGCCAGAGAAATGGTTAGATCAAGTGGAATGCTTCTGACTCCAGGATGGGATTTGACCTATGCTTTTATCATTGATCAGATAAGAAAGAAACCACAGGGAAATTTATCTTATGAGGTTCATATTGGTGATATGATCAGAGGAAGTGGCTATGACCCTAAGTACACCAGGCCAATGGTAAAGTGAATGATTCATTGATCACTTTGGAGCCACTATACAGTGTATGGTCAGGGAGGAGCTTATTGTTTGATAAGCTTGATGGTTTGCTGGAGTATAGGTCTGATATTCCTGAGATAGTGACTGAAGTTTTTGAAAAGATTGGTTTGGTAAGTGCTATATCAAAGTTTTTTAAAGGTAAGTCTAACCAGATAAAAGCCAAGTTGGCTATGTTTGATGGGAATTACAATAATTACTTGCCTTCAATATATGATGATGATGGGGGTATAATCAGTATAAATGAGTGGAAGGCATCAATGGATCAGTTGGTAATTAAACAAGATGCTTTCCTAAAAGGTGACAATGCCTTAGACTTGGAAAGATGCAATAATATAATTGATAGTTTATTTAAAATTGAAAGTGATTGCATACGGTTTGTGGCAGAGGCTAAAAGTATAACTCATTCCATGTGGGACCAATAGATCAAATTACTACAGGAATTGTAGGCCTATAATTGGCCATCTGATGATGATGTGGCAACGTGGGACAAAATGACAAAGAAGAAAAAGAAGAGGCCAACTGCCCAGATGACAGAAGAGGAAGAAGAATAAAGTGCACATGGCACCTGATCCAGAATTTGAGGGAGAGCATGTTTCAAACAAAGGATGATGTAGGTTAGCCTATAATGATGGTCATCATTCATGCAACTACTTATGTAACTACTCTGAAATATCTTTAGACAAAGGTGCCACTTGTAAAGTTGCCAAGTAGTTGAGAACTACTTTCTGTTGTTGTAATCGTTGTCTTCTGGTTTGTACTTTTTGTCTTTTGTACAAGTTGTTTTCCCAGCCATCCGGAGCTTTTTGCATCCTTTTGAGGATTCCAAGATGGTTGTGGGTACTTATAGCAAGTTTTTCTCTTTTCAAGGGGTGGTTAATACATTTTGTAAAGAAAGTTCTAAAATATAGAACCTTATTTCTCTGAAGTCATGGTGATACTGTACTGACACATTTTGAGTATTAATACCAAGATATTAGAACTCTATTGCTGCTATTTGTTGTCTTTGTGTATGGATGCTTTAGTTTTCGTACGCATTAAATTGTAAGGCTTTTCAATGCATTGTTCACAAGGTGAATATAGGGGTTGAACTTAAGTTCTTTCAAGGAAAGAGTGAAGTCTTAAGGGAGGTCTCTGTGAACTAATTGTCCATGTATTAATTTGATAGCAGGTGTAGGAATTAAAAGAATGGGATGTCAGGCATTTCATTTGGTTTTTAGTATATCTGTCTTGATAGAATTTTGTGGAGGTAGGGTTTGACTCTGATGCCCAAATAAATAAGGCACTGGTTTAAGATATATTTGCATCTATTGCCACAAGAAAATGTTGATAAACTATTTCAATTTACTTTTTTTGTATGTCTTTGAGTTCATACATTTATGACAAGTGCATAGATGTCTATTCTAATGCTTTGAAGAAGCTTTTAAGAAGGTAAACCCACCTGAGTTTTATACTCAAAGTGAAGAAGGTTTTATAACCTTAATACCTTAGTGCTTGCATTTTGTTAGATGCATCTATTGGGATTATTGGAGTTATATTTTTCAAGATTTTATGAATCTTAAATCATCTGCAGATATGAGCACTAACAAAACTTACCCAGAAATACTTTCAGTACTTCATTCATGAGCCGCATGAATGTGCTTGGTACATTGGTTAGCCCAAAAGGCATGACTAACCACTCATACAATCCCTCATTTGTCTTGAATTTTGTCTTCCATTCATCTCCCTCGTTGATCATGATTTAGTGATATCCACTCTTTAGATCCATCCTTGGCAAGGGGAATTTGTACTTAATAGTGATCTTATTGATAACTTGAGAATTTGTACACATCTTCCATTCTCCATTTTTCTTTGGTGCTAATACCGCTATTACAACACATGGACTCAAACTCTTACAGATCAATCCCTTCTGCAACAACTTCTGCACTTGTCTGTTCAATTCTTCACTCTCTATCAGAGTCATCCTATGGGCTGCCTTTTTTGGAAAACTGGCCCATGGAATCAAGTCCATCTGATGATTGATCTTTCTCACTAGTGGAAATCCATCAGGTACATTATCAAATACAATATCCTAAAACTCCTCCAACAAGTCTACTACTTCTACAGGTACATCTTCTACTTCCTCTTTACCAACTTTTGGAATTAAAGAAAAACACATATGCTCATGTAGCATACCTTCTAATAACTTCCTTCCATCAACTAAACATATTCTGGCATTACTACATACATTTTCCCCTATTTCCTTCAATGGCTTCAACTTGAGTCAGACTCCATCCTTAATCAAAGAATAAGTATTAGCATGACCATCATGTATAGAGCACCTGTCAAATTGCCAAGGCCTTCCTAGGAACAAATGACATGCATCCATGGGTATGATATTGTAGAGTACCTCATCTTGGTAACTTCCAATCTTGAACTTCATTAAGCACTACTCATTGACCAAGACCTTGTGATCATCCTACACCCAGGTAATTCGGTATGGACAGGGGTATTTTTCCTCTCTGAACCCTATTATTTTGATCACAAGAATGATTGAAATTATATCCCCTCTAATTTTGATTTCTACTTGACTCATCATTCTTTTTCTGATCTTCATTTCGGCCTCCATAAGACCGTATGTTGGATCTTCTACCATGACCTCTTCCACCTTGCTTGCTTTCAAACTTCTTGTTTAGCTTCTCTTCCACCCTTAAGTAAAACTAGTATACCTCTTCAATACTAGTCATTCTAATCAGACTCAACTCCTCCTAAATACTTGGCCTTAATCCATGAAGATAATGAGCAATTTTTTCCTTCTCAGCTTCTACATGACCTGTTCTAATGAGGACTTGGTAAAACTCTTTTGTATACTTCTGCGCAGATCTTCCCGCTTGTTTCAACCCTTTCATTTTCTTCAGTAGATCGAGCTCATAATCAATAGGAATGAATTGTCTCTTCAATTTTTCCACCATTCGGTCTCATCTTATGGTTTTCTCCTTTCCTCTTGTATTCCTCTCCAATTGAATCTCCTACCACCAAATTTTTGCATGACCCGTCAGTTTAGCCTTTGCAAATTTGACCCTATCTAGATCTTTGACATCTTCATAGTAAAAATATTCTTCTAGATTATTGATCTAGTCGATCATTTCCTCTAGGTTAAGATTTTTTGAAAAATTGGAAACTTCAATCTTGGGTCTCTTTCCAATCTTGGAAATGACCCTCAAAAACCTATCATCCTCAAGATTTCTAAGCACTTCTGGTCATTCTTGGTCACCTTGTCCTTCTTCTTTGAATTCCTCTTCACTTTCATCTCTAACTACAATATTCATTCCTCTATGCATCTCCTCTTGCAATGCTTGCACTTGTCTCTAGAGGGCTCTAAAACCCTCTTCTGTCACACTTTTAGCTCTCCCAGCACAGTTCCTTCATGGAGGCATTTTTGGATCCCATCACTCAAACCCACAATCACAATTTTGGTGCAAATTTCCTCATAGTCAGTGATCTATCTACACTCTCAAGAACTCCTGCTCTGATACCACTTTATGAAGGGTACTCCCCTTATTAACACAAACACACACAACATAATTGTAAGGACAAGAAATGGGCTTTCTATTTTCTCCAATGAAATGGAATTATAATATTCATAAATATAACATGCATAGCCACATGGTCATTTCATTACAATATTTTGCAAGGCAGAGCCACCAAATGTCTGTTTCCAAAAAACTACCCCCAATAACCCTACGAGCCTTCATTATATAGGCAATCTTAACCGCCCAAGAAGGTTCTAGAAATTTTAACCCTAAAGTTTGAGGTCGACCATCCCTAAGATATTATTATTCATTTTTATTATAATATAATTGGCCCAAACAACTTTCAAAACTCAAAAAGAAATTTTGAAGGAATTTCATTTTCTTCTATTTTAGGTAGCGCAGGTTTTGGAGACCATAACTCATCATCTGTTGACCCAATTGGCTATTATAACCCCATTTCAAAAATGGTGTGAAGTGCTCTATAACCACTAACTTATGCAAGCTCCAATTAGTCAAGGTTTCAACCCCATTCAGAGCCTCTAAATCCTTCAAATTTGAGTTAAAAGTTTATGCACCTTGCTGCCAATACCAAAACTTTTCAATATCTTCAAAACTAGACTTGATTTTACAATATTAAAACTTTACTGGTAGGATGATATAACTAAACTGAACCTCAAGGGAAGAAAATAGAGCATTCTGAGCTCAAACAAAAAACTTACTAAAAATAGTAAATTTCCAAAAATAGCATTTTTGCACAAGATAGCCCTTATTCAAAAGAAACTAGAAAATATTTTTGGGTGATGCAAGATTTCCCTTACATTCAGGATGCTCCTTCATCGAAATGTTAATTATAAACTCTAGTTTGAAGAAAATGTATAATATCTGGTGTTGAATGAATAAGACTTCTATTAATGCAATCTTGAACAAATCGTTTAAATGAAGTACAATCAAAAAGTAAAAATTTGGTGGTATGATGATAAAAACACAAGAATTAACCCTTAACAGGTTTTTGATCCTTAGTATATTTTCTATAGGGGAAGACTATGATAGGATTTTATGCGAGACTCCAATAGATTCTTTTCGCCAATGCTAAGTGATCATCAAAATGGGATATATCCATAGATGAAGTGGGAGAAATAATTTCAAGAGGAGGTTTTTGTTGAGAGGAAGATGGAAGAAAATGATAAAAATGAGGAACATGATGTTCCTTAGGACCATTGAATCGGGATAAAGGCATATCATCTAGTATAGGTGGAGGAAATTCAAGTTGTTGATATCGATCAAAGGAATTAGCAACTTCTTTAAGACTATGAATGAAGTAGGTTGAGAAAATTGATCTTGAGAAGGATTAGAAGAGGAAATGAAACCTAAACCACATTTATGAGCTTGTTGAGGAGGATTAATAGGAACTTTAATGCCTTGTTCATTAATACCAAGTCCTAAACCTTTGCAGCCTTGTCAAGTGGTGATATGATATCTTGTAGTACTATTAGTAGATTTTAATGTTGAGGGAGAAGGTGATTTATCTTGAGGTGCATGAGCATGTGTGGTATAAGGAAGAATAATAGGAGAAATATTCTCTTTAGAAGGATTAGTATTCTCATCCTTTATAGGTGAAGAAGCATAATCATCTAGAAAATGTCTAACATTCGGATCAAGTATAATGTTTTGGAAGTCATTAAAAGTTTTAGGATCATGAGGAAGTTGAGTAGAGGGAATAAGATTAGGAGGGTTATCATTAGACTCATTAACAAAGACCCTTATGTAATCTATATATTCCATACATTTGGTTAAAATGTGAAGAAGAAAGACACATGATGAAATATTGATAATGGTCTTGAAATAATCCTTGTAGGGGAGCATTGTATTAGTTATCTTCATCATGCCATATGAAAGAATACCATGAAGGACAAAAAACATAATGAAATGGAAGAAACTATTATATACTCCATTAGTTTGATGGAGAGAGGTAAGAAGAAAGGTAATGACATAAGTGATTACACACCACTCCATTTTATAAAGTTCCATGTTAACAAACACAAAACTAGGTCCCAAAGGAGGAATGTAATAACACAACATGAAGATGTGAAGAAGATCTAACTACAAAATCAAGAAGGAGAAGAGATAACTACCCAATCAAAAGGTATGAAGCATAAAAGTAGTGGGTTCACCAAAATGTATAATGAAAAAAATGGTTATAAATGATAAACTCCCACTTTGCCATCATACATTGGAAGGAACCCTCAAATGTGACCCTTTTTTGAGGCTAAAGATCTTATTAGCACAACCCAAGTAGATCTAAAGGTGCTAATGCATGATCCAAGCCTAAAAGGATGGTGTTGATTCTAAGGTCCTTTCTGTTTAATGTACGAGTGAAAGTAAAGTAAAAAAAGAAGACACTTATGCAATAGACAAAAGAAGATCAGATATAGTGTATCCAAGTAAGTTCTATGAAGAAAAAAGGATAAAGATATACTCACCTTGAGGGTTAGTAGAGGATGCAAGTTTAGATCTGTAAAAGCATTGTCAAACTATATCAAAATTGGAAACATATCTAGATCTAAAACCCTGAAGACCGAATCTGGAATCTATGAAAATCTGGAAGCTACAGGAAAATGTTAAACTTGAGGCAACCTATACCTATATAGGTTGAACTTGAGGTGACCTATACCTAGAAAGGAAAATCCAGAGGTCTTAATACTGTAGTCAATACTTCATCTTCAGATCTTCTCTTCCAACTAGAAACTTCACGAATCTACACCTGCACACAAGAAAAGGGAAAATTGTTGGGGGGGAAGGGGCTTGCCTTGGTCAGCCCTTATTTAGGAATTAACCATGAAATGAAATAAATGAAATGCTATCTTGAAGTAGAGATTAAACAACAACAAAATAGATCATACCATGTAAATGCAATTGTCCTTAGTATGTGATTAAATATGTTGATGCAATAGCTTCAACTCAACACAAAAACCAAAGGAAATCATGTAAGACAAAACCTCATGTAGTAGATGCTACTAATTCACCTCAATGTTGAATGGAAGAGAAAATCTTGAATGAATGAATGTAGATCTCCTCCCTTGATGGCCAACTCCTTTGTCTCCTATGAATAAAATAGCTAGATCTATAGAAGAAAATGCATGCTTGATGGATGAAGGATGAATATCTTCAATGAATGCTTATTTTCTTGAACTCCTTGAATGCACAATAGAGTTCTTATAGATGGATTGCTTGCATGAGATAAAATCATACATTGTGGACAATGGATGTGAAAATCAGAGGAAGAAGCCTCATTTTATAGTGATTTCGGGGTTAAATTCATGAAAGGTTGAGTTCACTAGGTGGGAAAGGAGAAATACTTTGCATTAGGACCCAAAACCCACCAAAATTGAAGCCCCAAGGTATAGGTCACCCCAAGTGTGACCTATACCTTGAAGGGTTAATTTCAAGGTAGATTGTGTGAGATTTGAGAAGCATTTAAAGTTTCAACAAAAAATGGAAAGATGAGTAGGAAAATCAAGAGTAAAGGCTAAAATAGGGCCAAGAGGGAAAGTGAATGATGTGAATGGATGTATAAATGGAAATATTTACATAGAAATTAGAGCCAACTTAGAGTTTTGAGCAAGATTGAAGGAGAAAAGAGGGCCTTGATTTAAATGGTGTATGCAATTATATGTAATGTAAGGTCCTGACATAAGGAGCACACTAAGGAGGGCTAAAATGTTAGAAAGTAAAGTCCACCAAGATAACTGAGAGGGGAGGGTGAATCAGTTATCAAATAATTATAATTTTTATCATCTTCAACAGCATTAAACCATATAAGCAATATAATTACCAACCATAGAAATATATTCATACACAATAACACAATGACACAAGATATGTTGACTAGGGAACCTCTTGATCAAAGAGTAAACCCTGGTGGGAATGATGCTCACAAAAGATGCACTAATATGAATATTCCTTGTGAAAGGATGGACTCTGTTAGGAGTCTTATGAAATACATTCAGTACATATGAATCCATGTTCGGAGATTTTGAATCCCTGTTAAAAGATTCTAACCTTGTTAAGAGTTATGGAAGATAGAAGGACCCACTACCCAAACAGCTTCAGGGTAAGATCACTGAATAAACAATCCAAATAATCTTTGCATTACTCAATAGAATAATATGTTACCTCTTCTCTGATTGTGCCAAACCACACTCACTGTTACATCATATCTCAAATTTAGATCTCTGTACTTCGCATGTCTTCCTTCACAAATTCACTTTCATACTTAGCTCTTTTCTTCACTTCATGCATACAGCATCACACACAACCGTTACTTCCATATCACAACTACATCAAAACAAGGAAATACATTCCTTCCTTTATACCACACTCAAATAATTACAAATGAGTTGGCATACAATTACAATATAAAAGTTTCCACATGCTACATCAAAATTACATAGAACTGTTGGCTTCCAAATACAATAAATCTTCACTCATGTGACCTTGAAGTCTGCACTATCATCCATGTCAGTATCAATGAGCCTTCAACTTCCCTTTAACTGCATAAAACCAAATTCCATCCTGATTAGGAGATATCATCTGATTTCCACAAATCGCTACTCAGGAACACTACCTGAATACTGCTTCCACCAAAATGCTCAACTTCCATGAATAAATGAATTATTGTCTGTGCTCTTAACCATAGACATATAACATATCAAAGAGTATATCCTCAACATCACATAGCTCCAACTACAATAACCCACGTGTGCTAATCCAAACTTTATCTGCTTCTCTGCAAGTCTTCGGTAAACCACTATGTTGACATCAATGACAACCATAGTCATTAATGCAACAACTTCTACAGAATGGCTGCCAAACATTTAGCATTCATTCCTAACAATATCCCCCATTGGCATTGATGGCAACATAGATGAAAAACATTCAATGTTCCAAAAATCCAATACTGCAACACTACTGCTCCAAATCCTCTTCATCAATCAAATCTTGCTTCGTTATCCTATTCAGTTCTCTCCAACAAATGTTTTAGATGGTTTTCATGTATACTTCTCCCCCATTGACATCAATAATAGAAATTTCATCACTATGTCAACAACAACTCCAATGTCAAAAGACATTATTCAGAAAATGCATTCACTAGAGTCCTCATGACTCAGCTCAGATACACATACTCCCCCATAGAGGAAGTACCAACATCCAATCTAGAAGAAAGATAGGGCTCATATACCATTGGACAGATGCAACCAACTGCATCACTTTTCAAAAGTAGGTTGGGGCATAACCCCAAGAATACCTCTTAGATACTCAAATGTATCCTTAGGTAAAGGCTTTGTGAATATATCTGCTATCTGCTCCTTTGTACTTATGTAGTCAAGTCTGACTTCTTTCTTAGCAATTTTCTCACTTACAACATGATACTTAATCTCTATATGCTTCATCTTAGAATGTAATATAGGATTCTTAGACATACTAACTGTGCTAGTATTGTCACAATGTATGACAACAGGTTCAACAAATTTTATTCCAATATCCTTCAGCATTTGCTTCATCAAAATTATCTAGTTACAATTGTTTGCTGCTACTACATATTTTCCTTCTGTTGTGCTTTGTGAGATACAATTCTGCTTCTTGCTTAGCCAAGAAACCAATCTTCCTCCAAGAAAAAATACTCCACCACTGGTGCTTTTCTTATCATCAACATTGCCTCCCCAATCAACATCTGTATATGCACATAGGGTAAAATCATTAGATTTTTCATACCATAATCCATAGTCCATTGTGCCTCTTAAATATCTCAGTATCCTCTTTACTGTTGCATAATGTGATTCTCTAGGTTCAGCTTGAAATCTTGCTACAATTCATATTGAATGTGCTATATTAGTTCTTGTATGAGTCAAATACTGCAATCCTCCAATTATAGATCTGTATTTCTTTTGTTCCACTGCAGGAGTCTCATTTGTGCTAGATAGCTTATGTCCAGTCACCATGGGTGTTCCAACTGGTTTACAATTCTCCATTCCAAATCTTTTCAACAAGTCATTCAGGTACTTTGTCTGACTTACAAAGATACCATCATTGTTTTGTGTTATTTGTAATCCCAAAAAGTATTTCATTTCACCAATCATACTCATTTCAAATTCAGTCTTCATTTCATCAACAAATTTGTCACTAGTTTCATCTTTTCCTGCAAAGATAATGTCATCAACAAAAATAACTATAATCAACAAACCATTTTCAATTTCTTTTGTGTATAGATTGCTATCAGTTGTTCCTTTTGTAAATCCCAATTTTAACAAATACTTATCCAGTCCTGCATACCAAGTTGTAGGTGCTTGTTTAAGTCCATATAAAGCTTTCTTCAGTTTACATACCATGTCTCCTTCTTGAGTTAAAGGAAAACCTTCAAGCTACTCAATGTAGACTTCTTCTTCTAATTCTCCATTCAAAAATGCTGCCTTCACATCCATCTAATATACTTTGAATTTCTTGTAAGCTGCATAAGCCAAAAATATTCTTACTGCTTCAATTCTTGCAACAGGTGCAAAGGTTTCTTCATAGTCAATTCCTCCCTTCTATGAGTAACCCTTACATACCAATCTTGCTTTGTTTCTTATGACTTCTCCTTGTTCATTCATCTTGTTTCTGAATACCCATTTAGTTCCAATAACATTCTTGTCTTTAGGTCTAGGGACCAATTCCCATGTCTTGTTCTTTTCAATTTGATCTAGTTCTTCTTTTATAGCATTAGTCCAGCTTTCATCTTCACAAGCTTCACTAGTAGTCTAATTAGGTTCAATTTGAGAAATCAAACATAACTATTCTTGTGCCTTATTTCGAGTTAGAACTCCTCTTTTGATGCTTCCAATAATTTGTTCAATAGCATGATTTCTTAACAAACTCTTGCTAGGTGTCACTGTCTCAAATCTCACTTCAGATGTAGGTTCTTCAATGACTTCACTGTGGCTTTCATTCAACAAATCACTGTCAGTTTCATAAAATAATTCACTAGATCCAGTGTTAGGTTTAGGATGAGCTTCTTCATCTGATTCATAATCAACCATTCTTTCCTCAATTTTGAACTTTTCATCAACTTTAACATTTGTGCTTTCAACAATAGTCTTAGTTCTTTTATTGTAACATCTATAGGCTTTTCTTTTCAAAGAATATCCAATAAATATACCTTCATCACTTTTAGGATCAAACTTTCCAATATCATCATCTCTTTTTATATAACATTTGCTTCCAAAAATTCTAAAATACTTAACTGAGAGTGCATGTCCAAACCATAATTCATAAGGTGTCTTGTCTGTGTCTGCTCTGATTTGTACTTTGTTCATTGTATACACTGATGTGTTCAATGATTCTCTCCAAAATATCTTCACCAAATCATTCTCAAATAACATAGCTCTCGATGCTTTAGTCACTGACATGTTTCTTCTTTTTGCAATGCCATTTTTTTGAGGTGTTCTAGGGGCTGAATACTGTCTCTTAATGACATTTTCTTCACAAAAGGTGTTAAATTCTCTAGAAGTAAATTCTCCATCTCTATCAGATCTCAAACATTTAATCTTCATTCCAGATTCATTCTCAACTTTATTCTTAACAATCTTAAACTTATCAAATACTTCATATTTTTTTTTAAGAAATGCAATCCACGTCATTCTTGTAAAGTCATCAACAAGAACCATAAAATACCTTTCTCCATAGAATCCTCTAGTCCTGGTAGGACCGCTCAAATCTATATAAACAATCTTGAGCTTCTTTGTAGATGTAAACTTCTTATTGGGAAAAGAACTTTTCTTATGTTTAGCCATTACACATTCTTTACAAATCATGTTAGTAGGCTTTATAATTTTAGGTAAATCTCTTACTCCAAGTGTAGTACTTACTTTCACAATGTTATCAAAGTTTATATGACAAAACCTTCTATGCCATAACCAACTATCATCAATCTTAGTAATCAAACATGTCATCTCAGTAGGATTCAACTGAAATACATTACCTTTGGTTCTAGATCCAGTTCCAATTAGATTTCCATATTTATCCTTTATCACACAAGTTTTCTCAGTAAACCAAACTTGATATCTCTTATCAACTAACTGTCCAACACTAAAAATATTATGTTCAATCCATCCACAAAATAAACATCATCAGTATTAGTCTTTACATCAAGAGTAATAGATCATATACATTTAATCAAACAAGTTGCATTGTTTCCAACTCTAACAAATCCTCCATCATATTCATTAAACTTTATGAACTTTTTCATGTCTCTAGTCGTATGATGTGAACAACCACTATCTATAATTCAATCAGCTTTCTTTTCAACTTGAGAAACCAAGGCTTTTTCTTCCTTAACATTAGTTTCAGAATTCTCTTTGTTAATTGCTACAAATCATATGTCATCATTATTCTCAGTATCACTTTCACTTAAAGTTCTTTCTATAATAGCTTCAAGAGCTTCATCATTAGCATAATAACATTCCTTAGATCTTCTAGGTTTGAAATTGTTTCTGTACTTTTTAACTCTCTTAGGACACTTAGATGCAAAATGACCATATTCTTGACAAGTCCAACATTTAAATATGTTCTTACCGTCTGGTTCTCTTTTCACAAGCAAGGCAATACCTTCTTCAATCTTCTTGTCTTCTTCATTTCTAGATCTTCTTCTGTCAGCATAATCTCTGCTCACACTGATGCTTCTTGACAAACTAGGGTGAACACTAAGAGCACTGAATGTTGTCTCCATTCTAGGTAAGTCTCCTGATAATCTTAGGTTCATTTCTGATGCTTCCAATCTTCCAAGAAGAGTCTCTCTTGTAAAGTTTTTAGTACAAGGTATAACTTGTTCAATCATCTGTGTTGTCTTCTTAAATATAGGATTCAATGTCCTCAAAATTTTCCATATCACTTCATTCTCTGTCTTTGTTCCTCCACAAGATTTTATACCTGTAATAATTTATGACATTCTACCAATATAGCTTCTAATAGATTCATCTTCCAACATTCTTATATCTTCAAATGCACATATCCAATCTAACTCTTTTTGCATGTTCATCACCTTCAAAAGTTGAGTGTAAAGCATTCCAAATTTCATGAAATTTTTTCAAATATTTTACCTGACTGTACTCATTCTTCGGAAGGGCTGTCAAAATTGCTTCTCTTGCAAGTATGTTACACATGAATAGATCTCTCTCATCAACAATAAATGTTTCAAGATTATCCTCTTCAATGATAGTCTTATCATTCTTTGTAATTAACCAATAATCTGGTCCTAAACACAGTGGATGTGTCTTCATCTTTTCTTTCCAGCTGTCAAAATTTACTCCATCAAACTTAGGTCTTTCTTTCCTGAAATTTACCATGGATCTCCTTAAGCTGTTAAACTTATTTTTCAAGGACTTGCTGCTCTGATACCAATTGTTAGAAAGTAAAGTCCACCAAGATAACTAAGAGGGGGGGGTGAATCAGTTATCAGATAATTATAAATTTTATCATCTTCAACAACATTAAACCATATAAGCAATATAATTACCAACCATAGAAAGATATCCATACACAATAACACAATGACACAAGATATGTTGACTAGGGAACCTCTTGATCAAAGGGTAAACCTCAGTGGGAATGATGCCCACAAAAGATGCACTAATATGAATATTCCTTGTGAAAGGATGGACTCTGTTAGGAGTCTTATGAAATACATTCAATACATATGAATCCTTGTTAGGAGATTTTGAA
Organism: Chamaecyparis obtusa; assembly: GCA_027943335.1. Lineage (NCBI taxonomy): Eukaryota > Viridiplantae > Streptophyta > Pinopsida > Cupressales > Cupressaceae > Chamaecyparis > Chamaecyparis obtusa. The sequence goes on from BSBK01003028.1 coordinate 208,795, forward strand.
TCCCTGTTAAAAGATTATATCCCTGTTAAGAATTATGGAAGACAAAATTGTTGGAATTGGGAGAGATAGGTACTGAAAGGGGAGGGGTGAATCAATGCCCACAAAACTTTTCTTGTAAAAACCTTTCTAATCTATAACTAAATACTGTGATAACCGATCAAAATAATTTGAATACAATTGTATAAATCAATCATCTAGTTAACTTAAGAAAGTAAATAACATGAAATCAATATGACAATCACATAACACAAGTATTTTGGTAACGTAAAAACCCTTGTAAGAAGGTAAACACTACGGTGGGGATGACACCCACAAATTCTTCACTACTGTAGATAGAAAAGGTTTTCCTATTAAGGCTACAAGTTTTAATCACTTATGGTGATCTTAACCTATTAGGAGTAACATATTAGATCAGCTAGATCTACCTAGTTATAGGATTTAACAACACTAAATGAAGTGTGTACTCAGTTAAGAGATTTATACAAAGACTACTAAGTCTACTCAGTTAAGAGATTTCACCAAAAAACTCTATCACAATTGTCAGAAAGTAATAGGTAAATATCTACTAGTTGACAACTCAATTGTTTGAAATAGATCTATAAGTGCTCATCAAAATATCACCTTATCTATGATGATTCTCTACTCTGTTCTGCTCGGTAAACTTCTCTGATTCTGCCCAATCTGATATCCTTTGTGCTTTGTTCTACTTGGTAAACTGGTTGTCTTGAAGATAGGCAATTTCTTCAAGTGCTCTATGATTCATATATATTAGTTCACCCAACCCTTTTAAAATGGGGCAAACAAACAAAATATATACTGTTCTATTTTGCCGCCTTAGCAAAAATTAGGTTACAAAGATAATCATAACCCTAAGATCTATGGTGCAAAATAACCTAGATCAACTATTACAAAAAGATAAACATTACATTTAATGAGTATCTATTTACAATAAATGCTCCTCAATCTTAGTAAACCATTTTATGATCCGTTGTAACTATTTGCATAGAACAATGTGCCATTCCAGATTACTATGTCATTTTCTGTGATCATTGGTAAACACTGTATAATCTGCTCGGTGTATACTGTGATGCTCGGTGTTTATTGACCATCGGTGTTGGTGTCGCTGGTGCTCGGTTAACTGTGTGATGCTCGGTGTAAAAGCTTTATCGACTACTCTTTCTTGCTTCAAGTTACTAACCGACTTAATATAAGTAACCGACCAACCTGTTTACTATCTTTTGATACTAATGAAAACCTTGAATGCTCAATAGAGATCTGGGTACTAGATCTGGGTATTGATTCGAAGATTTTTCCTACATAATATTGTAAGGGAATGCCCGTGTGGCTTTGCATATTGTAATTCTGAAAGTTTGTAATTCCACATTTGTGGAGATAATAAGAAGCCAATTTTCTGTTCTTGCATATTATTGTTGTTGTTTCTCTATTTTTGTTGTGTGTTTGTGGTATTAAGGGGAGCACCCTTCATCAAGTGGCATCAAAGCAAGAGTTTCTGAGTGTGTAAACAGATCGCCGACTATGAGGCAGTTTGCACCAGGACCGTGGTTAGGGTTTCAGCGCGCATCGCAAAAATGCCTCTACGAAGAGAACGTGGTGGAAGAGCTGGTGCTGTGACACCTGAGGTTAGAGAGCTGCTGAGACAAGTGCGAGCATTGCAAGAAGAGATTCACAGAGAAATGAATCTTAATGTCAGAGATGAAAGTGAGGATGAAGCCGAAGAATAATATCAAGAAGGAGAAGCCGAAATTGTGAACCAGAGGAAGAAAGATTTTTTCGAGCGATTTCCAAGATTGGGAAAAGACCTAAGATTGAGGTTCATACATTTTTTGAAAATCTTAACCTAGAGGAATTGATCGACTGGATCAATGAATGTGAGGAATATTTTGAGTATAAAGATGTTGAGTATCCTGATAGGGTCAAATTTGTGAAGGCTAGACTGAAAGGTCATGCGAAGATCTGGTGGCAAGAGATTCAATTGGAGTGAAATAGAAGAGGGAAAGATAAAATCACAAGATGGGATCGAATGGTAGATAAATTGAAGCGACAGTTCATTCTTGTTGATTATGAGCTTGACCTACTAAAGAAAATGCAAAGTTTGAAGTAAGTAGGAAGATCTATTTAGGAGTATACAGAGGAGTTCTATCGACTCCTCATCAGAACTGGCCATGCGGAAGCTGATAAGGAGAAAGTTGCTCGATACCTTAATGGGTTAAGGCCAAGTATTCAGGAGGAGTTGAATCTAGTTTGAATGAACAGTATTGAGGAGGCATACCAGTTTGCCCTAAAAGTAGAGGAAAACCTGAACAAGAAGTTTGAGAGCAGAAAAAATGGAAGAGGTCATGGTGGAAGATCTAGTGGACGGTCATATGGTGGCTGAAATGAAGATCCGAAAAAGAAGGATGAGGCCACTAGCAGCTAGAATCAGAAAGGAAACAATTCCAATCATTTCCAAGATCAGAATAATAGAGATCAGAGAGGAAGAGGAAGAGGACAAGGATCTGGAAGAGGAGGCTTCCGTGGAACATGTTTTCACTGTCGAGAAGAAGGTCATAGGGCATTTGAATGTCCTCAGTGCCAAGGCAGAATAGACTGGACAAATGAAAGCCAGGCCAGAGTTGTACATGTAGACAAAGATGTCAGATCATCAAATTATGAAGATGTTGAGAGAGGAGAAATGCTAATTAACAAAAAAGCTGCTGAGTGGTGAGAATGAACCTGAACAAAAGAGCAGCTTGTTTGGCACTAGATGCAAGTGTGAAGGTAAATGTTGTGATGTGATTATCGATAGTGGAAGCACTGATAATTTGGTGTCAGAAGAGAAGGTGACAAAGTTGAAGCTCAAGAGACAGAAACACCCACATCCATATCGGATTGCCTGGGTGCAGGATGACCACAAGGTCATGGTCAGTGAATAGTGCCTGGAAAAGTTCAAGATCGGCGAGTACCAAGATGAGGTACTATGTGATATCATCTCTATAGATGCATGTCATATGTTGTTGGGTAGACTGTGGAAGTTTGACAGATGTGTTGTACATGATGGTCATGCGAATACCTATTCCCTGACAAAGGATGGAGTGCGACATAAGCTAAAGTCATTGAAGGAGACTGAAGAAAAGGTATGTGGTAATGCAAGAATAACAATTGTTGATGGAAGAAAATTCCTAGATGGTATGCGGCATGACCATGTGTGTTTTGTTTTAATTCCAAAAGCTAGTAAAGAAGAAGTGGAGGATGTACCTTTAGAGGTTGCAGATTTTTTGAATGAGTTTCAGGATATTGTATCTGATAATGTACCTGATGGATTACCACCGATAAGGAAGATCAACCATCAGATGGATTTGATTCTAGGAGCCAATTTGTCAAACAAAGCAGCACATAGAATGACACCCACAGAAAGTGAAGAGTTGAACAGATAAGTACATGAGTTATTGCAGAAGGGGTTGATTCGAGAGAGTCTGAGTCCCTGTGCTGTACCAGTGATATTAGCACCAAAGAAGAATGGAGAGTGGAGGATGTGTACAGATTCCAGAGAAATAAATAAGATCACAATCAAGTATAGGTTTCCATTGCCATGAATGGATGATATTATGGATTGTTTGAGTGGAGCTGTGTATTTCTCAAAGATAGATCTGAAGAGTGGATATCACCAGATTCGAATCAGAGAAGGAGATGAATGGAAGACTACCTTCAAGACAAAGGAAGGACTGTATGAGTGGTTAGTCATGCCTTTTGGGCTAACCAACGCACCAAGCACTTTCATGCGGCTCATGAATGAGGTTCTGAAAGAATTTTTGGGTAAGTTTGTCATTGCTTACCTAGATGATATTTTGATCTTTAGCAAGACATTGGAGGAACATATGGTGCATATTCGTATGGTGTTTGAGAAGCTAAGAGATGAGAAATTGTTGATTAATTTGAAGAAGTGCAGTTTTATGAAGAAAGAGTTAGTGTATTTAGGATTTTTAGTTTCAGCAGAAGGTCTAAAAATGGACCCAGAGAAGGTACAAGCTATCCTTGAATGGCCTACTCCAAGGAGTGCTACTAAGGTAAGATCTTTTCATGGTTTGGCTAGCTTTTATAGAAATTTTATCAGAAATTTTAGCAGTATTTGTGGTCCCTTGACTAAAACAATAAGAGGGGATAGAAAAGAGTTTAAGTGGACTAAAGGGGTAGAAAATAGTTTTCAATTGTTGAAATAAAAAGTTACAGAACAACCTGTTTTAGCACTTCCAGATTTTAATAAGGTGTTTCAAGTAGATTGTAATGCTAGTGGTACCGCAATAGGAGCTGTTATGAGCCAAGAAGGTAAACCGGTTTCTTATTTCAGTGAGAAATTAAATGATGTCAAGAGGAAGTATTCTATTTATAATCAAGAATTTTATGCTATAGTTCAGGCATTGAAGAAGTGGAGACACTATCTGCTTCTTATGGAGTTTGTTTTGTATACTGATCATCAAGCTTTGCAATATTTGAATATTCAAAGAAAGTTGAATCAGATACATTTGAAATGGGTTGAGTTTTTGCAGAGTTATAAATTTGTTTTGAAACACAGAAGTGGAAAGTCTAACAGGGTTGCAGATGCTCTTAGCAGAAGGCAACTATTGTTGACAGAGATGCAGATTGAGGTGGTTGGGTTCAAGGAACTCAAGAATTTGTATCCAGAGGATCCTGATTTTGGTGGAGCTTGAAAAGCTTGTAAAGAACCTATTACTTTAGATAGGACGAAATGGTTGAATTTTATCATCCAAGATGATATGCTATTCAAAGGGAGTCAGTTGTGCATTCCACGAAGTTCTATGAGGGAGAATTTCATCAAAGAGAATCACAGTGGAGGATTGGCTGGACATTTTGGTTGTGATAAAACCCTTACTTTGGTTGGTGAGAATTATTATTGGCTACAATTGCAGCAAGATGTGAATAAGTTTATATAGAGTTGCAGAGTATGTCAGATGGTGAAAGGAGTGAAGCAGAATATAGGGTTGTATCAGCCATTACCTGTATCAGAGAAGCCTTGGGAGGATATCAGTATGGAATTTGTTCTAGGTTTACTGAGGACACAGCAGGAACATGATTCAATTTTTGTAGTAGTTGACAAATTTTCAAAGATGGCACATTTCATTCCCTACAAGAAGACTAATGATGATGTTCATGTAGCAGAATTATTTTTCAGAGAAGTACTCAGACTACATGGTTTGCCAAAGACCATAGTTTCAGATCGAGATACTAAGTTTGTTAGATATTTTTGGCGTACATTGTGGAAGAAGTTGAAGATAGATTTGAAGTTCAGTTCATCACATCATCCATAGACTGATGGACAGACAGAGGTGGTGAATAGAGGTTTGGGAAATCTGCTGAGATGTTTGGTTGGAGATAAGCCAACAGGATGGGATTTGATTTTACCATAGGTAGAACTTGCATACAATAATTCTATCAACAGGAGCACTGGTAAATCACCATTCCAGATTGTATATGGAAGTAGTCCAAGAAATGCATCTGAGTTGAGAAAGATAGATAAAGGAGAAATAAGTAGTGCTGAAGCTGAGGATTTTACAGAACACTTGAAGAACATCCATGAGGAGGTGAGGAAGCATATTACCAAGATGAATGCACAGTATAAGGCTAAGGCAGATGAGAAAAGGAGACATAAGGAATTTCAGGTTGGAGATGAAGTCATGGTTCATTTGTGGAAGGAACAAATTTTGGTTGGTACATATAACAAGTTGAAAATGAAGAAGTTTGGACCATGTACGATACTGAAGAAGCATGATTCAAGAAATGCATATGAGGTAGAATTGCCTATTGAGCTGAATATTTCACCAGTATTTAACATTTCAGATTTGACAGATTATCATGAAGGAGGTGTTGAAGATGAGGTTGCAGTAGCACATTGGAGTATTCCAGCAACCAGTTCAGATATCAAGGAGATTGAAGACATACTGGATAGTCATGTTGGCAGAAGCACAAGGAACAGGACATATGAAGAGTATTTGGTCAAATGGAAAGGATGACCTGTAGAAGATTCATCATGGCTAACAAAGGAGGAGGTTAACCGTCTTGGTTTTCTTCTACGCACCTGAGTCTTGATAGGGTCACTTCTCAAATTACCCCGGGTGTCTGATGCAGGAGCATCCTAGGTGTAAGGGCAATCTTGCATCACCCAAAAATATTTTTGTTTTTGTATTCAATAAGGGCTATCTTGTGCAGAGCTACTATTTATAAAAACTTGCTATTTTTAGTAAGTTGGCCGTACGATCTCGGAATGTTCTAATTTTACATGTGGACGTTCATATCAGTCATATCAGCCTGCCAGCAAAGTTTCATGGCTAGATCAGGTCTAGTTTTGAAGATATTAAAGATTTTCAATATTGGCAGCAGGGTATAGAAACTTTGAACTCAGTTTTGAATGATTTAGAGGCCTTAGATGAGGTCAAAAATTTGGGTGACAGGCACTTTCTGCTAGTCAAGTCTGTAAAGCGCTTCGTGGCATTTCTGAAATGGGGTTATAATAGTCAATCGGGTCAACTGGTGATGACTTATGGTCTCCGGAAGTCAGGCCACCTGAAATGGCGGAAAATAATTTTTCTTCAAAATTTCTGTTCAGATTTCAAAAGTTATTTTGAGCCGACTTTGATGTAATAAATTGAAAAATAAAATAATTCTAAGTTGGGTCAGCCCTAAGGGCTAAATTTCTAGAACCTTCTTGGGCGGTGGAAATTGCCTATAGAAAGAAGGCTCGTAGTGTTGTTTAGGGCAGTTCTGGGTAGTAGATCCGGGTATTGATTCGAATATTTTTCCTACATAATATTGTAAGGGAATGCCCGTGTGGCTTTGCATATTGTAATTTTGAAAGTTTGTAATTCCACATTTGTGGAGATAATAAGAAGCTAATTTTCTATTCTTGTATATTATTGTTGTTGTTTCTCTATTTTTGTTGTGTGTTTGTGGTATTAAGGGGAGCACCCTTCATCAAGTTGTATTAGAGCAGGAGTTCCTGAGTGTGTAAATAGATCACCGATTGTGAGGCAGTTTGCACCAGGACCATGGTTTTTAGCGTGCATCGTGAAAATGCCTCCACGAAAAGAACGTGGCGGAAGAGCTGGTGCTATGACACCTGAGGTTAGAGAGTTGTAGAGACAAGTGCGAGCATTGCAAAGAAGAGATTCGCAGAGGAATGAATCTTAATGTCAGAGATGAAAGTGAGGATGAAGCCGAAGAAGAATATCAAGAAGGAGAAGCCGAAATTGTGAACCAGGAGGAAGAAAGACTTTTTCGGGTGATTTTTAAGATTGGGAAAAGACCTAAGATTGAGGTTCCTACATTTTTTAGAAATCTTAACCTAGAGGAATTGATCAACTGAATCAATGAATGTGAGGCATATTTTGAGTATGAAGATGTTAAGGATCTTGATAGGGTCAAATTTGCGAAGGCTAGACTGAAAGGTCATGCGAAGATCTAGTGGCAAGAGATTCAATTGGAGCGAAATAGAAGAAGAAAAGATAAAATCACAAGATGGAATAGGATAGTGGATAAATTGAAGCAACAGTTCATTCTTGTTGATTATGAGTTTGACCTACTAAAGAAAATGCAAAGTTTAAAGCAAGCAGGAAGATCTGTTCAGGAGTTCTATCGACTCCTCATCAGAACTAGCCATGTGGAAGCTGATAAGGAGAAAGTTGCCCGATACCTTAATGGGTTAAGGCCAAGTATTCAGGAGGAGTTGAATTTGGTTTGAATGAACAGTATTGAGGAGGCATACCAGTTTGCCCTAAAAGTAGAGAAAAAGTTGAACAAGAAGTTTGAGAGAAGACAAAATGGAAGAGGTCGTGGTGGAAGATCTGGTGGATGGTCATATGGTGGCCGAAATGAAGATCTGAAAAAGAAGGATGAGGCTAGTAGCAGCCAGAATCAGAGAGGAAACAATTTCAATCATTTCCAAGATCAGAATAATAGAGATCAGAGAGGAAGAGGAAGAGGACAAGGATCTGGAAGAGGAGGCTTTCGTGGAACATGTTTTCACTGTGGAGAAAAAGGTCATAGGGCATTTGAATGTCCTCAGTGCCAAAGTAGAACAGATAGGAGAAATGAAAGCCAGGCGAGAGTTACACATGTAAACGAAGATGCCAGATCATCAAATTCTGAAGATGCTGAAAGAGAAGAAATGCTAATTAACAGAAAAGTCCCGCTGAGTGGTGAGAATAAACCTGAACAAAGGAGGAGCTTGTTTCGCACTAGATGCAAGTGTGAAGGTAAATGCTGTGATGTGATTATCGATAGTGGAAACACTGACAATTTGGTGTCAGAAGAGATGGTGACAAAGTTGAAGCTCAAGAGATAGAAACACCCACATCCATATCGGATTGCCTGGGTGCAGGATGACCACAAGGTCATGGTCAGTGAACAGTGCCTGGTAAAATTCAAGATCGGCGGGTACCAAGATGAGGTACTATGTGATATCATCTCTATGGATGCATGTTATATGTTGTTGGGTAGACCATGGCAGTTTGACAGATGTGCTATACACGATGGTCGTGCGAATACCTATTCCCTAACAAAGGATGAAGTGCGACATAAGCTAAAGTCATTGAAGGAGACCGAAGAAAAGGTATGTGGTAATGCAAAAGTAACATTTGTTGATGGAAGAAAATTCCTAGATGGTATGTGGCATGAGCATGTGTGTTTTGCTTTAATTCTAAAAGCTAGTAAAGAAGAAGTAGAGGATGTACCTGTAGAGGTTACAGATTTGTTAAATGAGTTTCAGGATATTGTATTTGATAATGTACCTGATGGATTACCACTGATAAGGAAGATTAGTCATCAGATGGATTTGATTTCAGGAGTCAGTTTGCCAAACAAGGCAGCACACAGAATGCAACCAGCAAAAATTGAAGAGTTGAACAAACAAGTACACAAGTTATTATAGAAGGGGTTGATTCGAGAGAGTCTGAGTCCCTATGCTGTACCAGCGATATTAGCACCAAAGAAGAATGGAGAGTGGAGGATGTGTACAGATTCCAGAGCAATAAACAAGATCACAATCAGGTATAGGTTTCCATTGCCACGAATGGATGATATTATGGATTGTTTGAGTGGAGTTGTGTATTTCTCAAAGATAGATCTGAAGAGTGGATATCACCAGATTTGGATCAGAGAAGGAGATGAATGGAAGACTGCCTTCAAGACAAAGGAAGGACTGTATGAGTGGTTGGTCATGCCTTTTGGGCTAACCAATGCACCAAGCACTTTCATGCGGCTCATGAACGAGGTTCTGAAGGAATTTTTGGGTAAGTTTGTCATTGTTTACTTAGATGATATTTTGATTTTTAGCAAGATATTGGAGGAACATATGGTGCATATTCGTATGGTGTTTGAGAAGCTAAGAGATGAGAAATTGTTGATTAATTTGAAGAAGTGCAGTTTTATGAAGAAAGAGTTAGTGTATTTGAGATTTGTAGTTTTAGTCGAAGGTCCAAAAATGGACCCAGAGAAGATACAGGCTATCATTGAATGGCCTACTCCAAGGAGTGCTATTGAGGTAAGATCTTTTCATGGTTTGGCTAGCTTTTACAAAAAGTTTATCAAAAATTTTAGCAGTATTTGTGGTCCCTTGACTGAAATAATGAGAGGGGATAGAAAAGAGTTTAAGTGGACTAAAAGGGCAAAAAAAAGTTTTCAATTGTTGAAACAAAAAGTTATAGAACAACCTATTTTAGCACTTCCATATTTTAATAAGGTGTTTCAAGTAGATTGTGATGCTAGTGGTACCGCAATAGGAGCTGTTATGAGCCAAGAAGGTAAACCGGTTGCTTATTTTAGTGAGAAGTTAAATGATGCCAAGAGGAAGTATTTTGTTTATGATCAGGAAATTTATGCTATAGTTCAGGCATTGAAGAAGTGGAGACACTATCTGCTTCCTAAGAAGTTTGTTTTGTATACTGATCATCAAGCTTTGCAATATTTGAATAGTCAAGGAAAGTTGAATCAGAGGCATTTGAAATGGGTTGAGTTTTTGCAGAGTTATACATTTGTTTTGTGACATAAAAGTGGAAAGTCTAACAGGGTTGTAGATGCTCTTAGCAGAAGGCAACTATTGCTGACAGAAATGCAGATTGAGGTGGTTGGGTTCAAAGAACTCAAAAATTTGTATCCAGAGGATCCTGATTTTGGTGGAGCTTGGAAAGCTTGTAAAGAACTTGTTTCTCTAGATAGGATGAAATGGATAGATTTTATCATCCAAGATGATATGCTATTCAGAGGGAGTTAGTTGTGCATTCCACGAAGTTCTATGAGGGAGAATCTCATCAAAGAAAAGCATAGTGGAGGATTGGCTGGACATTTTGGTCGTGATAAAACCCTTGCTTTGGTTGGTGAGAATTATTATTGGCTACAATTGCAGCAAGATGTGAATAAGTTTGTACAGAGTTGCAGAGTATGTCAAATGGCGAAAGGAGTGAAGCATAATACAAGATTGTATCAACCATTACCTGTACCAGAGAAGCCTTGGGAGGATATCAGTATGGACTTTGTTCTAGGTTTACCGAGGACACAGCGGGAACATGATTCAATTTTTGTAGTAGTTGACAGATTTTCAAAGATGGCACATTTCATTCCCTGCAAGAAGACTAATGATGTTGTTCATGTAGCAGAATTGTTTTTCAGAGAAGTAGTCAGACTACATGGTTTGCCAAAGACCATAGTTTCAGATCGAGATACTAAGTTTGTTGGATATTTCTGGCATACATTGTGGAAGAAGTTGAAGAGAGATTTGAAGTTCAGTTTATCACATCATCCACAGACTAATGGACAGACAGAGGTGGTGAATAGAAGTTTGGAAAATCTGCTGAGATGTTTGGTTGGAGATAAGCCAACAAGATGGGATTTAATTTTACCACATGCAGAATTTGCATACAATAATTCTGTCAACTGGAGCACTAGTAAATCACCATTCCAGATTGTATATGGAAGTAGTCCAAGAAATGCATCTGAGTTGAGAAAGATAGATAAAGGAGAAATAAGTAGTGCTGAAGCTGAAGATTTTGCAGAACACTTGAAGAACATCCATGAGGAGGTGAGGAAGCATATTATCAAGATGAATGCGCAGTATAAGGCTAAGGCAGATGAGAAAAGGAGGCATAAGGAATTTCAAGTTGGAGATGAAGTCATGGTTCATTTGCGGAAGGAGTGAATTCCGGTTAGTACATATAACAAGTTGAAAATGAAGAAGTTTGGACCATGTACGATACTAAAGAAGCATGATTCAGGAAATGCATATGAGGTAGAATTGCCTACTGAGCTGAATATTTCACCAGTGTTTAACATTTCAGATTTGATAGAGTATCATGAAGGAGGTGTTGAAGATGAGGTTGCAGCAGCATAATGGAGTATTCCAGCAACCAGTTCAGATATCAAGGAGATTGAAGACATACTGGACAGTCGTGTTGGCAGAAGCATAAGGAACAGGACATATGAAGAGTATTTGGTCAAATGGAAAGGATGACCTGTAGAAGATTCATCATGGCTAACAAAGGAGGAGGTTAACCATCTTGGTTTTCCTCTGCACACCTGAGTCCTGACAGGGTCACTTCTCAAATTACCCCGGGTGTCTGATGCAGGAGCATCCTGGGTGTAAGGGCAATCTTGCATCACCCAAAAATATTTTTGTTTTTGTATTCAATAAGGGCTATCTTGTGCAGAGTTGCTATTTATGGAAACTTGCTATTTTTAGTAAGTTGGCTGTACGATCTCAGAATGTTCTGATTTTACATGTGGAGGTTCATCTCAATCATATCAGCCTGCCAGCAAAATTTCATGGCTAGATCAGGTCTAGTTTTGAAGATATTGAAGATTTTCAGTATTGGCAGCAGGGTACAGAAACTTTGAACTCAGTTTTGAAGGCTTTAGAGGCCCCGAATGAGGTCAAAAATTTGGGTGATAGGCACATTGCGATGGACAAGCCTGGAGAGCGCTTCGTGGCATTTCCAAAATGGGGTTATAATAGTCAATCGGGTCAACTGGTGATGACTTATGGTCTTCGAAAGTCGGGCCACCTAAAATGGCGAAAAATAATTTTTCTTCAAAATTTTTGTTCGGGTTTCAAAAGTTATTTTGAACAGACTTTGATGTAATAAATTGAAAAATAAAATAATTCTAAGTTGGGTCGGCCCTAAGGGCTAAATTTCTAGAACCTTCTCGGGCGGTGGAAATTGCCTATATAAAGAAGGCCCGTAGTGTTGTCTGGGGCAGTTCTGGGTAGTAGATCTGGGTATTGATTTGAGGATTTGTCCTACATAATTTTGTAAGGGAATGCCCGTGTGGCTTTGCATATTGTAATTCTGAAAGTTTGTAATTCCACATTTGTGGAGATAATAAGAAGCCAATTTTCTGTTCTTGCATATTAATGTTGTTGTTTCTCTATTTTTGTTGTGTGTTTGTGGTATTAAGGGGAGCACCCTTCATCAAAATGTATATAGACAAAATGTTTCTATATATTCCTTATTTTTCCGCCATATACATATCCACAACAAAAATTTCTACGTACAAAGTACTCCCCCTCGGTGCATGCTCCCGGTAGTATGTAATATACATATCAAAAATATACTATTTGGCATATACATGTTTTCCCCCTTTTTGATAATAATGCCTAATACCCAAAAAGTATATAATGTATACTTACATCTTATCAAAAATGTGTGGATGGGTTTTCTTTACAGACTCTAAGAGGTTGTCTCATTCCTCTGTCAAGTTGGTAAGAGCAATATGCTCAAGACTGACTTGGGCATGCATGTCAAAGATATTATCCAACACTGAAATCTCTGGTGTTGCCACAAGTTGTTCAGCTTTGACAATGTGTGCTTCGAAAATTTTCAGGTAAGGAGTGAGTTCTTTCTATAACTCTGTAACCTGATCGGTGATGTGCACTTCTTGTTTCCTTAAATCTGCTATCAGTCGTCGGAGTTCCTGAACTCAGTTAATATGCTTTAAGAAAGCAATTGGCTCGGGGATAGCTGCTTGTGTACTCAACTTTATCTCTTCTTCTAAACCTTTTATCTTTTCACTGACTGCTACAGTGAAGGTGTCTGAAGTACACATCTTGATTAGAAGTTGATAGATTATCTGGGTGATAGATTTTACCTCGGTAATGACCGCAGATAATTTTACCTTGTTCAGTGCCACTTCTGTGCTAATCATTTCTGCCAATTTGTTCTGGATCTTTGATTCTACCCTTTCTTCTATTCTTTTGTCTGCATCTGTATCAGGGGCATTGATTTTGTCAGCGAGTGTGGCAAGTTGATCTAAGATGGGAGTATTCTCATCAATATTTGTTTCTGGTACTATTTGTTGCAGAATATCCCTCGCATCATTTAACGCTTCTTTATGTTTGTGTTCTTGCCTTAACTTCTCTTGTGCCGCTTTCCTTGAACATAATTCCCCATATCTACTTAGTTCCTCAGGGCTTAGGGTTCTTGGGTCACATTCTGGTATAATGATAACTTCATCAATGGTGACTGGCCCTTTGGCTTTCTTCTTCTTCTTCTGGGCAAGAGGTGACTTCTTCTCACTTATGACAATAGCTTTTTCTTCACTTCTTGGAGTATCTTTCCCAGTTGACACTATATCATCCTTCTTCGACTCCTCAGTAGATTGTGTGGGAGTCTCGGTTGTAGTGTCAGGTGGGATCACCTCGGTTGACTTTGTTTCTTCTAGTTCCTTTGTTTCTATAGACTATGCCTCTGGTTTGTTATGCTCATTTGTATTTGTAGGTTGCTCGGTTGCTTGAATCTCAGTTTTATCTTTATTTGGCTCAGGATGAGACACATCGGGTTGTACTTGTAAAATTATTTCAACTGCCTCTACAAGTACAGGTAGTTCTCCTAGTAGAGATGTGGGCACACTATCAGTGTTTAATGCTTCATCTTTGTAAAGTGCAATTGTCACATCTTCATCATCCTCATCATCAAGATCACTATTAGTGATGTCATCAATGAGTGCATCATCATCAGTTTTCTTTTGTAAGTGGATCTTGACTTGATCTAGTGCATCCTATGAAATTTTGATTTCTTCCTTTTGTTCGGTGATATCAATTACCTCAATAACTGATATACCGATGTCTTCTATTTTCTTACCTTTATTATCATCAATGAAAATACCTTTATCTTTTGAACTGTGTCTCTTCTTAGACAGTTTCAGGAATGCTTCCTGTTCAGCTTTCTCTTCTGCTTTCAGAATTGATGTCCATAGAGAATCACATATGACATCCATATCATCCACATTCTCATCCATGATCTGCATAGCTCTATTCTTGACTAGAAATCTAGCTTGACACTTTGTCATGTATTCACTTACCACAGCATAGCTAAAGTGTGAGGCTGCACGACTTAGTGACTATTCTCTTTTCCTTTTCTCTATATCTAGTGCAATAGCCCATCTCTCACTTATTTTGTCATCAAGTTCTTTTGGCAATTGACATGCAAATTCCATTGGTACTCTCTTGAATTTAATCATCATTTGGACGATAGCATGTTCTATCTTTGTCTTGTCCTCAATTGACATGTTAAATTTGTCTATGCCTGGATCGTTAAGATTTCCATTCTCAATTATATCTTCAATTATTTCTTCTATAGTACTTTCCCTGTTACGAACTAACTTGAATTGATCAGGATCATTTTCAATTTCTGTATCCTCTAGATCTTCCTTATTTCTTATATATTTCCTCTTTTTCTTCGGTGTCTTAGCTACTTTCTTGTTCTTTCTCTTAACATATTTCCTGGTCGGTGTAGCTGCTCTTCTTTTTGCTACTTTTACTACTACTTGCTCAGTGGATTGTGTAGCAATTGACGAACGTGTCTTCATTCCTTCAGGTTCTGGTAGCTGCATATCTTGTTCATCATTGGTGGGAGGAACCGGTGGGTGATCCTTTTCTTTGTCTAACTCATTTTCCTCGCTATCATAGGGCTTGTCAGCCAACTGTAACTGACCTTCGATTGCTTCTTTAACCGGTGACTCCTTAGGTGAGTCAGATGCATTTCCATATTTTGCTATGAGATCTTTTTTCATTTTCTTCGCTCTTCTTGACATTTTTCCAACCTCTATGTCTATTGTGATTCTAGACTTAGCTTCCTCATATACACCAAACCTATTGGTAGTGATGTCTATCGGTAATGCCAACAATGCATTGATAGATTTCAAAGCAAAATCATGATTCATTTCATATCCCATTGGTGCTAGCCATTTTGTTCTCAGTTCTACTGTCTTTATCATTGAGTGGTCTGTGCTGACTACAAAGCATATATCATCTTCAAATTTACTTACTAATTCCTTTGGAATTCTACTCCTTTGTTGCATCTTTGTTTGAAATTCCTTGAAATATGCATTGAATTCCTTATTCAGATTGTCTCCTAGACTTTTCATCATTTCACCGATTTGAGCAGTTATCGGTTTGTCTGATTGCCAGTTTACTTTACCGATACCCGGTACATATTTTTGTAGATAGAGAAATGTACATACAAGTAGTGATCCGTACTTACATGTATTGGACTTCTTTGCCTTTATTGTCTTCATATTATCATGTAGTTGGTGTAGTAGCAGTTCTACAAGATCAACCTGGTGATCTTTCTTCACAATTTTGTAAGCCATATCCATGGCGCTGTAGGGTACACTATTTGGTCTACTAGATTGGAATATCTTGTACCCGATGACATGAGCTACAAATTTTACCTCTGGATCTTTGATAGTTGATATCTTCAGTGCCCTACCATCCCATTGAGATCCAGTGTTCTTTTCTACATAGGGACGAGATGAACTTTGAAAGGCTTTGGCTTTGTCAGTTGTAGGGTACCTAGTAACCCTACTGATAATCTTCTTCGTGAACTCAACAGGTTTATCTAGCCAAAATTTTCCATCATGAAATCTTCTTAGCACAATTCTTATCCAGTCATTGTGGAATGATTGCAGGAAGTATATAAAACACCGTAACCCTGACTCCTCAATCTTCTTGTATTTGGATTTAATCTTACCATTCGGTCCACAGACTTGCTAATAAGCAACAATAGTCTCAAAATCACATACTTCACCAATTTTGTAGTGAATATAGGCCCTAACATCTTCTATCAACAAAACCCTATCTGGAATACTCGAAAATGCACCCATATCGTTTGTTTGTGCTACGACCTTGGGATGAGGTTTGAATTTCTCCTCGGCAAAATGTGCCCTAACAATTAATTCTACTTCCTCCTCAATGTTATGTGATTTGCTTGCAGTCGATGTTGATGCCATAAATTATTTCTAGGGTTTTGGAAAATAATAGATAACCAGTGTTTAGTAGGCAGATGAACTTACTCGTTATCATCAAAGAATTGTCGCCGGTTCTATCTACAGTAGCCTTGAATCTATTTTGAAAATCTTTAGCTCGAACTCTTCTCTGAAAAATCTCTATTCTTCGAAGTCACAATGTAACAATGAACTCTGTTTCCACGTATACATAGACTTTTTGATGTTCCCGCTCAAACTTTGATGCATTAAATGCGTGATCTAACTTTTGATATGAAACAGCTGTCAGCTCGGTTATGTCTATAATTTCTTTTGCTCGGTTAACATAGAATTTCTTCATCGGTTTGCACTATTGTTAGTTAACCTTGTGTAGTGATTACCGATGGGTAACCAACTCACGTTTCTTCTTTTACTGACTATATGATATTTGTAAACTTATAACACTTAAACCATGGTGCATCTTTATTCATGTAGATTTGGTATTTGTACATCATATATAAGGAACTGTATGTAAAATGTGATCATTTAAAATGTCAGTTCCATACATACCTTTGTCATCTTAAGTGGAGGTACCGATGTCACCCAATCCAATGGACGAGGTTTCACTGACAATGTTACTTGACTCAGCAATCTCATTAGATGCCTTCTTCCACATTGTGTTCCTTAACTTCGTAATTTCTGCAATGTTATATCCACTTTCAAATATATGGTTTTCATCTGGTGCTCAGTCTTTGCAGTTCTTGCTTACATGACCGACCTTGTGACAGTGCATATATGCCATTCCTGCATTTGTCCAATTTCTTGATTGTCCAATCTGACTCTTTGTGTAACAATTTGCTGCAATATGTCCATACTGACCACATACAGTACAATTAGTCCATGTATTATAATCCCAAACATATGAGTTACCTTGTCTCTTCGGTTGATATGGTTTTCGTTGTAGTTTCTCTTTAGGTGTCCAAACTTGTTTCATTTTCGCCTTGCAGTCCCTTGCAGTGTGTCCATGCTTATTACGAGTATAGCATATTTTCTCCTCAGTAGTATTATTAGCAATGTCATTCTTCTTAGCTCTGCATTCATAAGCTGGATGTCCAAACTTACCACAATAATAACAATATCCATTGAACTTAGGAATGACAGGAGGTTTACCTTGTGCTTTGCTTCTGCACACATTAGATGTATGTCTTGGTTTTCCATAGTGGTAACATATCATCACTTTAGGTTTCTGAGTTTGATTGTTGTTGACTTTTTCATCTTGTTGTGATGATTCTCCTTCACCGGTGTAGCCTATACCAGCTCTGCTTCTGAATCTCCTCTGATTAGTTAGGAAATCATCAATCTTTTTAGAACTGTCCTCAGCTATCTTCATCATTTCATTGTGTTTCTTTTGTGTCTTTATTTCATTTCTCAATTTTTCATTATCTTCTCTGAGTATTGCAACATCTTCAAGTCTTCTTGATAATTCTCCATTTACTCAGTTCATTTCTTGATTGACTGTCATCATCTGATTTGATACTTGGAAGTGACGATCAATGAGTCTCTGTATTTCACTTTCTTTTTCTTGAAGTTGTTCAGTCATCAGTCTTTGGTCTTCAATAGTCAGATTCTGATCTTGTTCAGCTTGTCTAGCATTGTTCATGATTTCCACCATTCTCACCATTTGAGACTCATGACTGATTTGAAGTGCTTTCACTTTCTCAGATAGATGCTGATTCTTTTCAGATAATTCAAAGATTATGCTTTCGGATCCGTTAGACATGCTTCTAGAGCTTGATCCAATATGATCAAATATTTCATCAATAGGTTCTTCATGATAACTAATTTCATTCAGCTGAATTGCAAGGTTCTTTCTTTCAACCAGTAATTTCTTCAATTATTTCTTGGCTTGTTTATACTGTTCCACAAACATCTGTATTTGTATCTTCTGATTCTCAATAGTCTTGTCAAGTTTGTATCTCTCCATGACTTAGATCTTTACCCTTCAGTGATTAGACTGTTCAACAAGAGAACTGTGTTATGATACCAATTGTTGGAATTAGGAGAGATAGGTACTGAGAGGGGAGGGGTGAATCAGTGCCCACAAAACTTTTCTTGTAAAAACCTTTCTGATCTATAACTAAATACTGTGATAACCGATCAAAATAACTTGAATACAATTGTATAAATCAATCATCTAGTTAACTTAAGAAAGTAAACAACGTGAAATCAATATGACAATCACATAACACAAGTATTTTGGTAACGCAGAAACCCTTGTAAGAAGGTAAAAACTGTGGTGGGGATGACACCCACAAATTCTTCACTACTGTAGATAGAAAAGGTTTGCCTGTTAAGGCTACAAGTTTTGATCACTTCTGGTGATCTTACCCTGTTAGGAGTAACATATTAGATTAGCTAGATCTACCTAGTTATAGGATTTAACAACACTAAATGAAGTGTGTACTCGGTTAAGAGATTTATACAAAGACTGTTAAGTCTACTCGGTTAAGAGATTTCACCAAAAAACTCTATCACAATTGTCAGAAAGTAATAGGTAAATATCTACTAGTTGATAACTCAATTGTCTGAAACAGATCTATAAGTGCTCATCAAAATATCACCTTATCTATGATGATTCTCTACTCTGTTCTGCTCGGTAAACTTCTCTAATTCGGCCCAATCTGATATCCTCTGTGCTCTATTCTGCTCGGTAAACTGGTTGTCTTGAAGATAGGCAATTTCTTCAAGTGCTCCGTGATTCATATATATTAGTTCACCCAACCCTTTTAAAATGGTGCGAACAAACAAAATATATAGTGTTATGTTTTGTCGACTTAGCAAAAATTAGGTTACAAAGATAATCATAACCCTAAGATCTACGGTGCAAAATAAACTAGATCAACTATTAAAAAAAGATAAACATTACATTTAATGAGTATCTATTTACAATAAATGCTCCTTGATCCTAGTAAACCATTTTATGATCTGTTGTAACTGTTTGCATAGAAGAATGTGCCATTCCAAATTACTATGTCATTTTTTGTGATCATCGGTAAACACTGTATAATATGCTCGGTGTATACTACGATGCTCGGTGTTTACTGACCGTTGGTGTCGATGTCGCTGGTTCTCGGTTAACTGTGTGATGCTTGATGTAAAGGCTTTACCGACTGCTCTGTCTTGCTTCAGGTTACTAATCTACTTAATATAAGTAATCGACCGACCTGTTTACTATCCTTTGATACTAATGACAACCTTGAATGCTCAATAGAGATTAACAAAGAGGACCCACTGCCCAAACAGCTTCAGGGTAAGATCACTGAACCCACTATCTAAATAATCTTTGCATTACTCAACAGAATAATATGTTACATCTTCTCTGACTATGCCAAACCACACTCACTATTACATCAGATCTCAAATTTAGATCTTTGTACTTCACATGTCTTCCTTCACAAATTCGCTTTCATACTTAGCTCTTTTCTTCACTTCATGCATACAGCATCACACACAACCGTTACTTCCATATCACAACTACATCACAACAAGGAAATACATTCCTTCCTTTATACCACACTCAAATAATTACAAATGAGTCGGCATACAATTACAATATAAAAGTTTCCACACCCTACATCAAAATTGCACAAAACTGTCAGCTTCCAAATACAATAAATCTTCACTTGTGCGACCTCAAAGTTTGCACTGTCATCCACGTCACTATCAATGAGCCTTCAACTTCCCTTTAACTGTACAAAACCAGATTCCATCCCAATTAGGAGATATTATCCGATTTCCACAAACTGCTACTCAAGAACACTGCCTGAATACTGCTTCCACCAAAATGCTCATAACTTCCATAAATAAATGAATTATTGTCTGCGCTCTTAACCATAGACATATAACATATCAAAGAGTATATCTTCAACATCGCATAGCTCCAACTGCAATAACCCACGTGCGCTAATCCAAACTCTGTGTACTTCTCTGCAAGTCTTCGGTAAATCATTGTGTTGACATCAATGACAATCATAGTCATGAATGCAACAACAACTGCTACAGAATGGCTGCCAAACATTTAGCATTCATTCCTAACATAAAAAAGGTCTCAAAAAGAACATAAAGAAAGTTCTTACTTTTTAAGACTATGCAAGTAATATAAAGTATTATTCCTCTACAATGTGGGATTTTTCTCCCGAGATAGTTTTTGACAATTATCTTGTGTTTATCTTTATGTATCTTCATTATCTTCTTCTAAATGTGTTTCATATATTATGTAATAGTTCAATGTTGTAAATAAAATTTGCATTATATGTCCATCTAGATTAGTGTTAGGAATTGTTTTGTGTACATTAGCTTCCATTCAAGTAGAAGTTCTAAATCTATTGGAGAAGATTGATTTCATTGTGTCAGATTGTGTACTTGAGGTACGATCACTGATGAGAAAGATAAGTCACCAAATGGATTTGATACTGGGAAACATTTTTTTCCAAATAAGATAAACACAAGAATTACTCTTGCAGAGAATGAGGAACTAAATAGACAAGCTCATGAGTTGCTGAAGAAATGACTAATCAGGGAGAGCATAAGTCCTATCCATGTAGATATTTATGGTGCCCCCTCCATCTCTCTAGATAAATATATAATTAAAAGAGAGAGCCAGTAAATTAGCAATATACATGGAACCTTGGTGTATCTCTAAAATATTATCAATTTAACAACTCTTTAATGTTGTGTCAATGGTCGAAATGACCTAGTTTAAAATAATTGTTGGATACCCTTATATTATTTATAAAAAATATGATCAAATAGAAAGAAAAGGAGTGTACTCATGGGACACAAAAGGATCTCATTTCCCTTTTTTTTACAAGTTTGACAAAGATAATATCATTGCACCATTGGTGAGAGAAGTGCAAGAAACAAATTTGTCATTTTTTTCTACACAATCCAAGATTTCAAGAAATATCCTTATTTAATGGTCTCCACATTCCAAAATTAAAATTGATCATGTTAGGAATTAATGTGATGTTTGTCCCACATTTTTGCTCTTAGGATTCAAAAAACAAACAAAAAATAGGATAAATATCTTGCCAAAAGCTGATTTTTAGTGGGTTTCCTTTTCAAATTTGAATCAAAG
Source organism: Chamaecyparis obtusa (assembly GCA_027943335.1). Classification (NCBI taxonomy): domain Eukaryota; kingdom Viridiplantae; phylum Streptophyta; class Pinopsida; order Cupressales; family Cupressaceae; genus Chamaecyparis; species Chamaecyparis obtusa. The sequence continues at coordinate 230,192 of BSBK01003028.1, forward strand.
CATTATTATTTGGCAGTTATGCATTTAGAGTGGCAAATTTTTCCTTTTTCCTAACATAGTGGTTTTGTTTTCTTTTGTGTTTTTTTTGCACTTTTACATATAAATAAGATATTTGTGCTCATTTTTTGGTAGAATATACTAGGTATTTGCATGCCATTAGAACTTTGCATATTCATTAGTTTCTCAAATTTAATTGACTATAATGACATTTATTTATTCAAACTTATTTCAAGTGGTTTAGAAACTTGTAATTATGCACTGCTAGATGGCCAATATATGAAATGGTCATTTTGTTTTTATATTTCAATTCTAGAACCTTTTACTTTATGGATGCTTAAATGTTTAGTTCTCTTCTAATATTGTGGACTATTTAGCATGGATAACTTTTAAAAACCATTTTTTATATATAGTTTCAAACTAGTCATTTAGAATAGCTTTGATTCCATCTTTTTTAAGTTCAGTTATTTCTTATCATTGCAACTTGGTGTAAAAAACTTATTAAGAATCCTATTAAGAGTCGTATTTTACAATTCCAAAGGTTGTCCTATAAATTATGTCCAAAATTTATAGGTTTCCAAGTTTAACACAAGATTTGACATGAGTATAAACTTGAACATTAACAATATAACATAATAATTCTTAGTAGCTTCTGGTTTCTAACTATGTAAACATTCTAATATGTATACTTTATGTAGATAAAATCATTCTAGAAGAAAACCCCCACAGTCCATAGAAACTCAATGCATTATTTAATAATCAATCATTTTAATACATTTTCAAAGGCTAATACTAGCACCAACAATCTATTAAAGTCAATTCTAGAAGTAAAAATTAGCTACAAAACTCACTATGAAACCTCTATGTCAACCACCTTATCAATAGAAGAAGCAATACATAAACAGCCAAATGATAATTAACAAAATAAGAGCTAGAAAAATTCAAAATGTGATTCGCAAATCCCTCGTCAAAATCCAATGCCCAAATCTTAAAAATAAGTCAACAAGCTTGTCATAACCCACTCACTAATTTAGGAACTCTATTTTCACTCTTTTAGTGTTGCATTTGGTATATTTGTCATTAATGTCAATAAGTATGTGTGTATGTCAATGACAGGATATGACTAAAGACATAGCAATCTCAGATTGTTACAAGGTGACAAAGTTGTGGATGTTACAAGGTGACAAAAAAAAAAGACATAAATATGTTCTCTTTTTGTTTGTGACAGCTTGCATAGAAGACTCACAGTATAAGATGTGCATATTGGAATTGTACATAAGATTGTCAAGTACATAAGTACTTAATAGAAAACTTGTTAATACTATATGTTGTCTTCAACAGGGTAGTGACTTTGTATGTGGTGATGATGTATCAGAATGTCTTCAATACAAGTTTCTACATTCTATGTTTCTGTCACTGTGTTTTCTACATTGTGTTATTTTGATTTCTGAAATAGTCAAAATAACAACATTGGTGATGACCATTGTAAACTCCTTTAGAATATTGTTTGTTTTTTATCTTAACAATAATTTTTATGGTTATTATACTCTGATATACATTTGAACATATGTTCTTAAAGGTTTTGTTCGTATATGTTTGAATTCATTCATCTTTTGTCACCTGGGCGACAGAAAGAATAGAACCAAGCGACAGAATGACAAATGATAGGAGTCTGTCGAAACTAATGAAAGAGTTTAGTGTTTTCACAAGTGTAATTAAAATGAACAAAAAACTTTGAGAAATAATGATTATAGTCGAATGCATAAGTCGTATGATGCTCGGTTTTTCAAAATACAGTTAAAATGTTTAACGACTTGTTCTTCATAGTCAACTATTTCGAAACCATATTGTTTGGAATTTGTCAGAGGAATCAATGTTATGGAAAAATGTAATGTGTATTGGGATGTGTGAAGGGTGAAGATGAGTTGTTAAGAATGTGAAGACAGAAGAGATATCGGGTGAAAACATGATATATGATAGTTTTAAATATGTAATAGATATAATTGTAGCAGAGTTTGTTTTGCAGATAAAAATTAGTTCAAAAGTGAGAAAGGGCTTGATCAGTAGTGTAATAATTAGAATATGTAAATATTGCCAAAGATATTGTCTAATTCTATAATAGTTTGATATATGTTCATAATAGGGAATGAGGGTTTGTATGTTAGTTGTTCACAATAGTGAGTGAAGATCTTTGATACAAGGATTGTATATTTTATTTGTTAAAATTGATTGCAGAGGTTGTCATGAAGATAACATAACAGACTTGGTGAAAGCTCTTTTAAAGAACAAATTGTTAATGTGAAGGGTTGTAAACAAAGACAAGATCTTTGTGATAGTTTGTACTAGATGTTTTGTATGGAAACAGAGTAACCCTATGATTGAATATAGTTATTGTGCTTTGTAAGGGGTTGGTGCTCCTTGAAGTGGGTACTTTTAAAAAGTTTGTAAGGGGTGGATGCTCCTAGAGTTGGTGTTTTGAATTTTTGCTAGTAAAACCTAATAAAAGACTTGTTCATAGTGGTTTTTACACTTTAAGGGTTTTCCACTCGAATCTTTGTGTCAAGGTGTCTTACTTGAGTCTTGAATTTCTTGATTGCATTATCTTATGATGTTGATATTTTCCTATAATCTACTGCAAGTAATAATGTCATTGTGTTAAAGTTTTTGTTGATTAAGAATCTTCATTGTTTTTATAGATCATTGATTCACTCACCCCCTCAGTGAGCCTAGTATTCCAACAATTATCTTCATTCAAAGATGTCTTATGACATGTCATAAAGTGCTCCATAAGTTGGTCAATAAGTATCACTCCCTCATACAACTCTCTTCTTCATTATAAATACTCTATTTTTTATGTGTGATGTCTAGCTTTTGAAGGTCATAACTTATAGCTCAAAAAGTAGATTAAGCCTTTTCATTTGAATGAAGATCTCATAAAGGTTCATGTCACCTTAGTACATTTTCTCTAGCTAAGGCTTGTTCTGACATTTTTTCGTGGCCAAGATAGATCTTTAGAATCCTATAAATTGTAATTTTGTATTTAATAAGTCAAAAATCACCTTATTCTTGAGTCTTACATTAAGATACTAGACTGAGAAACACTTCCTAATATATACTTCGTTCTTTTGTGATCGAATAAAATAACATCTTCCTCCTTATTCAATTTCAAATTTAACATACGATATTTAGTAAGTCTAAATTAATTATATTTATTTAATTATACTTAATCAATGAACCCCCTCTTTCCATTCTTTTCGACCATGGATTTCACTCTTCTTCATTAAGAAACATCCATATGCTTTTGAGTATTCAAACTTGATTAAAAACTAATTAAATTTTACACTTTACATGTAGGAAAATATTTCTAATTTACTGAAGCTAAGACTAAAAGACACTGATTATCTCCATTTTTAATAATCATAATTGTTTTCCTCTATACTTGTGAGGGAAAATGGGCACTTCGGAAAGAAACCCATCTCCCATGGTGTCACATACGAATGTCATTCACCTTTAATTCTTCAGTTCCAACCAATGTGTGAAGAGAGAGAATAGGAAAATACTTAATTTACAGTGACTGAAACATTTTAATCTTATTTGCTTTTGTTTGAGTACAACTCATAACTGCTCATTCTAATGTATGTAGTAAGACTCTATAAATAATAGAAACAATAAGACAATATAACCAATATGGTTAAGACCTTATAAGTAATACAATAACTGATATACTTAAGACTTTATAAGTAACAATCAAGACACATTTCTTCCCTCTATTGCATGTAATGATACATTTTTGGGTTTGCTGCTGCTTAGATTGACTCTACAGACAATTCTATGGACCCAAATTATTGCTTTAGTCTTGAAGCCTTCAAAGGCCGACAAAAGACATTTAGAGAGTAAACCCATAAACAGTAGCATGATTTCTTTGATCTTTTTCATTGAAAAAGTGGAAGATTTGAACTGCATTGCTTATTATCATGAAACTAGAAAGTGCAACTTTTTACCATGTTTGAATGTATGAAGGAAAAACAATCATTATTGACCATGTTAAAGAGAACCCAGAAAGATATATATGATTGCCCATGTGTCCATTCTTTTAATGGAGTTTGTAGTTATATAAATAGTGTTACTTTCTAGAGTTTCACACACACACATGATAACCATTGTTTCAAAAGCTACGAAGCTGCTCATACTGTGACAAACGAGGAGATATAAAAGCCCATTTGTTTGGAATTCAAACATACTTGATTTGATCAACATAAAGGTGGTCACATACTAGTTATTTGAGATTTAACTTCTTACTTGTTACTGTGTTTTTAAGGTTTTTAATCTCAGTCAAGGCTATTCATTTGATCTACACCTTTGTTTCTTTTTAGTCATCTTTGATCGATTTGTCTGAACTTTTGAATAAAATAAATATGATCTGCAAAAGAGTCACGAATTACGGAAAACTTTTAAGGATCACAATCAAACTTTCAGTAAATATCTTCTCTTTTTTTCCTCATCTCCCAAGCTAAGAAAAGAATGAATGAAAAATTGCTTGGAGTTCAATAATTCAACTCAAATTATTATGTCTACTTCTGGTCCACATTTTATTGGCCTAATTGATTAGCAAGCTCTTTCCCATTCTCCACCTCTAACACTATAAAAGCATACAGTCTTCTCATTCCAATTCTTTCATATTTATCTCTTCCGATGACATGAATATCACATGAACTTAAAAACTTTTGAGAATGTATTAGGATACAATTGTATTGGGAATTCATACAAAATTTATAAAATATTTTAAGAATTAAAAACAAATGTCTTATTAAAGAATTAAAAATAGATATCTATCCGTTCAATAAGACATCTAATATAAGTGCAATACAAACACAAAAGTTGAATTGATTCTAAAATAAATGACAGACATTTATTATATTATATTGACCATTGAATTGGCAATACAAATACAAAATTTGAATTGATTCAAAGTAAATGAACTCTAAATGAAATGCATGCACTTATAATCTATCAAATTTAAGATTGAAAATATTCTAGTGATAACTAGAAATCCGTATAGGTAATTTTTTGTGGTGTCAGGTGGTGGAATAGGGACCCACTAGTTTAAACTAGGAATCAAGTTCATTCACATCAACTCACGTTGAAGATCAATGCAATAGGCCTAACTCTACACACCTATTGGAAAGAGCTAGGTGCAATGGTTAGAATTATCATTTTTGTGTGGTTTTGATTGATTAACCAATTGAATTGATTATTAGATGTGAGAATTAGGTTAAATGATGCAAATTGGACAATAATCAACATAAACAATAAACTACAAATCAAATGAACTATGAGTATATATCTAGAAAGGGAATCAAAGATGAACCTATCACTAAAATTTGAGCCTAAAATTGTTGGAGTATGTGGCTAAGTGACATGGTCCTAGAGGTGTCTAATGTGAATATTGTAAATGAATTTTGAATCAACATGTCACTTTGATTATCTCTCTAAAGCTTCACAAAAAAAGTATCAAATTATGTAGCTAAGCCACAATGTCCAGGCTTTTGTGCTTCTATGAAATCTAGATCTCTCTATCTTAGTATACTCGTCCTATATCTATAATTCTTCTCGCTCTGATCTGAAAACTTGTACATAATAAGAAGGAAAAATGGTGCTGGGCTATATAGGGTCTCGCCTCAATCAAGCCTCGAGAGGATGCAACCTTCCATACAACGATGATGATTAAAAATGAAGCTTGATCTAAAGTACAATGTTGAATATGACAAGATTATACCTCAAGCTTGATCATGTTGATGAACGCAGTTATCTTTGAATATGACCCTCAAGTGTTTCAATGAAACAACATAGTACCACAAAACTGTTAGAAAGTAAAGTCCACCAAGATAACTGAGAGGGGGGGGGTGAATCAGTTATCTGATAAATACAACTTTTATCACCTTTAATAGATTTCAACCATGGAAGAAATGTAATCAACAACCATAGAAAGATATACATACCCAACAACACAATAACACAAGATATGTTGACTAGGGAACCTCTTGATCAAAGAGTAAACCCTAGTCGGAATAATGCCCACAAAAGATGCACTAATATGAAAATTCCTTGTGAGAGGATGGACTCTGTTAGGAGCCTTATGAAATACATTCAGTACATATGAATCTCTGTTAAGAGACTTTGAATTCCAGTTAAAAGATTCTAACCTTGTTAGGAGTTATGGAAGACAGAAGGACCCACTGTCCAAACAGCTTCAAGGGTAAGATCACTGAACACACTGTCCAACTAATCTCTGTATTACTCAATAGAATAATACCAAAAGATTACTGATCTCAACAACTTATCACTTATACTCTGACTATACCAAACCGCACCAACTGCTTCATCAGATCTCAATACCAGATATTTGTACTTCGCATATCGTCTTACAACAAGTATTGCTTAATTCCGCAATTCACTTCACATAATTCTTCATTACAATAAGGAAAATAATCCTTCCTTTATACCACACTCAAATAATTACAAATGAGTCGGCATACAAGTTACAAAATAAAATCTTTCACACGTTACACAATATTCCACAATTACATAAAACTGTCGGCTTCCAATTAAGATAATTCTTCACTCGTGCAACCACTAACCTTCCTGTCACGTCCACATCATAATTATCATGTCTTCATCATCTGTACAACTTCGCATGCTCAGATTCTATCCCAATTAGGAGATATCATCCAATTTTCACAAACTGCTTCTCAGGAAAACTGCATGAATACTACTTCCACTGATTTACACATAACTGTCATGAATAGTTGAATTTATGTATGTGCTCTTAACCACGATCTCAGAAAACATCATAGATTAAGTCCTCAACTCCGCATAGCTTGATCTTCAATATCCCAGTGCGCTAATACAAACACTGTCTGCTTCTCTACTAATCTCCAATAGATCACTGTGTTGACATCAATGACAATCACAGTCATGAATGCAACAACTGCTATAGAATGGCTGTGAATACTCCCCCATAGGATATATTCAGCATTCATTCCTAACAATCTCCCCCATTGGCATTGATGGCAACATAGATGAAAAACATCCAAGTTCCATGAATACCAACACTGCAACACTACTATAAAATTTTCTCTTCATCAATCAAATCTTGCTTCATTTTCCTGCTCAATTCTTTTAGTTTTTCATTTTATATTGCTTGTATCCTTCTCCCTCAAATTCTCTTCAATAGATGGTTTTTCATGTATCCTTCTCCCCCATTGACATCAATGACAAATGCTACATCACTATGTCAACAACAACTTCAATGTCAAAAGACACTTTTCAGAAAATACATTTCACTAGAGTCCTCATGACTCAGCTCAGAAACACATACTCCCCCATAGAGTAAGTATCAACATCCAATCTAGAAAAAGATAAGGATCATATACCACTAGACCGATGCAACAATCTGCATCACTTCTCAAAAGTAGGTTGGGGCATAAACCCAAGCATACCTCTCAGATACTCAAATGTATCTTTAGGAAAAGGTTTTGTAAATATATCTGCAATCTGCTCTTTTGTACTTATATACTCAAGTCTGACTTCTTTCTTTGCAACTTTCTCTCTCACTACATGATACTTTATTTCTATATGCTTTATCTTAGAATGTAGCATAGGATTCTTAGACATACTAACTGTACTGGTGTTATCATAGTGTATAACAACAAGCTCATCAAATTTTATTCCAATATCCTTCAACATTTGTTTCATCCATATTATCTGGTTACAATTGTTTATTGCTGCTACATATTCTACTTCTATTGTTGACGCATAGCTCTCCCCTATTTAGGCAACTCGGTAATGGTGAGACCTCCGGTGTTACTCTGAACCCAAAGTGGGCTTAGGAGAGTGCTCTACACCTTTAGAAGATCCCATAACAATCACAAAGCCACTATCCTCACTGGAGGATTCAATGTCTTTAACTAACTTTACTCCCCCAAAACTTGGTTGATGCTCGGTTGAGTCCTTGCCCGACTAGGCTCGGTAATTGCTCAGTTTCCTTGATAACCAAGTGGCTCGGTAACTTCACCGAGTAGATTACTAACGCTCGGTAATCCTACTGTGAAGTGTCCTGACTAATGGGAACCTTGGTATTGGAAAGGGGATGGAAAGGTTCCATGCTTCCTATATGCCTCCTATGGGAATGATTCCACAACTGACAAGTTTTGGGACAATCGGTGCTCGGTTCAAGCCTATCAGCTTGTAGGCTTTTGAACCGGGTTATGTGGACTTAGTTCAAAATTCTTCCAAAGAGATTGCAAAATAAATTGCAGACTTGGATACCCTTTTTCGAGTTGAGTCTAGCCTCTATATCGCAAGACCTTAACCAACTCGGACTGTGTCAAACAACTCCTGACCCACTAGTCCTAATAGGGCAAACTGGCTCGGTAACTTAAGGAAAAGTTCACCAGTCAATTATCCAAGGCAAACCACTTGTTGCACTGATACTAGTAAATCCCAAGAGACAACAATCCACTATCAGATTGCATTTATCCACCCCCGAAGTGCTGTTGTCACTTCACTCTTCCATTTCCTGCACCAAGCACATAGAGATGCTTGGTTTAGAGTCTGCAAACATATTTCTCAAGGCAAACCCCTTTCTCCAAAACTCCTAAGGACTTAGAGCACATTGACCCTACTTGCATTTCCCCACTTCGCATGGGAATCGCATGAAGGAAAAACAAGTTAGGGCATTATTGCTTGAAACCCTGATTCAGGAAGGTTTCCTGAAAACCGGAGTACAAAATCTTCAAACTCTAGACTCCAATGTTCAAACGAATTCAGATCAAACGCATTGGAATCCTAATTCATGTCAAATGTCAGATTGAACAATTTCTTCCTTCTCACGCCCGTACCAATCCGTACACATATTGTTTCACAATCCAAAAACGTAGAGAAAAATAGGGATTTTATTGATTGAATGCAAAATTACATAAGTTTCATTGCCTTCCACCACCATCATCTTCCACCCACCTGTAAGGGCTATTTGAAGACCTTCCCCAATGAATCCAACCATTTTTCAAAACATTGCGACTGTTGGGTGGTGGTTTTACAATTCGGTAGCAACTTTTCAAAGAAGTTGAGTAGTATTTCTTGCATTTTGTAACTTTTTGCAAAATGTTGCATTCTTGCTCCTAAAGAGCCTATAGGCCTAAGCCATGGATCCTAATGATCCCAAACATTACCAAAACATAAAAATAAATAAAACACCTAAAGGTGCCTTTGGACCATAGTCCCATGGTTTATAACCACACCGAGGGTGACTAGGTCTTACAAGTTGGCTTGCTAAACAAAATTTGCAAATTCTAAAAAGTCCCTTAGGCATGAATACCCTTGGGTGAATCTTTTGCATACCATAGAGGTGTGATTGATGTGAAGAGTGGAGGGGGTGCTCCTACACCATACTCCCATGTTTTGAAAACTCAAGTCCCACTTGAGAGTAGTTTTTGAACCGAAGTTCCATGCTTGTTGATACACTCTTCACTCATCCATGTAGCATCAATGTCAGGTAACCCCTTCCATTTGATCAAGTAATATTTGTAGGTCTTCTTCCTTGTTTGCTTGACCACTTTAGAATCAAGAATCTTTTCCAACTGTAAAGGTTGGCTTGGTGGCAAGTCCTTTATCCATTCTGCATGTGTGTCTTCAATATCCTGCAAAGTATCATTAAATCCTACATCGCCCTTAAAAGGAGTGAGATCACAAATGTTAAAGATAGGAGAAATAGAAATAGTAGGGGGTAAAGAAATTTCATAAGCATTATCCCCAAATTTATGAAGTATTTGACAGGGACCGATCTTCCTCATCTGCAATTTGGTGTGTCCCCTAGGTAGCCTTGCCTTGTTCAGGTATGCCCATACTTGATCTTCTTCTTTGAAAGTAACATGTCTTTGTTTCTTATCTGCATGTTCTTTGGACTTTGCAATATTCTGACTCAATGTATCTCGGACTTGATCATGAATCTGTTTGATCCATGCAGACAATTCTTTCCCTGTGCACTGACTTTAAAGTCAGTCGGTAACTCTCTCAATTCCATAACTCCTCTTGGATGGAGTCCATAATTTACTTGGAATGGTGTCTTCCCTGTTGACCAGTTTACTGAATCATTGAAAGCAAATTCTGCTTGAGGAAGGATAGCATCCCAAGTCTATCCATATTGTTTTGTTAGACACCTTAGAAGGTTGCCTAATGATCTGTTTACAACTTCGGTCTGTCCATCTGTCTGAGGATGGTATGCAGAACTAAATGACAAGTTTGTCCCCAACTTTTTCCAAAGGGTTCTCCAAAAGTGCCCTTGGAATTTCACATCTCTGTCTGAGATCATGGATGTTGGCAATCCATGAATTTTGACCACTTCTTTAAAAAATAAGTTAGCAATATGTGAAGCATCATTAGAAACTTTACAAGGAACAAAGTGTGCCATTTTGCTAAATCTGTCAACTATAACAAAGATACTATCAAATCCTTGTTTAGTTCTCGGAAGTCCTAAGACAAAATCCATACTCACACTATCCCAAGGCTTTGTTGGAATAGGAAGTGGTTGATAGAGACCCTGATTGGTCCTAACTCCTTTAGCCCTTTGACAAATAGTGCATGACTCAACAAACTTTCTGACATCAGTGGGTAACTGAGGCCAATGATAGTTTCTCCTTAACATTTCAAGTGTTTTATCTATGCCAAAATGACCTCCTAGTGTGCCACAATGTTTTTCTCTAATCAGATTTTCTCTCATGGAGCATTTGGGAATACAGAGTTGACCTCCTTTGAACAAAAGGCCATTCTGCAGTAAATATTCTGAATAAATAGTATTATATGCATTTGATAGAGTAGAGCAAACCTTATAGATATCACCGAAGTTTGAATCATCCTTGTATAGGTGTTTGAGGGCATCAATTCCTATGCTTTGTACATGCACTTCTTCAACCAAAATCACTCTTCTGCTAAGAGCATATGCAACTTTATTTAAAGTTCCTTTCTTATGCTTTATGGAAAATGTGAATGCTTGGAGTTGTTCAACCCATTTCATGTGCCTGTAGCTTAGTTTATCCTGACTGTTCAGAAAACTTAAAGCATGATTATCTGTAAAGACAATAAATTCCTTAGGAAGCAAGTAGTGCCTCCATTTCTTGAGGGCTTGAACCATAGCATAAAGTTCCAAGTCATATGTATTGTATTTCCTCTTTGCTTCATTCAGTTTTTTAGAGAAGAAAGCCATTGGTCTTCCATCCTGACAGAGGATTGCGCCTATAGCCAGATTGCTAGCATCGGTCTCCACTGTGAACAATTTGTTGAAGGTAGGTAGTGCCAAAATGGGATATTGTGCTACTCTCTCCTTCAAATACTTGAAAGCTTCATCTGCTTGTGTTGTCCATTGGAATTTTGTTTTTCTACCACCCTTAATGGTATCAAGTAAAGGTGCACAAATATGACTGAAATTTTTGATAAACTTCCTATAAAAGGTAGCCAATCCATGAAAGCTCTTGACTTCTCCTGGAGTCTTTGGTATGGGCCAATTAATGATAGCCTCTACCTTTTCAGGATCCATTTTCAACATGCCCTTTGAGATAACAAACCCCAAGAATATCAACTCTTGTTGCATGAATGTACACTTTTCTAAGTTGATAGACAGTTTGTTCTCATGTAGTCTTTGGAGAACTTGTTCCAAATGCCTCATGTGGTCTCCCATAGTTCCACTAAAGATTAGGATGTCATCTAAATAGACCACCACAAACTTTCCTCTGAAATCTTGAAGCACTTCATTCATTAATCTCATGAAGGTGCTAGGAGCATTGCTAAGGCCAAATGGCATGACAAGCCATTCATATAACCCTTCTGTTGTTTTAAATGCAGTCTTCCACTCATCTCTCGGCCTTATTCTTATCTGATAGTAACCAGATTTAAGGTCAATCTTAGAGAAATAACATGCTCCTCCGAGTTGGTCTAATAGATCCTCAATCCTGGGTATGGGGAATCTATATCTTATTGTTATTTTGTTTATTGCCCTGGAGTCAATGCATAGTCTCCATTTGCCATCCTTTTTAGGGGCCAAAACACTCAGGACTGCACAAGGGCTGAGACTCTTTTGTATGAGTCCTTTTGTCAGCAATTCACTGACCTATCTAGTGAATTCTGCATTCTGATTAGGAGTGAGTTTATAAGCAGCTTTGTTGGGTAGGGAAGCACCTGGGATAAAATCTATTTGGTGACAGATGTCCCTCAATTGTGGGAGTTCATCTGGTGTGTCTCCTGCAACTATTCCTTTGTACTTCTGTAGTAGACTATCTACTTCCTTCGGTACTTCATTGTGCATTGTCTTCTCCTTTGGTTTAAGGACTAGGGCATATCCTACCTCAGAATCTTGAATAGTGTTGATCATCTCTTGTTCTCCTGCAAGCATGACTAACTGTTCTTTTGGTTTTTATTTTTGAGGATCAGGAAGAGAGAGCAGATTGTATTTGTGACAATTTTGAATAATTTAGTATTTGTTTGTGACTCCATCATGTTTAGCCTGCAGATCATGCTGCCATGGACATCCTAACAAAAGGTGACATACATCCATATCTACAACATCTCAAAGGACTCTATCATTATAGTCTTTAATAGAGAAATCTACCCAAGCTTGTTCATTTATGAGGGTTTGTTTCCCTTTTGTCAACCAAGATACATGGGATGGGTTTGGGTGGGGTATCTTTTCCGATTTTAATTTATCTACCATTTCTCTAGATACAAGATTTTCAGTAGAACCAGAATCAATTACTAACTTGCATACCTTTCCATGGCTCTTGCAGTTGGTTCTTAAAAGACTTTTCCTTTAAGGAGGTTCCACCGAAATGGGTGCTTGGATCAAAGTCCTCTTCATCACGAAGCTTACTCCATCTTCTCCAGTACAATCTCTCACATTGTCATCATCATCCTCTTGAACTAGGTTGGCTCTTCTTTCACCTTGGTTGTTCTGCTTGTCTCTGTCCAGACACCTATTGGTGTAGTGCCTTGTCTGATTGCAGTTATAACATCTGATTTGTCCATTGTTTCTTCCTCCATTTCTACCCCTGTCATTTCCTCTTCTACCTCGGTATCCACCTCTTGAACTACTTTCTCCTTGGTTGTTCTCCTTGTTAGACTCTCCTTGTGGTCTATTGTTCTGTCCTCTTCCTCCAAAGTTTCCTCTGCCTCTTTCATTCTTGGTTTTTCCTCTACCACTGTATTCATTCCTCCTTTTGAAATTTTCTTCAACTTTCAATGCCAATTGATAGCATTGATTCATGGTGGTAGGGCTTGTCAAACTAAGTTCATCCTGAATTGAGACCCTTAGGCCTTGCATATACCGAGCAAGCTTTACACATTCTGGTTCAGCAAGCTTGGATTTCATCACCAATCTCTAAAATTCTTCGGTATAGCTAGAGATGTCCATCTCTTTCTGTCTTAGACTCATTCTTCTTTTATGAAGTTGAACTTCATAATCTTTAGGGACATAAGTTTCCCTAAGCAGGGCCACCATTTTCTTCCAAGTGGCGACTGGATTCTTTCCATTCTTCACCCTATTATCTTGAGTGAAGTTCCACCATGTGAGTGCAGAGCCTTTGAGCTTTGACTTAGCAATCTTCACCCTCTAATTCTTAGGGATGTCTTCACAATCAAAGAAACTATTTAGGGCATCCACCCAATCCATTGCAGCATCTGGGTCCATCTTCCCATTGTATGTAGGCAACTCAAGCTTGTCGTCCATGGTTCTCCTCTCCATAGATTTTAGAGTCTTCATAAGTAGCCTCTGGTCTGCAGGACATTCTTCTTCCTCCTGCTCAAGGGGTTCTTCATCACTCCCTTCTTCGACATCATTAGAGTTTCCACTACCTCTCTTCTGAAGCTCTTCCCTAAGCCTGTCCATTTCTTGCCTCATCTACTGCATCTCGGTGTATCTTCAATCATCCTGTTGTGTCCTTTGCTCTTTTAGGTATCTTACTATCTCTGCATTAGTCATCCTTGATGACAATCCTCCTTCATCTTCTCCTTCCATGGTGTTGGTATATCTTTACCCTAAGGATCTTAGATTCTCTGATACCACTTGACGCAGAGCTCTCCCCTATTTAGGCAGCTCGGTAATGGTGAGACTTTCGGTGTTACTCTGAACCCAAAGTGGGCTTAGGAGAGTGCTCTACACCCTTAGAAGATCCCATAACAATCACAAAGCCACTATCCTCACTGGAGGATTCAGTGTCTTTAACTAGCTTTACTCCCCCAAAACTTGGTTGATGCTCGGTTGAGTCCTTGCCCGACTAGGCTCGGTAAGTGCTCGATTTCCTTGATAACCGAGTGGCTCGATAACTTCACCGAGTAGATTACTGACGCTCAGTAATCCTATTGTGAAGTGTCTTGACTAATGGGAACCTTGGTATTGGAAAGGGGATGGAAAGGTTCCATGCTTCCTATATGCCTCCTATGGGAACAATTCCACAACTTACAAGTTTTGGGACAATCAATGCTCGGTTCAAGCCTACCGGCTTGTAGCCTTTTGAACCGGGTTATGTGGACTTAGTTCAAAATTCTTCCAAAGAGATTGCAAAATAAATTGCAAATTCGGATACCCTTTTTCAAGTTGCGTCTAGCCTCCAAATCGCAAGACCTTAACCAACTCGGATTGTGTCAAACAACTTCTGACCCACTAGTCCTAATAGGGCAAACTGGCTCAGTAACTTAAGAAAAAGTTCACTAGTCGATTATCCAAGGCAAACCACTTGTTGCACTGATACTAGTAAATCCCAAGAGACAACAATCCACTATCAGATTGCATTTATCCACCCCCAAAGTGCTGTTGTCACTTCACTCTTCCATTTCCTGCACCAAGCACATAGAGATGCTTGGTTTAGAGTCTGCAAACATATTTCTCAAGGCAAACCCCTTTCTCCAAAACTCCTAAGGACTTAGAGCACATTGACCCCACTTGCATTTCACCACTTCGCATGGGAATCCCATGAAGGAAAAATAAGTTAGGGCATTATTGCTTGAAACCTTGATTCAGGAAGGTTTCATGAAAACCTGGAGTACAAAATCTTCAAACTCTAGACTCCAATGTTCAAATGAATTCAGGTCAAACGCATTGGAATCCTAATTCATGTCAGATGTTAGATTGAACAATTTATTCCTTCTCACGCCTGTACCAATCCGTACACGTATTGTTTCACAATCCAAAAATGTAGAGAAAAATAGGGATTTTATTGATTGAATGCAAAATTACATAGGTTTCATCGCCTTCCACCATCATCGTCTTCCACCCACCTGTAAGGGCTATTTGAAGACCTTCCCCAACGGATCCAACCATTTTTCAAAACGTTGCAATCGTTGGGTGGTGGTTTTACAATTCGGTAGCAACTTTTCAAAGAAGTTGTCGAGCAGTATTTCTTGCATTTTGCAACTTTTTGCAAAATGTTGCATTCTTGCTCCTAAAGAGCCTATAGGCCTAAGCCATGGATTCTAATGATCCTAAACATTACCAAAACATAAAAATAAACAAAACACCTAAAAGTTCCTTTGGACCATAGTCAAAAACTCATGGTTTATAACCACACCGAGGGTGACTAGGTCTTACAAGTTGGCTTGCTAAACAAAATTTGCAAATTCTAAAAAGTCCCTTAGGCATGAATACCCTTGGGTGAATCCTTTGAAGACCATAGAGGTGTGATTGATGTGAAGAATGGAGTGGGTGCTCCTACACCAATTATGCTCTGTGAAATACAGTTTTGTTTCTTGCTTAGCCAAG
This sequence comes from Chamaecyparis obtusa, assembly GCA_027943335.1. Lineage (NCBI taxonomy): Eukaryota > Viridiplantae > Streptophyta > Pinopsida > Cupressales > Cupressaceae > Chamaecyparis > Chamaecyparis obtusa. The sequence goes on from BSBK01003028.1 coordinate 245,988, forward strand.
AAACCAATCTTCCTCCAAGGAAAAATTCTCCACCACTAGTACTATTTTTATCATCAACACTGCCTCCCCAATCTGCATCTGTATATGCACATAGGGTAAAGTCATCAGATTTTTCATACCACAATCCATATTCAATTGTGTCTTTCAAGTACCTTAGTATCCTTTTTACTGCTGCATAATGTGATTTTTTAGGGTCAGCTTGAAATCGTGCAACGATTCCAACCACATGTGATATGTCTGGTCTTGTATGAGTTAAATATTGCAATCCTCTAATCATAGATTTGTACTTCTTCTATTCAACTGCAAGAGTCTCATCTATGCTAGATAACTTGTGTCCAATTACCATAGGTGTGTCAACTGGCTTACAGTTCTCCATTCCAAACCTCTTCAATAAGTCATTCAAGTACTTTGTTTGTCATAAGAAGATACCATCACTGTTCTGTGTTATTTGCAAGCCTAAAAAATATTTCATCTCACCAATCATACTCATTTCAAATCCAGTCTTCATTTCATCTGCAAATTTATCACTGGCTTCATCTTCTCCTCCAAAGATAATATCATCAACAAAAATAACTACAATCAACATACCATTTTCAATTTCTTTCATATACAAGTTACTGTCTATTGTGCCTTTAGTAAATCCTAATTTTATCAAATACTTATCCAGTCTTGCATACCAAGTTCTAGGTGCTTGTTTAAGTCCATATAAAGCTTTGTTCAGTTTACATACCATATCTTCTTCATGAGTTAAGGGAAAACCTTCAGGCTGCTCAATGTAAACTTCTTCTAACTCTCCATTCAGAAATGTTGACTTCACATCCATCTAATATACTTTAAATTTATTGTAGGCTGCATAAGCCAAAAACATTCTTACTACTTCAATTCTTGCTACAGGTGCAAAAGTTTCTTCATAGTCAATTCATTCTTGCTCTAAGTATCCTTTACATACCAATCATGTTTTATTCCTTACAACGTCTCCTTGATCATTCATCTTGTTCCTGAATACCCATTTAGTTCCTATAACATTCTTATCTTTAGGTCTAGGGACCAACTCCCAAGTCTTGTTCTTTGCAATTTGATATAGTTCTTCCTTCATAGTTTTAATCCAATTTTCATCTTCACAAGCATCACTAGTAGATTTAGGTTCAATTTGAGAAATTAAACACAATTGTTACCAGATATAGTTATCCATATCATGTGTAATCAATTTCAGCTTGATTTGTCTAATTTGCATCAAGATTGGATTGAGCCATTAATTTTGCCAATCCTTGTCTTCTAACCAACTTGGTTATTTGAATATCAATGTTAAATTCCTGGATTCTATTGATCCATCTGCACCTTCTTCGAGACACTTCCTGCTGTGAAAAGATATCCTTTACTACAACACTTGGCATGAAAGAAACCACAATTGCTCCGATCAAATAACATCTAAAAGCCTTTACTGCCTTCACGAGTGCATATGCTTGTTTCTCATTTATGTCATACTTCAATTCAGCAGCCTGCAAAGATTTACTAAAGAATGCAATAGGCTGCTCAAAACCTTCCTTATTTTTTTGCAATAAAACTGCAGCAATAGTATGAAAAGATGCAAAAGAGAAAATGTGCATTGGGACATCATAATCAGGTGCCTTAAGCACAGGAGCATCTTTGATTGCCTGCTTGATATTCTTGAAAGCTTCATCAGGCTCACCTTCTCATTTAATCACAGATCCCTTCTTCAACATTTTGGATATTGGCCTAGTAACTTCAGCAAAATTTGTAACAAATATTCTCAAGAAATTTACCTGGCCAAAAAAGGACTGGATTCCCTTCATATTCTTTGGCTTTTGAATATCAATTGCCATCACTCTTTCTGGATCAATTCTTACTCCTTGCTTCCCAACTAGGTGGCCAAGCAACTTACCTTCAATCACACCAAATACACATTTTCTTGGGTTTAATGAAATGCCATACTCCAAGGCTCTTGCAAATATCTTCTCTAAATGAGAACAATGATCTTCTTCCTTCTTGGAATATTCAGTTAAGTCATCTTGATAAACAACAAGAAAAACATCTATAAAATCTGCAAAGGCAACATCCATTGCCCTTTGAAAAGTAGCACCAGCATTTGTGAGACCGAAAGGCATTCTCACATAAACATAAGTTCCCCAAGGTGTTGTGAAAGTCGTCTTAAATTGTTTCGATTCTTTTACAATTACCTGATTGTAACTAGAAAAACCATCCATCATAGACATCAAATCAGACCCAGTTACTCTTTGCAGCATAGCCTCCATATTAGGCAAGCAATAATTATCCTTTAGAGAAGATACATTTAAGTTCCTGAAGTCCACACATAATCTAATATCTTCATTCTTCTTCCTAACATGAACCAAATTTGACACCCAAGAAGAGTGCCTCACGGGCTTTATGATTCCAGCATCTCTTAACTTCATTAATTCTTCTTGCATCTTGGGTGCCAAGGTAGGATTAATTAGCCTCTGTTTTTGCCTGAAAGGTTTAGCATCCTCCTTCAAAGGAATAATATGTTGAAACAAGTCTTCTCTATAAACCTTTAGGTCATCATATGACCATTCAAAAACATGCCTGAATTTTCTTAACAATTCAATCAAAGACTTTCTTACCTTGTGAGACATCTCTCTTCCAATATTGACCTTCTTAGGTGCCTCCTATGTACCAAAATTAGTTTCATCCACATCCATTTGATCTTTCTTCTTAGTATCCATCTGAACTCTGTCCTGACTATCAAATACAATTTCTAAAACAACAAGTCCCTTAGGAACCTTATTAGTCTTAAGTTGCAGGACCTCATTACCAAGGATAACCTCTCTTCCTTATGCAATCTCAACCAAGGCTGAGCAATCTAGTTCTTGACCATGATATTGATCTTCACAATTCATAAATCTCAAAATATCCTGGTCATCTTCAAAGACCTGCCAATTTTCAACATTATCGGGTATACTAGGCCTAGTCTGAATTTCAACCTTGGAGACACCAGCAAATGTAATGTCACTAGGATTCATTGCTATATTGGCTAACAAATCAGCCATTTTATTGTTGCTCCTATCCTTCCATACAATATTGAAGGCATCAAAATATTCAATCATGTCCCAAACAGCATTTCTATATTGTTTCAATCTCTTGTTCTTGGAAGCATACATTGATCTTACTTGGGACACAACCAACTCTGAATCACCCACAACCTTTATGCTTTTAATTCCATGCTTGTGTGCCAACCTCAATCCTATCAATAATGCCTCATATTCTGCTATATTATTTGTACATGAGAAGTTTAATGTGAAAGAGAACTTATAAGTATTCCCATCAGGAGAAATAAGCAAAATACCTGCCCCTGAACCATCTTTGTAGTTTGCACCATCAAAGTACATCACCCACAAATCACCCTTCTCAAATTTAACTTTTATCTCCAGAGTAATAGGCGGCAAAATAGGATCTTTTTCAAACATAGTGACCTCTGCTCTAAAAGCATTAATATCAGTATCCACAAAACATGTAGTCTCATTGTCAATACTCCTTTCAATCATGTGGCATACTCTTGGCTCTCGCTCAATCTTAATAAACTGATCATCAATCTTGAAAGTTGCATAGGACAAGTCACATTGTAAACTTCCACCCATGGCAACACTCCACTTCCTAGATAATAACATCCCATAATGAGGAGGGGTATCCACCACCAAGACACTCATTGTCAAACTTTTCTCTGGATAAGCTGCTAACCTATAGGGCATTGCATTTATAGTCCCAATGACCGGTACTTCTCTCTGATCCATTGCACAACATCTGCCTTGAACTGTATCAACTTTAAGGCCCAACTTCTCCATGATTTTGAAAGGTATGACAGTATTTGAAGCACCTGAATCAATCATGCAGTTCCTTAATTTCATTCCATTCACAATGATACTTAGAAAGAATGGGTCTATGTTCTCCAAGCTAGCATTGACAGAGCTATCCAAGTATATAGGTGGTATTTGAGACACCATTCCCTAAACTTCTATTCCTTTCATAACTTTATCTTGGGGCTCATTTGCATTACAAGTAACATTTTTATCATGAGCATTGTCTACCCATGCAAGAGCTTTGTCCTTATGTTCAGGGATCCTCAATAACTCGGACAAAGGAATCTTGACAGTAATCTGAGACAATACAGCCAACATGTCAACAAGGGCAAAGGAAGGAATCTCAATCTGCACTGCCTTAGTATCCTTTTGTTTCTCTGATATGTTAGTTGTAGTTGTCACCTTCATTTTTTCAGTTTTAGCCATTGTACTAACTGGCCTCTGTACTTCCTTCTAATTATCTTTGTCATGGACAGCAAAGATCTTTTCAGCTCCAACTCCCCTTGGTTCCCACTTTTTATCTCTTTCATTTTTTAACTTCACCAAGTTGCCATCTTTTGATTTGTTTCCATTGGGTCCCTTAGGATTGGTATCCTTCATAAACATTCCTACAGCTTTTCCATTGGTATCATTTGCTGTCATATTTCTAGTTTGCACCTGAGCTACCATTTCTGCAGTGATCCTAGCAATTTCTTCTTTTGAAGGTCTTCTTAAATTCACTAGCTCTGAGGAAGAATTCATGTTACATGTCTTCTCATCAACGTCGTCATTATCAGAAAAAACTTCTTGATGAAATAGTCTTATTTTGTCTCTTCAAGCACACATCAGTTTCTTCACCAATGTCAAAATCATCTTCATATCCCAAATATGAAGATGTCATGTTACACCCAATATTATCATGAGTTCCTTCTTGATCAGGTTCTTCAGAACCACCATCTTGGTATGCAACCATGGACTGTGCAATCACACAATGTTCTGCAGAATGAGGAAACTGACAAGCTACACACCATGGTGTATCCTCCATGACATTTACAGAAGCTCTTTGTAAAGGATCAGGGACAGATCTGTCATTGTTTCCTTTTGGATCAGGGACAATAGGTTTTCCATCCTTCCATTGGGTGTTATAAGGATAATTCTATAGCCTAGTCTGCCTATTGAAATTGTTGTTGAAATAAGGCTTGTCACTAGTAGAAACCTTTTCATTTCTGACACTAGGTGTTTTTAAGTCCTTTAGTGCATTCAACACCTTATCCAACTTGTCTTCCTCTTGCTTCTTATTTCCAATATTTCTCTCATTATCCCTTTTGTATTTTTTATCCCCAAACAACTTAGGGTCATCTCTTTTTCCACCCAATTTTCCTGATATTTTCATGTTGTTTTCAATATTGACAGCAATCCTAAAAGCATCTCTGAGAGTTATTGGTTATTTGTCCCTCAACAAATATCCCATCTTACCGTCAAAGGCATTGAAGTATGTTGTTAAGCAGGCATTGTCATCTAACCTCATGACTTGAAACAATTTATGCATACCCTTCTGAAATCTCATGTTGAACTCGGCTGCAGATTCGTTTTGATTTTTCCTTATGGTGTTGAATTCATTCAACATGAAACTAGCATTAGGCCTATCACCATATTGTTCTTTGAAGCATTTCTCAAAAGAATCCCATGTATCAATACATCTGTCAGGAAGTCTTTTGAACCAATCTCTAGCATCCTCCACCAAAGACTGAACAAACAATTTCATAACCACATCCTCATGTTCAACCTCAGTCATTTAGCACATCGACAAACAACCTAAGGTGTTCTTCACAACTAATGGCATTATTACCAACAAATTTAGGTATTTTGTTTCTTATATCAGTTGGGAAAGCATTGGGGTAACCTGGTATTCCATCAAAACTAATTTGTCTATACCCCTCTAATTGCATAGGCCTTCTTTGAAAACTCAAATTAGTGTTTCCATTAACATTTACATTTACATTTCCATCTACTTGTACACTTGACTTCTATTTAGGGTCAACATTTATCTTGGTAGATGAAGTGAGCAATAGATTATGAGCAGTACTATTATCAAGTGGAACAACATTAGAAATTGTAGATGGCATACCTATGTCAGTAGCAAATGGTCCAGGAGTACTTGCAGATGAAGCCTTCAAGAACTGAATCTTCCTTCTTTTTTCTGCAATGGAGGCCTCAATTTCAGCCCTCTCTAATTCTCTTGCAAGATCATCATCTTCCTTTCTTTTCTTTTCCATCTCTACATCTTCATTTGAAATAGGTGGTGGGATCTTTGGTACTACCATTGGCTTGCTTATTTGGATTCCCACCATCTTTTGCTTTCCCTTCTCATTAGCAACAGTAGCAGGTTTGGTAACTACACATTCATTTTCATCTTTAGGTAAAGAGGCATAGCTCTAAACCTGTCTAATCACAGGGCCCTCCTTATCAAATTCATGGTCCTGCAGCAAATGTTCTCTCTCACTTCTCAGAGCATCAAGATCATCGAAAACATCATGCTGTAAAGTCTTAGGAGCAGAAGCAAGCATCTTGTTTCTCTCCTTTAGCTCATTAATCTTTCTAAGTAGAGACTCTCTTTCTATCAAAGCATTCATTTTTTCAGCCTCTCTTTCTTTTTGTAATCTTTTGTATATGGCATCTTGTTATGCTAACTGTAATCTTAATGCACCCAAATCATTTGGGTCTATCATAATATCTTCAGAGCTTGATGACACATCCATATCAATAGGATTTTGATATGGGAAATGGACCCGCCTTGGTCCCATGGGTTGCCTTCTCAACATATCCTCATCAGGATCTAAATCTGGTCCAAACCCCATTTCTCTCGCTTGCACATCCTAATCTGCAGGATGTGAATCTTTGTCTTGAAACAATGCCTCTGGAGTATCATAAAAATTATCTCCAAAGCGGCCACTATCAGATTTAGAACGTTTATATTGTGAATCTTCCTCATTAGATGATGCATGTGGTGCTCTATTTCTGGCATTACTTTGTTCTCTTACGGGAGCACTAGTAGACTCTCCATTTCTTCTGATCCAACTCTTTTTTTCTGATCTAGGCAACTGCTCCAAAATAACCTCTGGATTTTTCTTGACAAAAGACCTAGTATTTCTTCTTTTTTCCATGATTTGTAACTTATAAACACTGGTTCTAACCCTTTGAGTCTCCACCCACCTTTCAATGGGAAATCTTATGAAATAAACCTTGAGAAATCTCAATAGAAAAGACCGAAACAGGAGAAACACAAGAATCTTCTAAACTTTCTTTTATCTCTAGACTCTCCCCAGCAGAGTCATCATTTTGTTGGTTCCTTTTTTTTCTACTTGTAGATTTATACTATAATTGACAAACTAATGTCATTAACTCTATCACCACTCCAAACTCTGCAAGGAAAAGGGCCAATTAACAAGGATCAACAAGGATCCTCCTACACTTTGAGCCTAATGCTCAGGCGGGTGTACCCTTGACTCACTTCTTGAAAGGAGTCTCCAAAATATTACACATTCATGCCCTTTACAAACTGATTTAAAGATTTTATCATTTATATTTGTTTGATTGATGATGGGAAAATGTCTCCTAAGAATGGACCAGTGTCTCCTCCTAGTGCATAGAGTCACAATACAACATACATCACTGAAAATCTAACTCCAACACACCCAAATCTAGAATAAGTGATTTGCCTATTATTCCTCTCCAACCTCACACTTAGACATCAGATTCTCATTCAACCATGGATTCTCTGAAACTACCTTTAAGGATTTAACCCTGACTTTGGCAAGAACTCAAAGATATTTTCACAATATATTTTGTATACCATACATTAACTCACTTTGTGACATTAATATATAAGAATGCAGGATCAGAATAAGAAGACATACATAAGTCTGAGACTGGGATTCAAGTGGATTTTCATTAAAACTTGCAGAGTCAATACATTGCAAAATAACAAAATGCTAAGGAAAAACAAACCCTAAGCCCAAGCTCTCATTACTCAATTTTCAAATTGACCATCAACCACCTTCTACATACAACAGACAACAATATATAGTCACTAGCTACCTTAGAATCCTCTGGAAAGGATGCAACAAGCTTCGGATAGCTAGGACAGAATTAGGGTTTCAACTACCCACCAACCAGATTCAATCAAAATTTACTGCAGGGGGGAAACCATGCAATCTTAGAGCAAAACAAATCCAAGAATGATCTTCAATAATGGCAAAATCCTTGACTGGCACACAAAAGACTGGAAACCCATCAAGTATACCCACTGCAACACTTAACTGCGACGCAACCTGAATAGCTATTTCACCCACCACCACGGCGCAAACACCCTCTGCAGTCAATCATACCTCAGACCATACTGTACCAGTGAGCGCAAAATCTTATCATGCAGATCAACCATTAAAGCATTGAATTTTCAGTCCTATCGCTAAGAAACCCTTAAAATATTCAAATTCCAGGTGGCAATGGTTAATCAGCCAGTTTAAAACACGGTCGTCGATCTCATTTATTTCCCGGCATATTGGGTGGTTCTCATCATTCTCCACAACAGTCACAAGGCCCTTTGAAAAGTCTACGGCCACATCATCAGTCGGCAACCAATAAAATCGAGCACCTCAACACGACCGGCACCTCGGACCCACTGCGCTTTAGCCTTTAAATCAGACAGTGGTCGCATGATCGCAAAGGGGAAGAATATTCTTTGCGATCATGCGACAGTCGTAGATCCTACCGCACTACCATTCCACCTAAAAAATTTGGGTCCACCGACATGTCCTCATCACCAGTCTCTCACCACATGTCACATTCTCACTAGTCCGACCAATCCATCTGGGCGCTCGACTGCATCATTCTGCCACATCATCAGGGCAGACAAGTGTCGGCATGTCGCTATTTCGCAATGCATAACCATCGAGCAACTTTTATAAAGAATCATCTGACATTCGTTGATTCTTTCAAAAACTAATAACTCTTTATGTCTCTTATGAAAACGACGTCACTTTTCCTTTGTCAGTACTTCAACCAATGAAAAGCCGCCACCTCTCAATATCCGCCTGGAGGACAAAGTGGGGTCATGTTTTCAAATAGATCATAGAAAGAGCGGCTTAGGGCTTTTTTCTGAAAGTGACAAATATTTAGGGTTTTTCACAGGACAAGGCCATTTTCCATGGATTTTTGCACTAACAGGAAAATGGACTAACAAGTAGATCTCCTGATTGTCTCAAGTTCATCTATGTTGCTTCTAGTCTTCCAAGAAGTAGTGAAGTTCTCAGTACAAGGTATAACTTGCTCAATCATTTGTGTTGTCTGCTTAAATGCAGGAGTTAATGTCCTTAGAATTTTCCATATCACTTCATTCTCTATCTTGATTCCTTCACAGGATTTTATACCTGCAACAATTTTTGACATTCTACCAATATAGCTTCAAACAGATTAATCTTCCATCATTCTTATATCTTCAAATGCACATATCCAATTATGTAATCTGACTTTCTTTGCATGTTCATCACCTTCAAAAGTAGATTGTAAAGCTAACCAAATTTCATGAAATGTCTTTAGATATTTTACCTAACTGTACTCATTTTTCGGAAGAGCTAAGAAGAGTGAATCTCTGGCAAGTATGTTACACATGAATAGATCTCTTTCCTCATTAGTACATTCTTCAATTTTGTCTTCATGTTCTTTGTGATTAACCAATATCCTGGTCCTAAACAAATCAAATGTGTCTTCATCTTTTCTTTCCAGTTGTCAAAGTTTACTCCATCAAACTTAGGGCTTTCTTTCTTGAAATGATTCGCCATGGATCTCCTTAAGTTGTTAAATTTTTCCTTCAAGGACCTGCTGCTCTGATACCAATTGTTAGAAAGTAAAGTCCACCAAGATAACTGAGTGGGGGGGTGAATCAATTATCTAATACATACAACTTTTATCACCTTTAATAGATTTCAACCATGTAAGCAATGTAATCAACAACCATAGAAAGATATACATACACAACAACACAATAACACAAGATATGTTGACTAGGGAACCTCTTGATCAAAGAGTAAACCCCGATGGGAATGATGCCCACAAAAGATGCACTAATATGAAAATTCCTTGTGAGAGGATGGACTCTGTTAGGAGCCTTATGAAATACATTCAGTACATATGAATCTCTGTTAGGAGACTTTGAATCTCAGTTAAAAGATTCTAGCCCTGTTAGGAGTTATGGAAGATAGAAGGACCCATTGTCCAAACAGCTTCAAGGGCAAGATCACTGAACACACTATCCAACTGATCTCTGTATTACTCAACAGAATAATACCAAAAGATTACTTTATTTGCCTTCAATTCTTTGATCATTCTCATCATATCCCGATGTAGGGCTTGGACTATTTTTTATTTGTCATCACTACTATCTTCAGTGCTCTCCTCATTGTCTATCCTCTTTCATCAGGAAGATGTTCTATTTTCATTCTTGATGTCCATCGCCCAATTGTAAGCACCGACATATGAGCAAAAAGGCACCACTCTCATCTTCTTGCACGGTGAGGGGATCAGCCCCTCAATGAACAACCACTTCTTCAATCTGTTGATTGGCTGCTTCTCAACTTCCCAAGCAACTCCTTGAGCCAACAATTGTAAGCTTGTACATTCTCATGTTTCCCTTGTTTGGTGTTGTAAGTTTCGACGACAATCACATTATCATCTCGTAGTAGTTTAAACTTAGCCTTAAATGCCTTTTTCAATGCATCCCAAGAGGATGTGGTTGAAGCATCCAATTCTGTGAACCAATCAAAGGTTATACCTAGTAGTGTTGTTGGAAACGCTCTCAAACAATAGTCTTTGTCCTCCTAACTGCTTGTTATCCAAATAGTCCCATATCTTGCAATGCCTCATAGGATCTTTTAACCCATTCCTCGTAAACTTTGACAGTTTGCATCGATCCACATTTGAACTTGCCGAAGGATTCACCTCCTTGCTCCCTTGTGTGCCAAACTTGGGTGGATTTTTATGACTGCTACATTTTGATGCTTTCCCTACACTCTTAGCCATACATGCATCTTCTAAACGTCCACCTCCACCATCCCCAACAATTCGTGTATTTTCAAAATTTGACTTATTCCTATACTCCCTTTGTCTAGAAGTCTTCAATTTGGATCCTCCAATTGTAGGTTCTCCTAAGATGGATAGCTTTTTAATGCAATGGAATATGTATATCAGTTCAAGATTTCCTTCTTTGTACACCTCGTCCAATGTTGACTATATGGACAAGTTGTTTTCTTGGTTAGCAAGGTTGAGATATGTTTCTTCTGTGAGTTGTAAGTGTCTAGCATGCCCTCCCACTTACTCCACATACGATTGTGCCTTTATGACCAGATAGTTTCATTTCCTTCCAACTAACACTTCGGCTTTTACTTCATTCTTGGGAAGGGCTCTGACTTGGGAATCATCTAACTAGATTTTCCTCGAATATTTCTCATAATCTTCTTCTTTGTTCTCTTTGTTGTACAATCCTTAAAGATTGGATGATCGCTTGGTCTTGACAACCTTGTGGCCTCGTCGCCTTTATTGAGAGCTAAGGGCATGAATCATGCAATTCTGACCCAATTTCTTTTAAGGCAACAACACCAAATGTTCAATGCTATATCTAATAAATTAAAATACATGAAGTAATAGTAAAGATGACAATGCATACCAAATATAGGAGTAAAATATGTCTTTATTTGCTCATGAAATTATTACAGAGAAGAAGATAGAGATGGTCGGCCAAGGATTACAATTCATCCGACAACACCATGCTCCCTTCCTTGATGATACACTATATTTAAAGGACCTGACAATTGCCAAGAGGAACACAAACATCAACCGATCAATGCTTATAACTACCTGAAAGGGACAATTAATACATTGTCATATAACCAATATTATCAAACATAATGATATGCATTGTAAATACAGACAATTAATACATTGTCATATAACCAATATTATCAAACATAATGATATGCATTGTACACTGACTACGCCAATACCCTCTCTTAAGAAAAACTTGGGGAGTAACACTTTATTATAATATTGAACTAGTAAAAATCATATGAATACATATAGGGGTAATTTTCATTTACAACTTTTATGCCAATTCACCAATAAAAATTAATGATGCATGTGGTGAAATACAAAAATAAGGTGTTATTCTCAATATATCTTGGTCATAAAGTGTTAATAACATTTTTAACCTATGAAAATCTAAGAAGTGCATTTTGAACTTAGCATAGAAGGATGGACAAATTTTGATAGTTCTCTCCCTCAAGAACGAGGATATGTTAGAAATGCAATTCCTAGGACAATCTCTACTAATCATGCAACCACTTCTCCAATTCCTGGGACAATCTCTACCAATTATGCAACCACTTCTCCAGCATTTCCCCTTAAAGCACCATCAAAGTTATTTTGATTTATCAATGTTTGGTTCCAATTTGGATATTTCTTCCCTTTGGATGCTTTCTTTTCTTTTTTCCTCCACACTCCTAATTACATCTGGGGTTAAGACATTATATAAGTTTGATTCCTCAATTACTAGTTATTCAGAGTATCGTCCCTGAAATTTGTCACTTTTTTCATTTCCATGTCACGCAAGGTATCGACGAGGTGCTATAAATGAGCCATTAGGATAAGATTTTCTTTGTTTCTTTACAAAAGTTTTGTCGTAGCTGAAAAATAATAATAATAATAATTCTAGAAGATAGATAACCCATACTTAATTGAAATCCTCTTCCGGGGATTCAAACAGAAGAGAAAAATGGCATTGGAATACAAGCTGCAAATATTGAATAATTGAACATTAATCATTTTCAGCAGAAATGTCACTTTCAAGCTCAGGTTAATATTGTTAAGTTGAATATGATCGACTCAAAATGTCTGACTTGATGTTTGTGTTTAGCACTGATATTTTCTGACAAACTAATCCATTTCTATGAGTATATGATGTGGTGCATTTGCTAACTTTATATGGTGATTGAATAACGTTAACAAATGAATGTGGAGTTTTCAAGCTAAAAGATCATTCTATAGCTCTGTTTGTGATGTTCTGTAAGATAATAATCTAAGGAAAAAGCTTGTCAAATTGGATGTCAAATGCAGCCTGCTGATAGTTATTTCCATTGGAAAGCTACACTTCGTACCACATACTGATGTGCAGTTCATAACATCCTCTTTGGTCGAGATTTTATAATTTTTTTCCAATATTATCAGTTTGTTTCTTTTCTTTTTGTTGTGTATCTTCTAAGGCAAGGACTTAGCTGAACTGAGGTTTCATCACATGAATACACAACTCTACAGATCAAAATGGTATGACGAAAGTGTAGGAATCAAGATTTCAGTATTCTAACCAAAAAGAATCCTTTTCACCTGATAATATCCTCTTAAAGACTTTATGATTTTTCCCAATACTATCAGTTTGTTTCTTTTCTTTTTTGTTATGTATCCAAGGCAAGGATTTCAATGAGCCGAAGTTTTATCATATGAATACAAAACTCTACATCTCAAAATGGCATGAAGAAAGGGAAGGAATCAAGATTTTATTATTCAACAGACACGAATCGTTTTCCCAGAATAAGTACATCCAATCACCAAATTACAAATATGCATGAGTCTATGAGAATAATTTGTGTCCTTAGTAGTGCAGCCAATTATCTTTACCGTAAGAACAAACACACAAGTCTTCAGTCTACCATGGACTACCAAAGAATCCATGCTTTCATCATGTTAATTTGAAGTGGACCATTTCTTCCAATCACGATAGAGATTATACCGAGACCAACCAATTGCTCCTCGTGTGACCTTACCCACTTTGGACAGGGGAATACCTTGCCCTTCTAGAGCATATCTCATTTCTACAAATGGGTCTACCGGGAGTTCTCCTTTGTAGCTCATTGCAAATTGCCTAAAAATCTGTTGATCATTGGCATGGGAAAAATGTCAGTCAACACTGACAAGAATCTTGAATAACTTCAATGTAAGTATATCAGAGGGTAAACAACCTTATTTAGATACAGGCCAACAAAAATAAACTCTAGATGTAAAGAATATCATCTAGAAACTTTTACTGTTTACCAAAAAGAAAAAGAAAAAAAAACTGATAGTTTGAGATGAAATGTTACAAATGGCATATTACATCTAAAAAGCCATACAGTACTCGCCATTTAGAAACCATAAATGGTTGAGCAGGAACTGAATATAAAATGTCTTCTATAGAACACTATTAAATCTGGGTTTGCAGATTGTTAGCTCCCAAACTCTCTCAAAATGATAACCATTGGTTTGTATTCTTTTAGCTAGTTATTCTGGGACACTTTGCCTTGCTATGGATGAATAATCTTTTCTTTTTACTTCTGGTTTAGAGCCCATCAGAGACATCCATTGTTCCTCTTATCTATTCTAACCTAGCAGTACTTTTACAGTCCCATTGACCTATAGATTAATTAGTTTCCTTTCCTCTTGATTTTGTCTTGGTACTTTTAAATATGAAACACCTATAGTAGTTAAGATATTATGCTGGAGGGGAAAACAACAGAAGAAAAAGAAAAAATTTCTGAAGTTGACTACCATTGGCCTAAATTTTTTGAAAGATAACATGCTCCAGTCAAATGTACGTAAACATGTGCTCTCTACTCTTGAAAGGAAAAGAAAGGGCGTCTTGTACAAAAAGGGTGTAAAAAATGAAGAGAAATAATTTAATCTGTTTTAGAGGGGTAAGGTTATGCCCCTTTTCTTTCTCAGAGAGGGTTGACACAAGGGAAATATGGAGATTGGTGGAATGGAAAGTTTTGATGCACGCCCAACCACCATAAACTCCCACCAGTTTAATCCCAAACTATAATTCAATCGTCATGTTTCAAAATGCACGACACATTTAACACTTCAGCCCCTGGAAGGTCACAGTTATTAAAGTATGCCATCATTCTTGGCCACTCTAAAAAATTAGATATCCAAAGACCAATTTCCATACCACCTTCATTAATAGTATTATCTATATTACCTACCATTGCTGTCGAAGGTAAGATTTAGGTAATTGTTATGTTGCTTATCTAAGGAAAATCTGCTGTTCAGATGCTAAAATCATGGGAAGCTTGTGGTGGCTCGTCGGTGCCAGACTTTCCGAACTTTTCTAGGGAAGAGGCGGCAGGGTGGTTTCTTTGACACTTGGTGACTGGTTCCTGTCCTTCGGCATGCCCATTTTTTCTAGTATGGATTATTGATCCTCGGTTTGTGATGATGTCTGTTTTTTGTGCTGCTTTTCTATAGCACTATTTGTCCTACTGCATTAAATTCAGGGTGTATTTTGTAATGTTTTCGAAGAATTAGTAGGTTTGGGGGTGGAAAGTAGAATCTGCCAAGTTTAGTGGCTTTGTTATATCAGCTTTTGGGGGATGGAAAGTAGAATCTGCCAAATATAGTGGCTTTGTAATCAGATGTTTTTGGAATTAATAAAATACTTATTACCGATTAAAAAAAACATGCAACAAAATTCCAAATATTCTCCAACCATATAACATTTTAAGACGCCTACTTCAACAACTTCAAATTTTATTAATTGTTGCAAAAACAGAACATGCAACAAATTGTTAGATTCTCTAGAAAATGACATACTATTGTTAGTTCATACTTTTGTCTTTCTAAAAAAACCTTTAAAAATGACTCACAAATGCCCAAGTTGAAAGACAAAACCGAAAACCAACAGTTGCATAGATCTATATTAAACAGATGATCCTTCTTTGAATTTTAGAGGTATAACTCCCTCTTATGATATAGTTTGAGTTTTTATGGGGGTGCTTTTAACCTGAAAGCAGGAAAGGCTTGCTAACATCTGCACATAACTCCGCTACAGATGCGAATAATAGATGCATAGATTAGTGAGAGATGAGAGAATAACACACTGTTCATCCCCTTCAACACCCACAACTGAGAAATAATTAAGAAAGTAACTGTTACCCAAAATTTCCTATCATACAATTTTGGCTTGTTTTCGTTCGCGAAGTAAATCTAAAAAGTTTTATGGCTTGCGCCCTTAGCCCCATGTTCTTCAATGTGTCACCATGCTCCAATCCTTATCACATGTGCTTAATCGTAGAACCCAGGGAGATATTCAAGTTTCAGGGTTTGCAGGAATAGCTCGTTTTATGTCGCAGGGTTTAAAACAATTATCTAAGCATAAAACCCCGATGTATTCTACCTCTTCGTTACCTTTGTTGAGGTTTGGAAAACTTGGTTGTTTTCTACCTTTTACACCTTCGCACTTCTTCTCCGGTGTCATCTTTTCCTATGTGCGCCACTGCAATCGAGTGGGGCCCGGTTATTCATGACTGCAGTAGCTTGATCTCCAAGGCGGTTAAGTTTTTATTCAGCGATTGGGCGATTGTGTGTTCACGAGGTCTCTTGTTTTTGGCGGTTAGGCACTTTTCATTCGGCGACCCAACGTTCTCTTCGGTCGCGTGTTCGCACAACCCTGACGGTTTGTGCCTTAGCCTTCAGCGATCCGGCGAGCGGTTATGTTTTTCTGGCGGTCTCGGTTGTTCAGCGGTTCATTTGCAGTCAGCATCTACGGTTGTCACGTATTCGTAAAGCTTAATCTTGTTCCTTGCGATCATGCAACAACCGTCGATCTTCCTTACAACGCAGCGCTTCTAACAAGTGGGCCCGAGATGCCAGTCATGCGGCGGTGCTCATTTCCGGGTGGCGACGTGGCAGTTGACAGTAGGCCCCGAAATGTTCAGGTGGAATGGCAGTGCAGTAAAATCTAACGGTTGTCGCTTGATCGCAAGGAATATTCTTTCTCCTTGCGAACATGCGACCACCGTCCGATTTAAAGCCGACAAAGAGGTGGGTCCGCTGTCGGGTTGTGCTGATTTGTCTGTTTCCCATTGAGCGAGAGGTAGGTGATGTGGCCGTGGACTTTTCAAAGGGGTGGTCGACCGTTGTGTTGATTAATGTAGGCCGTTGATTTGCCAGGAAACATATGATCGACGGTCGTGTTTTAAACTTGAACCTGGTAGCCGTTGCAACTAAATTTGAGCCATGTCAGGGTTTTCTTCTGCGAGAGGGTTTTTGAAAAATGATTATTGTATATTCTCCCCTTATGTGGGTTGAGGATTTTTGAGGTATATGCTAAGTCCATAGTTTGTGCTAGGGCATAAATGGGTTTTTATTTAATGTTTTTCTTTTTAAAATGTGTCTCCCTATTTTGGGTTGAGACCATTTTAGAAGGCACATTTAATCCATTTTCATGTCATAGGGGTTATGTCAAAATGTAGCAGTCATCGCACATATTATTGTAAATTCTGGCAAATGGTATTTTTATAAACCATTGTCAGAATCTTTCGGTGCATGACTTAGTGGATAGAGTGGTCTCGTTTGACTATCTATTTTTAGGGGCCCCACTTTCCTCGCCCCCTAGAACCCGGGAATCTAGCATTCGAATTATGATACAGCCTCATGGGTCTTTTATTGACTCTTTTTCTATTCTTAGGAGGTAGTGAAATTTGAATGCAGATTCCTAGGTTCTTGTTATATACCTCTCACTTTTGGTGATTGAGGTTAGCTCTTCATTCTTTTCTCTCTGATATGAGTGTTGTAGCTCTAAGAGACACAATTGTACTTTGTTTCTTTTCAGCAATAAAATTGATCCTTCTTGTTCCCCTACAATTCCGGATTTGCTTTTGAATCATATGCAGGCCTACTATGATGTCTTTGTGTCCTTAATCCATATGTTGATTCAAGTCAGTTCTCAGGAATTCATTTTAATTCAGTAGTGTAGCTTGTGTGCAATTGAGAATATCAGAGTTGTGGAGTTTTCTCCCTTTTTTGTATTTCAAGTACCTGGTTTCATTAAGAAGTTTAAGGAAGCGGAATCAAGTTGTGATTCAAGTTTGTTTTGTTGTTGGAGTAAACTTATTTCAGTTGTAGATCTCTTTAGAATTCGGTGGATCACCTTTGTTTTCATTCAATCACAGTTGTTTATTTTTATGCACTCTCCCCCTTTCCTCCTAAAAGTTAGTAAGTTTCAAGTGATCCAAAGGGAAGCCGGCCCTTAATCCGGAGGTCTATTCTCGGATAGGTTACCCACAACCTGAGAATAGTCCCATGTTTCACGGGATTGCTAGGTTCTACACTTAGCCATACTCAGGTGCAATCCCTAGTGACAACAGTAACAGCAATTCTTTCTGGATTATTCAAGACACAAAGTTCATTGAATAATTACTTCCATAATTTATCATAACAGATGAAAATACCCAGGGATGATTGCAATTTACATAAGAAAATAACAGCCATCAAGAAGGACAAGTAAACACAAAGTTTTAGAAATCTCCTTTTCTTTCCTGGATAAAATCACAGAACCCAAAGTATCTATTTTTGTACAAAAATGATGTTTCCCCTCAAGAAAATACTGACACTCACCTTTTTACAAAGCTAAAATTAGAAAATCCTTCCCCTTCGGGAGCATAAGCTTCAGAAAAGAAGATACCCCTTTCCCTCCAATTCCCTCCCATGTTTCTTGTAAACCCTTTTTATTTTCATAACTGCCCTTTTCAGTATGTAACTGTTTCTTGGGAAAACATTGCATTTTTTCTTTGAAGACTTTCACAATGCTATTATGCATATTCTCTTCAAGAAATCTTTCAGTTACTGATATCATAACTTTCTACTTTTCTCGTGATATTGAACTCACTAATGAGTTGTCAACTTATTAATGTGAGAATGTTTCGAAGCAGGAAAGTATATAATTTAGTCCTTGAAATATTATATTTTTCCTGAGGACTTGAAGTGGTAAGTTGTGGTTAAAGCCCTTCCATGTTCAAGCTCCCTTAAAGGACATATTGTCTTTGTCTCACCAATTCCCCATACATTTCAAAATTAGTCATGGCTTCTGCAGACATTTGAGAAGAGTTTTATCTCTCCATCTGGGACCTCCTTCCCTCCGATAGTAGAGGATGCTACAATTTTTCTTAGCTTGTGATTTGGGCAAGTCTACATGTCTTGCTCACTGTTCCGTCCTATAGGAGCTACTTCACCATATCCTTTGTTCACATTATAGAAGCATGCTCTGCAACCCGAAGGACTGACTGCTGTATAACCCCACAAAGTGTGATGTCCTCTTCCATATTGCTGTCTACTTGAATCATCCAGTCACATTCCCCTTTCCAAGAGATCAACAATTCCTTTGTTCGAACTAGCTTATGATTTACCCAGTATGCAAAGCATTTTTCTGATTAAGACATCATGGTGTTGAGAAGAAAATTCTAAACAATGCCCTTGGCGCTGTATCTGTGGTGGGGAGAAGACTAAAAATTACACCTCCATAATATGCAGCTCCTGTGATGACATGTGATCAGCTGCATGAGACCTGTGCTCCGTAGATTTGATACCCTTGAGTGTCTTACTAGAATCAAAGTTATATTTTAAAGCTCGGACTTGTATGGGGCTGAATCTAGGCTTTCTCCAAGAAAAATCAATTTTTCAACTAGATCTTCATTTGCCCCGTAAATGTTCTATTGCTGGAGCAGTTGCCTTTTTCCATTGCCCTGTTGTGTAAATGCCAGCCAAAAGGACACAGATCCTTTCCAGCACCTAGCTTCAATATGCAGCAATCACATTCCATGAGGTACTGTTTCTTGTCAAAATAAACCACGTGACTTCTCTGTACTTTATCCACAGTTCTTTACACCAGGAGGACACAGCTTCCCCTGCAACCTTGGCTTTGGATTGCCCCACATGCACTTTCCTGAACAAGAACTGCCTGTTCAAATTACTAACTTCAATTGTGTCCATGTCAATCTCTGAAGTTTTGGAACTGTATGCAGAATCTTCGCCCAAGCATCATTTGTTTTCTGGATTATTAAAATCGTTGATCTGCCTTTGTCTGTCAGCTAATTTAATTTGTCCATCAATGCAACACATTTCATGGGCCATCTCACTTAAACAGTACTCTAGCAGGTTTAGCACTCTAGTCCATTAAGAAAATACAAGAGCCTTATGTCCTCTAGCTTTCAAATATTTTAGAAGCCTGTCTAGAAGGCGAAACTTGCCACATTCTTCTATCAATTCATTTACGGGAGGATAGTCAAAAGATGTCTCAAACTGTGACTGTAGTAGACCAGGATGATTGAAATTTCTTGCACATTTGAATCATTGGATTGTCCAAAGTGGCTTTATGAGTGAAGTGTCAAGAGATTTGATGGTATTCAGAACCATGTCGGGTACTTGAGGTGGTTTGGAAACTGTACTTACCGCCCAACAATGCATGCCATTGGGGAGTCAGGTGATTTTGGAAACTAATCGGGCGATCAGACAATTTTGGAACTGTTGAATTTGGCAGCTACTCAATTCACCAACAATGAGGATGGATTGAGAATATAGGCAAGTTGGGCAGTCGGGGGAAATGGGAAACTGTGCTTCAGTTTAAGACTTCTGCAAAGTGCCGGTTACCCGACTTAACACGGACCTCAAAAATTTTCTAAACCACTTTTTTAAGCATTGATTGGGTCCGATGGTAAAGCAGAAACCAATGAAGTGTCGGACTTCAAGATTTATTTAAGAACTACTGCATGACACCAACGAGCTTGTCTATTAAAGCCTTTATGAGTGGTACCGATCCCATTCCTTGGTCACCTTCTATAACATGTCGGGTGTTTTGGTACTTTTTTTTTGTGAGAATCTAAGTGATCCCTGAATCCCGTGCATCATGCAACTCAAAAGGATTTAAATCCTTTGTCTCTTGCACTATTATTGCCACAATGTTGCTTCATACTCTTAATTTATTTTCCATCAAATAGTAACATCTCTGGCATGAATTCAGGCTCTATTAGCAGAGGACTACGAAACAACATGTGGCACAGGGGGACAAGAAATGACAGGATACAAGGGTTCAACGAACACCTGATGGCTGACAATGAGGGCTTGATAAAAGAATAGCGAAAGAGGGTTGAACTAATCACCAAATTTAAACCATAGCCTCAGTTTTGAAAATTTTCACTTTAGAGGTTCGACATGGCGTAAGCATAGGTTGGGAAAATAAAAAGTTCAAAATTCAGGGTAACAACTATCAAGACCTGTTGCAAGGATAATCACTTCAATTGTAATCAACAAAAGATCAAAAAATCTAAATAGTGGAACACATCGCCCCATTGCAAATGGGGCCCCCAGTTTTTTCACTTTTTAGGGTTTTGTTTAGGTGTTTCAGTTTTAGTCTCCGATCGCTTTACCAGTGTGAAGTTTAGGAGTTCAATCAAAGTTTAGAGTTTTGCCAAATTCAAGAGTGTCATTAAAAAGTAAAAGAGAGAAAGCATGATCAAATGTGTATTCTAATGCTACAGAAGTGTTTAGAAGGGCCAAAAGACGAAGATCGACATTGCTTAAGGTCAATTCTGACTACTACTTTTTAGAAAAAGTTTTTTTTTCTTTTTGTTTTTTGGGGCCAAACTAGGAGCCTACTTTTTTGTTTTTTTTCTATTTTTAGAAGCTTCTACTTTGGGAAGGCCAAAAGTTGTGAAATTGCGCAAGTGTAAAATTCCTGTTTTCAACTTCAAGCCTCTCTGGGATTTCATGAAAAAGCATGAAAAGTGGTGAAAAGTTCCAAATTTCAAAATGAGGAAAAGCATTCAAAATTGTGAAATTTTTTGGAAAATCCTTGTTCCAATATCAAAATTATCTTCGAAAAGTCAGGAGAAGCTATGAAGGACATTGTTGGAAGCATGTTGATTACTAAAATTTGGCTAAGTCTGAAAAATTTTAGGATCTTCCAAAATCTAGAATCTCCATGATAACTCATAGAGATCTAAAACCACTCTTAAACATCCTGGCAGTATTTATATAAAATATAACTTAAAGTATAAGAAAGGAAAATTTTCGCTTTCCAAGCTTGAAAATTGTTGTCGGGATAATTGTATGTACGGGTTATTACATTAATAAAGTATTATGTTAGCCTCAGTCGTTAGTGACCAAGATGTTAGGCAGTTACGTCACAACGTTTCAGTCGTGGCCCTTTGGGTAGTTTATATACCCTCTCGGAGGATGGACACGGGAGATATTATGGTATTATCCTTATGATGTAAATGTACTTGCCAATTTGGAATGATTAATGAAAGTATTTATTATTCTTTGATATATTTTGTGTTTATTATATTTCCTGTAATATGTCTGTGCAATACTAAGTTTACCCTAGCAGGCAAACATCTGGCACCGTTGCCAAACGAATCTGGCAAGTGACGGAATGAGTGGACGAATGGGAATACCATTGGAGGGGAATATCAATGTGACGACGAATGAGGACGGAATCATTGAATAGAATTTATGCCTAATCAATTGAATAAAAATAGAAATTTAAAGAAGGAACTCGAAGAAGAACAAGCCGCTAGAATTGTCGTACTCGCACAGCAACAAGCCGAGAGAAGGGAGAGATTCAGAAGACGCAATGAAGGACTACCGAAGGGAGTAAGTGAAGGCGAGCATCTGGAGGAATCTAACCGGGAGGCCGGGAAGTGACGAGGACCGCCTGGAGGAAACAAGGAGCTTGTTCGGGTCCTTAACCTTAACCCCACGGACGGAAGCAAGAGAAGCCCGGAGGAAGGAAGAAGAGGAAGCCGCACGAAGGGAGGCTCAAGATACAGCTGCCGCCGAGAGTGTCGAAGTGACAGAGGGGCACGGGGATCACAGTAGCCCACCAAGCTTGGACAGTTCCAGTAGTTCGGGGACATCAAGTGGTAAGGTACCAAACATTTCCGGGGTACCGACGTGGGCAGTACCATCCCAACCTGTAACACAACCGGTGCTGCAAACACAGTCGGCACCTAGAAAAGTAAACATGGCAACTAACAAAGAAAAGCTACCAAAATTCCATGGCGATGGGAAGGAAGATCCAGTTCGGCATTGTCGTACATGCGAGACAATCTGGTTGGCGAATGAAGTCATCGACCACGCAGAATGGGTAAAACAGTTTCCAGCCACACTGAGAGGGGTAGCCATCGACTGGTACTCCGATGTGCACAAAACAAAGGTGACCACTTGGGACGAACTCAAGACAGAATTCCAGAAGGAGTTTCGGCTCCTGAGGGATGACAATGAAATTGTTTCCGAGATATACGGTACCAAACAAGGTAAGAAAGAGACTGTGTGGGCTTACAGTCGCCGACTGAAGGAGTTAGTCGAAAAAATGGATAGCCAGCCATCGGACGGCCTGAAGAAAAGATGGTTCGTGGAGGGCCTAAAATCTAACCTACGAAGGAAAATGAAGATAGTGCCCCCCACCTCATACATAGACGCCTATAACCAGGTGATGGACTTGGAGAGCGAACAGAAGACCTCCAAGAAGAAAAGAAGCAAGTCCTCTTCCAACAAAGATGACACTTTGGACGATGACAATGGCAGTGATGGCAAGTCGAAGGGAAAAGACAGGGCACTCCAAAAGAACATGGAGAGAATGATGGAGTTCAAAACCATGAAACGGGGTACCAGCAAAGGGGAAGTTGACATATGGTGTACGGACTGCAAGGCGAGCGGCCATACAACGAGGTCGTGTCCCAAAAAGACATTTTGTGACATTTGCCAGATCATGGGCCATTCCACCAAGGAATGCCCATACAACATGAAGGTGAGGAATCAATAAGTGTTGTTTACCCAAGAGCAACCATCTACATCGGGAGCAGAGACTAACAATAACGCATCCTCGGGTGGGTACGGAGCCAACCGACGCGGTGGCGGAAGGGGCAATAACAACACCAACACAAGTCAAATACAATATGACTCCAAGGGTTGATCAATGATCCAATGCCGAGCTTGGAATCAATGGGGACACTTTGCAAGGGACTGCGACAAAGGCGACACCCCGCAAAAACTCTGCCGCTGGTGTGGTCCTGGCAACCACGAGGATGCCAATTGCCCAAAATCCGGGGTCAACTTGCTCAACATCGATGGAACAAGGAGTGACGAGGGGGTATTAGCCATCACACGATCACAAGCAAAACAAGGGACACAGGAGGGTAAGGAAGAAATAGAGAAGGCAATGAAGGCACCAAAAGAAAGATGGGAGATGGCTACCACCTCGGGCCGGAGGGAGGCTGAACAAAACATTTTGAGACAAATGTTACAGGTAGAGGTACCGGTGAAACTCCAGGACCTCCTTCACACCATGCCTCACTTGGGAACGACACTGTTGGGAAAATTGGCCACGCAGCCAAATACCACACGTACGGACATCCCCGGAGGGTCTGCAACGGATCCGATGATACGTGCTATAAACAACGGAAGGTACCCGACAGTTGTCGAGATGGGCATCCTTGGCACCATCCTAACAGACACTATAGTGGATGGAGGGTCAGGAGTGAACGTCCTTCCAGAGGCAACATGGAAAAAATTAGGAAAGCCCACCTTGTGGCCACCAACCTTCAACTTATTAGGTGCCGATCAGCAAGGTATCAAACCCCTCGGAACGCTAATGGCACAACCGGTCACGGTCGGTACACAACCATTTGTACTTGACTTTGTCGTCATTCCACTGAAGCAAAAAGGCTATGACGCCATACTGGGCAGAGGATGGTTAGTAATAGCCAAAGCGAACCATAATTGGAAAAGGAATACCCTTTCGATGGAGAGTGGAGGAAAAAAGTTCACAATTGATCTCCGTACCTAGTTGGTGAGTGAGGAGATAGCTTCCTCCTCCGAATTTGACTTCGAAGGAGAAAACGATTGAAGGGATGAAGGAAGGGACGGAATGGAACCGAATAGTGAACACGTGCTAAGATTGGGAGAATACCCAGAGGATGATGCAGATTCACTTAACGGTCTCTTCCACTGGCAAATAGAGGATTACGAACTCTTCCGACAAGCATGCAATGTACTAAGTATTGAGGAGGTGCCGGAAACATTTCCCTCTGAGTATGGTAAATACAACGAAGGGGATGCAAAAGTAAGCAAAGTCCCGACGCATAAATTTGATGAGCGAAACCCCCTGAGGTATAAGGAGCCGCCTATCAAACCAATGAATCTAGGCAAGGAAGAAGAACCTAAGATCATTCCTGTCCGCAACGATTGGAATCCTATGTGGAAGACCGCAGCCTTCAAAATCTTTATTCTCCTTGTGTATGGGAAGGCGACCGTGGTCCCTGTAGAATTTATGATTCCAAGCCTTTGGATCACCATTGAAAACAGACTTGATGACAAGGAAAGCTTGAGGGAACGGCTGCACACTCTAAAGAATGAGATTAAGCCAGCAAAATTTTGAGAAGTCGGCGATGACGGAGCTGTCAAGTTGTGGACTCTCGACGGGCTGGAGATACATGAGGCCATCAACAAGTCCAAATTGAAACCTTATCTGGAGAGGATGGACCCGAGAGAAGGGACAGAGCACCCGAGAGGAGAGGATGGAAAGGGACTGGAGCGCTCAAGCAGGTGACCCGAGAGACGTTCGTACGTACGGGTGACCAAAGAAGCATCCGGACGGTAAATTGGAAAAATACCCGTACAGCTATGCATGACCATATGGTGGAAAAAGAAAAAAAAAACAAAGAAAAAAAAAAGAGAAAAAAAAAAAGAAAAGAAAAGAGAGCACTGTACGGCCGCACGGCAAAAAAAGAAAGAGGAAAGAACACCATGCAATGCTTGCCGTACAGTATATAGCCCGTATGGTCAAGTCATTGTACGACAAAGTGCAAGTTAAGACACCATATGGCAAAAGATGCTGCAGAAGAAGGAACACTGTCGTACGGCATCGAAGTCTGGCAACATGCAAGGCGAAGACAACACCGTACGGCTCAGCTGTAGTCAAAGGCATGTCTCAAACCGTACGGCCAAACAGTTTATTGAAGCACCGTATGGTACATGGCATTAGCATCCCATCACCGTACGGAAAAGGCAAGAATTTTTGTGGTGTTTGTACGGCAAGAGGATTGCGTATTGCTCCATATGGCATGATAGACATCACACGCCCAACAGAGAGGTGGTACAGCATCAAATAGCGTACCATACGGTCATGATAAGTGGGTGTTTAAGAAGAAGGAAAGCCTCTGTATGGTCACAGTTTTTTTGTGAGGACTATTTTTACACTTCGTACAGCAGAGAAAAGGGAAAATAAATAAGAACAAGGAAGGACTGGCAGTAGGGAGGATAAGGTTCAAAAAAAAACAACGACAAATAAAAATAGTTCACAGAAGAAAACATAAGCGGTTGGCAAAAAGAGTATGGGATCGGAAGAAAATCACAAAAATGGTGTGTTCCATGGACTTCTATGTGGGTTTGAGGGTGCTAATTTGGTCTTGGTGGCGGGGGCGTTGCCCCTCGACCCCGCCCTATAGCGCGCTTGGGGCTCTGCCCCAGGACCCCATGGGGGCGTTGCCCCCTAGACCCCCAGTCGGTTCAGTTATCAGCTTTTGGGGAGTGTGACCAGTTGATGAGACCCGGAACTGCTGCAAGCATGGAGTGTCTGCATGCCGGAGGTGGAGAGAGCACTGGAGCAAGCCTTTCGAGAGGGGTACTACGCTTTGAGGCACTCGGAGTAGGTGTTGGCTGGATGTGAGGCTGTCTTGGTGGATGCATAGAGAGCTCGGGAGGAGCTGACCACCCAATTGAAGGCAGTAGAGCGACACTTGGCTCAGCGTACCCCAAAGTTGGAAGCGGAGAAGGCAGCACGGGTGGCTATTGAGGTCAGATTGACAGGAGAGACAGTATTGTGTTAGCAGAGGCTACAGCTGAAACGTGTTTTTTGGAGACCAGTTTGGTGCAGGCACAGGAGGAACGTGATGTGACGGAAAAGACCTACTAGAAGTAGCATTGATGGGGAGGGCGGCACTTCAGCTTTTTCAGGGACACCCCTCCACCCATTCTTCTCAGTGATTTTCTTATTCTATGTAGTGTATTTCATCTCCCTCTTGTTGTGAGTCGCCGGAGACGACTTTGTTTTTTGGGGGGATGATGTTGTCAAGATAATTGTATGTACGGGTTATTATATTAATAAACTATTATGTTAGCCTCGGTCGTTAGTGACCGAGAGGTTAGATAGTTACGTCACGACGTTTCGGTCGTGGCCCTTCGGGTAGTTTATATACCCTCTCGGAGGATGGACACGGGAGATATTATGGTATTATCCTTATGATGTAAATGTACTTGCCAGTCTGGAATGATTAATGAAAGTATTTATTATTCTCTGATATATTTTGTGTTTATTATATTTCCTGTAATATGTTTGTGCAATACTAAGTTTACCCGAGTGGGCAAACAAAAATCCTCATCAAGACCCCAACTCCACCCAAGAATTCGTATCCAAAGAAAATTCCAAGTAGGAAAGAGGAAAAAGCCAAGTTTCAAAGGGAAAATGTTAAGTTTATGCATAGAAAAGAAGAGGTATAAGTTTCTAGAGAGAGAAGGTGTGAATTTTGGAGAGAGTATTTTTAGAGAGTGAAATCACTAAGGAAGCAATGTTGAAATTTGCCTATGCATGGGAAATTTCCTGAAAATCAGACCTAAAAGTGCATTTCCAAGTACAGGGCTTCATCATTTCAAAAATTCATAAGGTTGTTTCTAGATTAAAGGTAAGATTGGTGAAGTCATTTCAATGAGTTATTGACAATTTTCTCAATGTTCTTTTGCAGGTCTGAAGAAAAGTGAACCATCAAGGGCAAACAAAGATGAAGGAGATGCTACAACAACCTTGGATTTCCGAAGATCAAGATCAAAGGAAGGAATTCAAATGGTATAAGGAAAGAAGATATTCGCAGATGAGGAAAACAAACACAATTAAGGACTTCATCACCTATGAAGAATTTCACGACAAGAAGAAGAATGGATGGACAATGGAAGATTTCAAAGACATCTTCCATATTTCAAAGTTCACACCAAGAAGTCCAAAATCCAGGATCAAAGAACATTCAAAAGGAAAAAAATTCTAAGTTCAAGGAGGTTTAAAGATAATGCAATTTGGGAATACTTTTCCAAAATTGAAGAGAAACTGTTCAAAGCTAACTTCATTCAAAGAGATAAGCCTGTTGATGTGGCAACCACCTGTTTCCTCCAATCGGATAATTTCAAGAAAAGGCTTCCAAGTTCAATGAACTTGACTTTTTTCTTCCATAAGGATAAGCTCCATCTGAGTTATTCATTTTTCATTGGTTCTCACTGGATAGTCATTGTAAATCCTAATCAAGGTATAGTTGTCTGAATCTTGGCCATCAATCTGAAATTGATTTGGGCCCTTCATTTGTTTTTGAACTCCTATATAAACCCCACTCCTCTCATTTGTAAAGGAGAGATTCGGAGAAATTGTTGCATAAAACACTTCTTAAGTAAATTCATTGTTCAATTGTTGGTAAATGTAATATCTTTTGCAAATTGCATGGTTTCTTGTGTCTCACTTGGAGTAGATTTTATTTTCAAGTTGTTAAATTGAATGAAGGATTTGATGAGAATGTTCATTATGGAATCAATATGTTCATATTTTTGATAGTTGGATGATTTTCAACTATTGTGCAAAGTTAGTCTGAACTTGTGATAGAAAACTTAACTTCCATTACTATATTCATTCTTCGAATGTTGGTGAATATCTATGATGTGAAAATCCTTACAATACCTTAGAAGTTGCACCGTTCTTGTGGAGTTGTTGAATTTGGCAAAGCAAGGATAGGTTTCAAATTCCATTTTTTGCAATCTTGTCTCCAAAGTTCATAGGTTTAGTTGAGAGTCAAAATAATTTTCCTCAACCCTTAATCTTTTTCCTTTTTTTAAATCTCAGTAGAAGTAGAATACAGAAGCTCAAAGGCAAAATCATTTGAAGGATAAAATCTTGAACAACTACATAAGTCCCATTGGAGGTTTTCAACAAATCATCCTACCACAAGAGTTTATCTTGAATAGCAAAATCACACACATTTGGAACCTTGGAGTCATCTTTGTGATCACACAGTTTGTCTGTTTAGCACATTAGAGGATTTTGTTCAAGAGAGGATAGCGTACCCCTAGTATTTTATTCTGAGTTGTCTATGTCATAAAACAGACACCAACACCACCCAATCTAAATTAGTATACCCAACCAAGTCAGTATCAATGCTGTCTAATGAATCCCATAACTAAGAGTACCTTGTAAATCGTATAGGGGAGCAAATGGCTTGGGGAAAATTCCATGTGAGCATGGAAAGATCCTTAGAGAAGGATCTTGAGATTATATTGCAGATTCTTACAGTGGCATGCTTTGGAAATATTCAATGATTCAGGGCACAATTCATCCTCCTAAAATCCCATTGTTTAAGCATGCATTCTTAAGTGGGGTGGAGTGGATGTGGCTCCATTGGTAGGGTATGGGTATGAGTACCCTTCTTTATTGGGATTTGAGTATCCTCTTTTTTGTTGGATCGGGTTGGAGAGAAGGAGAATTCCTGGGGACATTGGCTAGTTGCATTTATGAGAATAAAATGGAGATGTGGAGATTATTTTGTCCATATAACCCTCCAATGTTGATATCCTTACTTTTGCCCTCCTCAAGAATCCATATATAGTGTAGAATCTAGTTATATACCTTCTAGTGCAACACATGAGGCTTCTACACAAATCGATAAACCATGCCAATTAAATATGAGATGTTGTGTGAGTCGAGTATACGAGGCTTCCATCAAAATGTCAATAAAAGTAGCAGCAACCAACGATGAACATTGTCCTTAGCAGTATTGCAGTCAGCCATGTAGAACAATTAGAGTAAATCAAGTAAATAATTGAATTGTGCAATAATAATCATGAAAGCAAACTAAAATATTTCAATCTCAAGAAAATAATGCAACAAACTCAAGTTGGTCACAGAAAACTTGTCATGAAGAACAGTTTTCATTGGTGCACTGGAGTATGAAGAATCCCCCCTTGATCAATAAGTCATTAACATACAAAACCAAAAATAAGAGAGAATCATGCTATTACAAGATGTGAACATTCAAATCAAAATGGCATCTAGACAACCCAACTATGTGAGGGAATTCATCTTGGTATACCAAGCTCGATGGACCTATTTGATGCCATGGGTACATTTCCGAAATCTACAAACCATGGAAGAATCCTATAGAATCTCATGTAGTTACTCCATATATATCTTCTCCTCAAGAACTCTATGAAGAAAAGCATTCTCCATGTCCATCAAATGTTCCTCTTAATAATATGCCACAACAATAGCAAGTGTGAATTCATCTTGAAGAACCTATGAAAAACCCTTTGCAACCAACCCTCCTTTGAACTTACTACGTGATCCATCTACTATAAATTTGGTTCAATATATCCACTTAGATCAAACAAGCTCCTTTTTTTGGGAAGGGAGACCAAATCCAAGTATGATTCCTAACCAAGGAACTATACTCTTGCATAACTGCATCCCACTCAAGAATGTCAGATGCTTCCTGAAAAGACTATAGATCAAAAATATAGGCAATGAAAATATAGGGATGTCATTGGAACTATGATCTCGTCTAGCTGGTATCTAAAGAATCCCCAGCACAATCATTTGCAGACTATAGAATCTGTCTAGCCCAAAGTGGACTGGAAGCCAAAAAACCGAGAGGAGATTCCTCAACCTCAAAATAATGACTAGGTGGATTCATCATTAGGAATGTGTCTAGATGGATCATCAATCCCAAGTGAATCCATTGTCAATGTAGTTGGCAAATAAGTTTCAAGAGTAAAACTTGAAGAGCCCTCAAAAAAAGCATTGTTATCAATGAACAACTCAGTGGAGTTGTGAGTTTTTTCACACCATCACCTCATTGAAAATGGGGACCCCCTCTTTTTGCATTAGCAATAGGTGTTTTGGCAGTTCTCCCAGGTTGGTAATGTTAAAGGAGAGTTTGAAGTGCCTACAAAATTTGGAGATGATTTGAAAGGTTGAGCAGTGAGAATTTTTGGTGTGAAGGGGTTGGATTCTGATTGCAAAATGATGAAAATTGTGATTTTGGCTAAGTTTGTATTTCAGTTTTCCAGCGAGATGATTTTTGCTTGCAAATCCAAATTAAAGATTTGGATTTAGAATCAATTTTGAATATATTTTTGACTTGAAAAATTTTTGCAAGCAAAATCTGGATTTCGTGGACTTATAAATTTTTTGGGAAATTTGGCGAAATTTTACAAATTGTGGAAAAAAATGGAATTGAGCAATTTAATTGAGTAGTTTTGACTAAACAAATTTTTGAAAAATCTAAATTTTAAGTGTCAAAATTGCAATTTTAATGCAAACCTTTGCAAGTTGGCAAGAAAACCTTCGCAAGTTGGCAAGCAAACCTTCGCAAGTTGGGAAGCAAGTCTTTACAATGGAGAGATCAACTTGATACTTTGGTAATTTCAATGGCAAAATCCTTATGCTTAGCAAATTTTCCTTTCAAAATGGCCCATTAAATGTTTTATTTCAAATGATAATTTGGGCTGGATTTTATATTTAATTTTCCAAGGAATATTTAATGCCATTTTATAATTTTAAAATCAATGGCATTTAAAAAATCAAGATAAATCAATACCGTTTTAAATTTCAATGCAAAAGAGATGCTATTTTATAATTCAAAAAATCAAAGAGGCCATCCTACATTTAAAATTCAATGCCAAGGTGAAATTCAAAATTAAGTTGGGGGGCCCCTTTGTGTGCTAAATTCAATGTATTTTAAGGTTTAATTGGTGTGAAATTCAAGGCAAGTTATTGGGTCCACAATTGAGAGAGTTTAAAACTTAATTAGGGGCCTACATGATTTTTTTTTAAATTTTAATTTTGGGGCCTATGCCAATTTCGGATTTGGCTAATTTAAATCCATAATTTTGTTAAAATCGATGCAATTTTGGGGCCCATGTTTTCAAGTTTCAATTGAGAGAGATTTTAAAATTCAAGGAAATTTAATTATTATAATTTTGGCCCAAATTCCAATTGATCCAATTTAATCAAGGACTGTAATTAATTAAGGTGAATTTAATCCAAAGGGATGTGATTTAATTTTATTTATTTTTCCCCATGCAAGTCATCCATTTTGGGCAATTAGATGGATATTTAAAGAGGCATTTGGGCATCATTTCTCATTGTTTCCAAGAGAAAATTTTATGATTACAAATTCTGGAAATGCATTTCCAGCCATGGGTGATTTTATTTTGAGGATTTTGTTGGCCATTTTCATGCAATTTTCTCAAATTTGAAGGCTTAGAGGTGGCAAATTGGTCTTGGGGTTTGAAGACATCATCTTGGCATTCATTTTCACCTACCTTTTGAGCAATTCTCATCTTCTTTGTGCTTAGAAAATCAGAGATTTAAGCAAATCCGAATTTGGAGTTGGTGCAATGCAATCTTGACATCAATTATCCAGCTCCTAGGGCATCAAGTTACATCCATTGAACATGTTTTTTTGCCTAGATCATGTGGATAAGTTCATGTTTTTGTGATTGGGCAAGTTAATTGAATGAAATGCAATGATAATCCTAACTCAATTAGCTTGATCAAATGTTATTTTCAAAGTTTTATTGGCAATACGTTATCAAATGAAATGGAGTGACTTGTTTCTTTGCTTTTTTTAGGTTGCCAGGGGAGTTCTTGCAACTTGGTGAGGGCCCTCTCGCAACTTGGTAGGGTTGACAAGAAGGAGGATGCAAGGTTCAGGTTCAAGTCTCTCAAGTGGCAAGGGAATTCACACCAAGCTCAAAGCGAGATCAAGCGCAAGTTCAAGATTCAAGTACATGAAGGCTTCACCATTTCAAGATCAAGACATAAAATGTACAAGTACAAGCAAGCAAGTTCAAGACATGGCAATGAGAAAATTCCTAAGGACTCAAGTTGGTAGAGATGTTGCTGCTAGTTGGTAGGAATGCTCCTGCACATTGGTAGGGGTGTTCATGAAAAGAGGTGGACAAGGTTGAGCATACAAAGGATATCTTCCCTTCATCAAAAGATCAAATAACAGGGTAAGGATGATGGGGTGGCAGTTGGTTGTCTCCTCCAATCAAAATATTCCTCTTTCAAGCATGTGCAATCATATCATACCAAATGTCCTATGCTTTCATTGGTTGAAAAAATTATTGTAATTTTCTTATTGGCCCACAAGTTTGGTGCCGTCATGTAATTGGTTGTATTTATGGCAACCCTAATTAGGGTTTATGGGATGCAATATGGTCCCTTGATTTTACATTTTTGCCTCTTAATCTTGGCCACTCGTTGTACTTGAGCCTCTATATAAGGCCATTTGCTCTCATTTGTAAGGAGAGTTATGTTGGAGAATTATTGCCAAAATACTATCAAAATTGTTCTCTATTCATTGTTGTGGCTTGCATGGTGGATATACATGATCATTTTGGTGGTATTTGCATGGTTCTTTACATCTCTCAATTAAAATAGGATTTCATTTCAAAGTTGTTAAAGTAAAAGTAAAAGTAGATAGATTGTGTGGTGATATTGGTGGATGTTTGATTGGTTGACTCTATAAAACTAGGCCACTAGCTCCTTGTAGATGCAAGGTTGCCTTGTGTGGCAATCTAGTAGTTGTACTCAAGTTCAATTAGCATTAGATCCTTAATTTGTACTCCAAGTTGGATTGAGGGGAAGGTATTGATATGAAAACCATTTGAGATCCTTTGAAGCTTTGCACTAGGTGGAGTTGAAGTCGTAGGCAAGCCTCCATTTGGTAGGAGTCCTAGTCCATCCATTAGTCTTCTCATCCATAGCTAGAAGTAGAAGTAGTCTAGGTAGTAAGAGTTGAAGAGAAAAGTTGGAAGTGATATAAATCACAGATATATTTTTATCACATATTGTGAAGTCAAATCTTTAGAAGTGCAAGTTGGCATCCATGAATGAATTACGTAAGCCCGCCTAAGTGATTAACCAGCAAATCACATCATTTCAACTGAGTTAGATATCCACAAGTGTAAGGAACCTTGGAGTCATTGCAAAGCTTCGCATGGGAGATGACTTTATTCAAGAGAGGATTTAATGCTCTTTGTTTCTCGAAGCATTGAGTGTTTAATCTTGCATGTTGTGTAAGTGGAACAAAACTCACATCAACAAGTGGTAGGTCGGAGAAGCCAATATCCCTTAACACCATCTATATAGCATACAAAGATGCAAGGATTGCTAAATCCATAGTCTTACAATTTTTTGTTGACATGTAGGCCCATGTTGGAGAATCAGAAACTCTGAAATGTATCACTATGTGTTTCTCACCACTCCAAGCTTGTGATGTCTCCTTTCGGAAAGAAAATTTAATAATTAAATAATAATAATAATAAAGTAAAATAAAAATAAATGAATAAATAATGGTATAATATAATTTAGAACCCAAGAATTGATAAAAGATTCAATAAGTTTAAAACAAGTTTAAATTAAAGATTTAAACTTATTATTATAGAGGAACAAGCATTAGAGGGGCATCAATCCCATTAATATATTTGCAAGAATACATAAGTATTGTAGCAACAGTGTGCAAGTATGGAGATCAAGAAAAGACAGTTCAGGTGAAACAGCCACGATCAAATGCAAGCTTTGTCTAATGGCATAGCAAGGTACTTACACGAGGGTGAAGGCCCATTTCCTTCACAAACCTAGAAAAGGTATTGATCCTTGTATAAATGAATCAGAACGATATGAGGCTTTGAGAGAGCATGAAAGGGCTGATGGAAAAGTTTATAATATTAGATCCTCTCATACTTCAACGACAGGGCCAACTGCTGCAACTCCTGATCAGAATAGAGAGATAGAGGTAGATGTGTCTTCTTCAGTTAGAGATGTAGCAGCACAATAGTCTCACAAGAGACCACATATTGGCAGTTCAAACCCCATTGGAAGGCTATTTGATGTGCAAGGTCGAGAAGTAGTTGATGCAACGATTGCACAATTCTTTTATGCAAATGGAATGTGTCATCTCCCCTGTTTGAAACCCTAATTGTGATACTTCCATCCTTTTCACATCAATTTTGTGAAGTCTCTAAGGGAGACAAAATTGTAAGATCGTACATGAAGAGGCTAAGATGTATTAATTAATGATATCGGATTTCCACAATCCATAATTATTGCATTGCTTGATTTCTGGATTAGATTGTGTATTAGTTTTTGAATCAACATTTTGGATCATATATCTTTTAACTAAGATGTATTAGTTAAAAGATATCGAGTATGGAAAACAAGCATTAACTATCTTTTATAGTCGAACAGCTAATCCATATGTGGCTCAGTATTCAAGAAGATGTCTCATCAAGCATAGAGCAAATGATAAACATGAGCATCATGATCCCATAATAGATCCTATCTCAGCAACAATAAAGGAGCATCAATATATTGAGATCCTTCAATAAACAATCACACAAATATAATTCATTGATAATTGGTATCATATGATAATTGAAAGCATCTCCTTTGACTAATTATAATTATGTTATTGATATATCCCAAGACGATAGGCAGCAATATATATGAGGAGGAAATACGATCTACCAAGGTACCAACACAGCATTAATGAATTAAGACTACAAACAGCGACTAAAGATTATAATGGCTATCAACATGGAGATAGAGAGATACAAACAAACAATATCCAGAAAGAATAGGCAGGACTTAGAAAGAGCAAATACGATACCCAAGTATTGATAATACAAGTTTGTGATATCGACTAATATTGCAGAGATTATCTGATGTTAACAAAGTAATCATCAGTAATAACATCGATATCACTCTATTTGCTAAACGGCTTGCTAATCAAATAATAAACATCTTAGCACCATACATAATCGGGCCCAATGATCAAAGGGAATATCAAGGCACCGGTTATCATGATTATCGCACTAATGATTAACGTAGAGTGTTAGTCGGTCTACTAATCATCATTGTTATAAACTTAATAAATGGAAGGATGTGATCTAAAGGCTGATTGATTATCCAATGAAAGGAAGCAAATCTAAACATAAGGAACAGGTACGTTTAGTAATGATCATGAAGAAAGATGTTAAAGACTTGTAATGAAAAGATGCAATGATTATGGAGGGACAAAAGGCACGTCCCATACAATGGCACTCTTCATTCAAAGAATATCAGTATAAGAAGGGGAGATTATAAAATATATTGGATACTATTCACATTGAAGAAATAAGAAAGGAAATGAATCAGTTATATTGCTGGCAAGCATGTATGAGTTAAATACTGATTTACAAAATATTATGTCTGAATTCTATTAGGGATAAGGAACCTGTGTGTGAGTGTGTGTATTTGTAATACATGAGATATTACTATATACATAGCCTATTCCTTAATCACTTGCTATAGCCCCTTAAGAGGATTGGTTGGGGTTTGTCAAGCAGAAGTGGAGTAGTTCCTCACAAGGTAGGTGAATGCCAAGAAGGGGTAAGGACATGTATTTCCAATGCCTTGAGTGAAAATTCCTGAGATGGGTATGAATATGTGTTTTAGAAAACTTGAGGGAGCCTACTTGTAGATTGGTTTCCAAGCGCTCTAAGGACACGTACTTCCCCATCCTCCTTAGGGTTGATGTTTAGGAGGGAAGTAAGCAATTGGGGCTTAAATATCTTATTGCCAAATATGAGTCATTCACTGTTTCTTAATTCAACTTGATTTAAACACATATAGATATATGTTATCATTGGGAATATTAAATTCCAAACCCTAGTTGGGAATTTTAGGGTAAATCAAGGAAAGTCCCAATAGGGGGCATTACAAAATACCATTTAATGATGCCACTCACCTTGCTATGGAGAGATGGTCCAAGCTATCAATAATGGACCAGATGGATATAAACCACCTGGGTCTGAAAAGCTTGGCACAACTCTAATTAATAAGAAAAAGTTCAATTAGAGAAACAAACTGTACCAATTGAAAGAATGGGGTCTACATAAGGATGCAATATTGTGATGGATGGGTCAACAAATGCTAGAAATCATCCACTGCCTAATGTCATGGGGACATGCAGCAAAGAGCCTTATTTTTTTAAGGCAATAGATTGTTTAGGACACGAAAAAAATGCAAAATTTCTTCATAACCAGCTATGTGACAACATTCAGGAGGTGGGCACATCACATTTTGTCCAAGTTGTTACCAATGCTGCGCCTATTTGTAAAGCAATAGGTATGATAGTGCAAAAAAGGTATAGGCATATATTTTGGACACCATGTTGTGTACATTTGTAGAATAATGCACACAAAGGTATTGGCAAGTTCTAGTGGATTTCTAACCTCATAGAGAAGGGCAGAAAAATACAAATGACCACATGTAACCATCACCATACACGAGCCATTTACTATAAATTAGCCAAGGCGGAACTTCTCAAACATGTTGATGCATGGTTTGCTTCTTTGTTTTTCTTGACCGCCTTTGTGAAGTCAAAGGAGCTTTGTGTTCCATGGTTGTTAGTGATGCAAGGGGCGGGTTGGAGACAATCTACATCAGATACTGCAGTTGAGGATAGAGATTTGGTCCTTGATGACCATTTTTGGGCTGATGTTAGATTTGTCGTGGACTTTATTAGGCCCATATGTGAGATGATTAAATTTTCAGACTCAGACAAGCCATGTTTGGGAGAAGTTTATGAAGAAATAGATTTTGTGTGAAAGAGTCAAGAAAATAACAGAAGCGAAAAATCTTTCTTTATATTATTTGATAGAAGAAAAGTTAAATGGAATATGGAACAAACTTAACACACCCCTTCATTGTGTTGCTTACGCCTTAAATCCTAAATGGCATAATACACAAGAGACCAATAAAAGGGCTCCACATGAGGATAGATATGAAGAGATTTTAGGCTGTGTTGATGGATGTTTTATGACCACACCAACACAAAATAAAATTCCAACGGACACTCTATCCTCTCTTGAACAAAGACCCCTTGTATGCTAAGATTGAGAAGATTATAGAGGTGAATCCAAGGATCCTACTGCGAACATGCGACTTTATGATGGATATGAGCTTGTTTGTCTTGATGTATGCTAGTAATCCAAGGGGGACTTACGTAAATCTTTCAAGAAGACTTTGACAGTTTTAGCTTTAAGAACTATTCGAATGATTTGGCAATGGAAAATACTCTGAAATATTCCAATGAAATATACTAAAGTAAAGAGGATAAGGGTTCAGAGATTCTATTCTAATCCTAATAACTTGAAAGACAATTGTTTAGGTGAAATCTACCACACTTTGCTTTGCCAAATCAACTATAGAAAGAAGATGCAATCTTCAAAGGTTGTGCTAAGAATTTTCAGACCACAAATGAACACCATCATAACAACAATGCACATTCAATGGTTGAAGTTAGGCATCCACATAAAAGGCTCAAAGCAACCTTACATTGTGAAAAGAAATCATCTAATTGCAAAAGGTGTGAGCAAACAATTTCAACATTACAATATTATCAATCTTGTTCATCTAACAACTTGAAAGCAAATCCAATCTACTTGAGGAAAAAGAAACCATGCAAACTCTCAAAACAAAGCACGTAATAACCAAACTTCAATGAGTTACTCTTTTATTCCGATAGCTTATAGCAACAATTTTCCAAAGTTCACTATTGTTACAAATGAGAGGGGTGAGCCCCTTCTATAGGCTTCAAATTACAATGGACGGCCAAGATCTAAAATAGAATCAAGGGCCACGATTTTGCCACACCAGCCCTAATTACAGTTCGGCCATTAAGAGATTCCATGTCATAAAGTAGTAGGGGCCATGTGGACCAAGAAGAAGATAGGTCGCCCACTATCGAGAGAGTGGGCCAAATTGACCATTAATGAGACAAGATTCCCACTAAGCATTTAATGGCCCATCACCCAGAATAGCTTATTCTTGATTCCTTTCCTTAAATGTGAAGAATATGGACATTACTATTTCTAGCTCGTCCACACAGACACTTGGTGCAATCTTGTACTTGAACTCTATAATGGCTATATCCTTTTCACACTTGCTGATGTTCTCCTATTCTGGTGTTGATTCCTCAATCATGTGCATAATAATGTTTGAGAATATGGAAATATTCCCCAAGTCATCTTCTGAGAGGGAATTCATGCGAAAGAATTCTTCCAACCTGTTCTTCAAGCCATCGACTGTCATCTCTTTGCCAGTCAACCTCTTTGCGAACAATGCTTCAACCGCATTGAGGATTTCTTCCTAGATGTTCCCAATCATCTTCCTCAATTGAGTTGACTCTTCATTTGATTTTTCAAACAGTTCCTTCCCTATGACCATTGCTCCATACAATCAAAGAAAGTCATATGCCTCGTTTTCTCTTATCCCATGTCATCCATCAATGTTTGCTTGGGAATTTCTACCAAAGCCTCCAAGTGTGGAATAGTCTCGTTCTAGTAGATATGTGTGTCATCCCATGCCTGATCTACACAATGTATTCTGGAAAGGATAGCTAGAGTTCTTCCATATATCTAAGCCAAATCTTCAACAAACTTACATGCAGCATTTTGAACACTCTCCACCCACTTTCTAGTACCTTGGGCAGCTTTCCTCATTTCTTCAATGTCATCTACTAATTTCTTTGCAAGAGCGGTAGGAAACATCTAATCTTCCTACCTAACTAAATTTTGTTAGGCGTTGCAAATATCCACACCAAGCCTTGTTCTCGCATTTCAATTTTCAGTGTTTCTCTTACATCTTCATCTGCTCTTTTA
Organism: Chamaecyparis obtusa; assembly: GCA_027943335.1. Taxonomy (NCBI): domain Eukaryota; kingdom Viridiplantae; phylum Streptophyta; class Pinopsida; order Cupressales; family Cupressaceae; genus Chamaecyparis; species Chamaecyparis obtusa. Next base: position 285,479 of record BSBK01003028.1, read on the forward strand.
GTGTCTGGGTGGAATCATCGAGTTCTTTTATAACATGTGCCTTGGTTGCATGTCCCAAGTCAACTATCGTCACATTATATTCCTCTGGAGTAATTTTGTCCTTGGCCTTGTCAATCCTAGACATTGCTACATGTAACACTCTAGATGCCAACTCATTTGGTGATTTTAGAGAGTTTATTTGCCTTACTCTTCTCTACTGGCTTGTTTATTCAGCTTAGAAATTATTGTAACTCTAGCACCGGATAAATTTCCTCCATGGGATCCTTGCTCAGTCTTTCCTTCAACCATTCTAGAGCAATCAGCTGCTATTCATGTACTTGTAATTGTTCCTATTCTTGTATCATTTCTTCGTGGACTTCTACATCTGGAATGGGAACTTTAGGATCTCCCAAATCTTCAACCAGCATTGCATCGAGGCACTCCTAGATATGGAGATCCATTTCTAAAGGACATTCCTACTCTTCATTCTTCTGCCAGACAAACTCTCTGGAAGCATTGACACTTTGTGCTCTTAGACTTATTTGATCGTCTTCCTGTAACCTTCTTCTTGAGCTGAATTCAATCCTTTCATTTGCGAAGAGGTCAACTTCATGCACACTTGAGAAGCTACTAGTGGATGATGATGTTGCTTCTAGTCTTTGCCTTTTTTGTGGAGGCTTCTCACTTCGGACATTTAACCTTTTCCTTGGTTGCACATCCCGAACAATACTCTTGCTTTTCCTACCTTCTACCTTTATTGACGGATTTTCTTCTTCGGCTCCAACTTTTGATGATTCCCCATCTTTACCATTATGCGACTCTTGATCTCCCATCAGAGCACAAGTTAGGAGGACACTCTTTGTTTTCAATCTGCTGACCTGACATTCAATCCACCACCTTGTGAATTTTGTGACTAGCCTAGATAGCATGTCAAGGTCTATTTCTTCAAGCCCAGTCTAATTAGGTGGTTGGATGGGCTTATTTCTCTTCTCGAGCTTAGGCTAAACCACATTTGAATCTTCTTCCACTTCATCTAGCACTAGATGAATCATACATGTTCTAATCGTTCGAAGTGGTCTCTTGGAATACATTCTCTTCCTGACTTCGTAATCATCTTTGGCATTGGCACAATAGTCTTCAAGATGTCTATATTGTCTACCAGCCACCATTCTTGTCCTGTTATAGGGATCAAAATCTGACCTTGTTGTATGAAATGATAGATGGTAGAATTGAAATTCCTCTACTGACTTTTTTGCTGCTGACAAAGAAGGGCACACTTCATCAAAATTTCCCATGATGATTGGAAATTCAATTCCACCTTTCCTCTTCTTCAAGATTTCACCATATTTTGGCATTTAAGTTTATCCCTTTTCCATTTGATCTTTGGGTGCATATTAGATATGGAAGTGGATTGCTTGACACTAGCCAAATTCATTGTTTTCACTCAATCTTAGTCTTGGGCGCATATTAGATAGGGAGGAGGATTCATCAAAATTTCCCATGATGATTGGAAATTCAATTCCACCTTTCCTCTTCTTCAAGATTTCACCATATTTTGGCATTTAAGTTTATCCCTTTTCCATTTGATCTTTGGGTGCATATTAGATATGGAAGTGGATTGCTTGACACTAGCCAAATTCATTGTTTTCACTCAATCTTAGTCTTGGGCGCATATTAGATAGGGAGGAGGATTCCATACTTAGTCAAATTTTATTCATTCCTTGCAACTTCTTCCTTGGGTGCAAATGAGATAGGGAGAGGGATTTGAATTTTGGGAAAAATTCCTTGCTCTTATAGAATCCATGCCCATGAGCACATTTTGGGCATGAGGATGGAATTTTTCTTTGGTGGAAAATCCTTGAGTGTGGTGGATTAGCACCCTAGAGCACATTTTAGCCAAGGTGGGGGATTTTTGTCAATTTGGAAAAATCCTTGCACTTAGAGAATCTGCGCCCTTGGGTGCCATTTAGGCTTCAAGGAGGATTTTTCAACTTTAAAGGAATTCCTTGGCCTTAGAAAATTAGCACTCTTAGAGCTTGGTGGAGGAATTTTCTTGCACTCAGCCATTTTTGCATTCTTCCATGTTCTTCCACTTTGGGCGCATCTTGAGGGGGATCAAAGAATTTTCCATACCTGAAGAAATTTTGCACGTTTCATGCCACCTTGAGCACATATGAGTGATGGAGAAGAATTTTTCCAACTTTGAAGAATTCCTCACACTTCGAGAATTCCCCCTCTTGGGCGCAAATGAGGAATGGAGAAGGATTTTTCCATTTTTGAAGAATTCCTTGCACTAGGAATTCCCTCAACTATGTGCATTTTGAGGGTGGAGGAGGATTTTCTCTACACTTAGCCAAATTTGGACCATCTGCCTTAGCTTCTCATTCTTCCAGATTTAGGACTAGATGCTCTCTATTTCTCTCTCAATCAGTGCTCACTTGTTGCCAAAAATAGACTTACTAAAAATAATAAGTTTGTTCCAACACAAAATGGAGTCAAATGAGGATACAATGAAACTTACTAAAAATAGACACTGCTAAAAATAGTAAGTTCTTCCAAACTCAAAATTAGGCCAATCGGGGACACAGTGAAACTAAAAAAAAATCCGAAAATAGTAAGTTCATCAAAACACTCATAATTTCACTAGCATGCCCTTTGAAAGATTAATCTCCTTTTCATACTTGACTGAATTTTGCTATCCCTCACAAAACTTCCCTTTTCAGAGCCAAAGGCAAATGACACCTAATTCCATACTTAGCAAGACACCCAATTCCATATGACCAAGTGGGAAAAAACAAGTAGGTCCCCATTTGCAATGGGGTGATGGATAAAAAGGTCACAACAGGCTGCAATAAAAAAGATTTCTGGTCAAGGTGAGGATGTATCAATTATAAGGAGTCAATGGAATAAGTTTTCACATGGGCAAGGTGATCTTGCTTCAATGGAGGCTTTATATGATATGAGAGAAAAGAAAGACTCTTTAGAGTGGTGGTGGAACCATGGAGGTGAAACACCTAAATTGCAATCACTTGCAATCAAATTGCTCTCACAAGTAGCTATCTCTTCATCTTGTGAGAGAAATTGGAGCACTTATGGTATTACTCATTCACAAAAGAGGGATCAATTAGGGTCAAAGAAAGCAAAGAACTTGGTCTACATTCATAACTCACTCGTCTTCTCTCTCATGTTGATCCTGGGTACATGGAGGGTCCTTCAGAAAAACGGGACCAAAACGCAGCTAATGGAGAAGTTGCAGCCATGGAGAATGAAGTGGTTGAACCAAAAGGCCATAATGAGTTGCCCCAAGTTCCACTACCATCAGAGGAACCTGAGTTAGAGAGTGATGAGTATGGAGAGCATCCTAGCTGAGGACCTTGATATGGACCATCAAAACATAGCAGAGTAGACAATAGATTTCTGATTTTTGTTTTTCATTTGTGTATCACCATCAAACTATCAATATTTTTGGATTTCAATATGTAATGACAATCTAATACAAAATATGTAGTGTGAGTTTTGAATTCTTTGACACAATTGCATTTGACATTTGTGTATTTAAACTTTAAAGTTAATGTTATCTACTGTTCTTGCTTTCAAAGTTCTATGTCATGATATTTTCTAGAAATTATTAAATTATAGCCGTACTGGGGGTCTTAAAAAATGGCCGCATCTGTATTTGTATCTGTATCCATGTGCATGCAACTTTGCAAAAAGATACTCTGTCTCAGGGATAAACAAGATAAGTATGGATAGATCTTGGAGTTTTCTTGTTGTTTTAGTAATGTGCAGGATTTAGCTGGTACTTGTGCCAAATTTGGCATTGTGCAGAAACGTGCCAAGATTGTGGACCAAGAAAGTGAAACAAATGGACACAGAAATACGACAGACAGGCTTGTTGCCAAAGTCAGACAGTAGCTGGCATCAGCAACTACCCAACTTCCTTGACAGCCAGAAATTTATTTCCAACATACAAAAACATTTTATAAGACTGTCCAATATTAGGTCAAATGTAAATTATTTATAGCCCTTCTGAAATATGACGACAATGCAGCTTAACTCCTAAACACTGCACTGTCCATGAAAATCTGTGAAATAACATTAGTTATGCCTTTGCAATGCAATTGTGTCTACTCTGTGTTGAAAGCCTTAAATTTCTATTAGGCTAACTTAATTCTGAGCATACTGATAATATAAAATGAACTTCAGAATCTCATCATTCCCATTGATTGAGCAGAAAACGTGCTAAAAGAGGTCATTACTTTGTATTCATTTTCTGGCTCAATCAATTCTTCAAGTTCATTTCCATATCTTCAAAGCCTACCCACATGAACTTGAATTGGCACATCACTTCATCCTAAATATCTTTCCAGTGCCTTGAACAAGGCTCAATTTACTAGATGAATTAGATCTCTTTACCGAAACATCTTTATGGTTTTCCTCATATTCAAGCGGCATTCTCTAACTCATGTCCTCATCAGAACCTGTGCACTTTCACTTGATCAGACCACTGGAAGGAAAAACGAAATACGTTGGGAACTCCTCTACTTTCATGGGAGGCTATCTTAGGTCCAGAATCTGCTATAAATCTCAGAATTTGTCTACAACAGATCACCAGTCAAGAGAAATGGGTCAATACATCCATATATCTTTTAAAAGGGGATAATATAATGAAAGTAGAAAGTGGCCTCTCTTCTTTCTGGATTAATTCTTGGTACCTCTGAAAATTATATTAAGACCATCCAACAAAGTCAACAGATAGAAGAGCCAAACTTTTACTCAGCAGCCTTCTCAAGTCAGCACTGAGTAAGGATTGCAGGATCTCATGCTGGAAACAGCAAAGCTCCAAAATGACTCCATAACTTGTCTGCCAATATTGGACCAGTGTCTGCAATTTATGGCCAGCCAGATCAGGAATACTGCGACATCACGCTACCTTTACTAATTGAGAATTGGTATTCTCTTCGCTTGCAGAGTGTTCTTGTTTTGAGCCAGACAAAGGAGCATATCAGATTATAATCAACGATAGAAGATGTTTGCCGAAGCATAAAGATCCCCAAAACAAAAAGAGTCAAATGTCAAACAGTCCACAGTTTTCTGTCCTGAGCTCTATTTAGGAAATGCTATGGGATTGAGAGAATGATTGAATCTTTTGTATGTTATGTTACAACAGCTGGAAATAATAGTATTGAGTCTGCGAATTCTATGTTTGTATATTGTTCATTAAATTTATCATTTACTATATTACATTATATGGAACCCATAAGTATTCGGTCTGTGAATTCAAGATTCTTGATGAAAATGACTTGAAAAGTTTCCCTGTAAGCCAGTGGTCTGTCCCGTAGAACACCCCTATCGCTATCCTGTTGGATTGATTGCAAGGATGCTTAACTGCCTAGAGCCAATTCCAGAAAAGAACACTGAGTGCATTATTGTTTAGAGTTCTTAGTCTCAAGATTTAATATAAACAGCGACACGACCTGTACCATTGATGCGTCCATACATGTTCATGCCGACATTAAGTAAAGGGCTGGTTTTGTAGTTTATCTGCGTTCTATGACGCAGAGTCCCTTGAGGTCCAAACCTCTAATTATTTTTATCCCAGTTAACTACGCTAAAATAAAGTCTCTCTTTGGTACTGGACTTTACTTCTGAAAACATGTTACCACTAAAACTCGTGACCCTTGATAAGGAAAATTTTATTGGATAATGATGCGTTTGACCACATAGAGAGTATCAGATTAATAATCTTCAAATTTATAAATGAGGCACAGCGATAAGCGGCGGAATCCTGCGAGATGGCATACTTGTTGTTATAAAATGTGCAAATCGGTAAAAGGTAGAGTCTATCTTTGAGCAGCTTCGATTTTTGGCGTTAGGTGGAAGAGATGATTGCACGAGAACTAGAGTTCCAGAATGGCGAAGCCAAAACGGGGATATATAATTTGAACTCAAGATGACTTGTTGGAGACTGAACTCATTGTCAAAGGTTGCCTAAATAAAATCTGTCCTACATTCTCCAAGCACATTGGTAGAACAATGGATCTATCGAAACAAAATCGGCATTAGCTAGAAGGGGGGGGAAAACCAGTAAATTGTTTATATATGAAGAAACGAGTTGAAACTAGTACCTTGGTACAAGTTTCTACCATGGGTACTCTCTGTTCACCAATGTTTTCATCATGTGCAAGCATTGCAAGAAGCCCTTCCTTAAATTTTGCCGCTTCCTGTTACATAAGAAATCGAGACCAATCCAATGTTGTCATGACCATATTTACAGAACAGTATAACCGAAACAAAAACAAAAAGCAGGTCGGATAAGCTCATTCAAAAGCCTTGTTTAAAAGATATGCACAAAGATTATTTTGGAGAAAACAGAAAGCAGAAAAAAATACATACGCTATCTGCAAAATCTGACTGTGCAACAATTCTGACTGTTCCCAAAGCTTTGGAATGTCTGAGACGAGGTTTAAGAGACCTTGCAGGAATTGTAGCTGCGAAATATTTTGAGAATGCCCTGCTTTTCATACCGAAGGAAGAAGCAGCGAATAATTTTGGACATGTTAGAGCGGAGTATATGGTTGCTTTTGAAGTGGTGCCCTGGAAAGCAGACACTGCAGGCAATGCCATCTTCAGCTGAACAGTAGCCGCTTGCAAAACCAAGTTTGGGGTGTTCCAGTCAACATTTCACATAATGACGTTATGTAGTGTGATGGGGAAAGGATAAGGTGTGGGCATTTTGGCATCTTCGATGATAAGGCAATGTTAGATTGGATGAACTGATTTTTTATCATATATTTCGTCATTACTATTTTCAATTTAGCAATTGCACTTTGGTGTGCAATAGGTACATCAAAGAGTTGTGGAAGGTCACTCCAAGAAATTATCAGTCAATTTTTTTTTTCATATAGGTTAATTGCTAAGGCTTTTAGTAAATAATAGTGTTCTTGGGATAAAGATCTAAATAGAGAAGTGATAACATTAAATCAACTATGTAGAAAGTAGAGATGGAGAGAAATGGGGGGGAGAGAAATAAACAAGATAAAACATGCAAGGAGAATACACAATGGGGATTATTGAGTGTAAAGCCTATGACATGGCATGGGTATGATTATTAGTGCTAAATTGTATGCAAGTTGCAACTTTTGTGAATGTAGAAGACAAGATTGAGCATTAGCTTCATTTGGAGACATGGTCTACGTGTATTTTTTAAAAAGAAACAATAATAGTCTTCTCAAAAAGTAAGCCTCTATAGTATGGTTCATTTTAGATTATTAAGTAGATAGGAAATAATTATTTTGGTTGGTATTGGCCAAATATGTGAAGATATTTTTTGCAATAAATGTTCATTGATAAAGCTTGATGTGTTGAATGAATAATAAGAGTGTTATTCTTCCTTTCAAATCCGACACATGATACTCCAAAAAATTAAAATTGTCAAAGAGGTGTGGAAGATCAACTAGGGAAAACTTGGTCTATTTTTTGCATGAATTTGTGAAGTGCATGAGGTCAATTGGTAGGCAATTAAGAATATGATGTTGTTTGTACAACAAATGTAATAATGGAGAAGTGATAGCTTCAATTCAAATATGCATCCACTTACAAGAATCCAATCATAATTAAAGCATGGCCTTTAAATCAATAAGATGATAAAATTCTATGATTAACAGGGTAATGTTATATAAGATTGTAATAGGGTTAGAGTAAGAGAGATCTATAGGCATAATTAAAGCATGGCCTTTAAATCAAGAAGATGATAAAATTCTATGATTAACAGGCTAATGTTATATAAGATTGTAATAGGGTTAGAGTAAGAGAGGTTTATAGGCAGGGATGGAGGAGGGGTAGGGGAGAATCAAAGAGAGAGTTTGTAGAGAGAGAGAGAGAGAGAGAGAGAGAGAGAGAGAGAGAATCAAGTCAAAATTATGGATTAACATGTTTTAAACCACATTTTATAGGGGAAAAACTATATATTTGTTTCATTCCCTAGTTAATTACAATTTTCACAATAAAAGGTTAGTACTAGTGAGAGAGGAACAACTAATATAATTTCTAAAGCATGGTTAATGAATTAATGAACTTGTCACATATGTTGTATATTTCCAAAGTGTAGACTACAAAAAGAAATAATCATTTTTTTTTTGTCCTTAGATGACCAAATAACTACACATATACACTTAGCTTGAAATGTGATGAGAAGACAAATAAAATATATTTTGAGGTTCAACGTATAACTGCATAGTACATTGTGACCAGAAATTGATTCAACATAGAATTTGAAGTGTTAATCACACTAACAATTTGAGAAGTTGGTCAAAAATAGGCCACGATTGTCATCAAGAAAATAACTTGGATTTGGAGATGGTAGGAGCAGTAAAGAACAAAAATGATGTAATGTTGATATCATTAATTTTCATTGCATAGGTAGATCTGTAATCACCTAAAATTTGTCTAGTAGAACCTAAACCCCCAATTTCAATCAAATTGCCTCAAATAAAATCATAAATCTCAAAGGCATATTTACTAGATGTAATTATGCAGAGTAAACCTAAAAAATCCCCTTTGCATTATTAAATCAAAAAGTAAAAATCTCATATCAAGCTTACACTATGGTCTAATTTATGGAGCTTGCATATCTATTTAATTGCTATAATATTGCTTTTAATATTAAGTTTCTACATTTTTATTAAAAGAACACATTCACATGTATGCACATACTTAATCTTGATTAATTAGCAATTAAAAGGGATTTGTACTTTCAAAATTGTTATTTTGTCTTATTCTACCTAACAATTTTTTTTGCCTCTTAATCCTTACCACTCATTTATACCCAACCTTGCATCTCCCTCACTCTCTTTTTGCCTCTTAATCTCAATCACACATTCTTTTGCCTCTTAATCTTCACCCTTCATTCTTGAGGTAATTTCTTTAAAAGGAAACTCTTTCTTGCATTCTTACATTCTTAAGAGTAATCTTGTTATTTTGAACTCTTAACTTCTAGTTTCTTTCATTATATGCTTATGGATTCTTGCATTCTCATTCTAGAATGCTAGTTGTTTGCATCCATTCAGCTTAATCTCTCAATTTAGCTTGTTAATCTTGCATTCTAGTTTCTTTCTAGCTTGCATTACATTTAAAATCTTCCATTTCAAAGTAGTCAAGTCACTAATCCTTGATGCCAATCTGATGAGCATTCAAAGAAGGATTAAACTCACTTCAACTAGGAAGCAATAAGTCACTTTTGGAAATTTAGTTAGCTCATTTGATATGGCCTCTTATAGCGAAATTCTTGAGCTAATGGCTTATTGAGTGTTGTTTTTTCCTCTATTTGAGTAGCAATTTTAGACCACACCGTGGGGCTCACATCCCTGATTTTCCTTCATATTATTCAAGTTTTTCAAGTCTAACCCTTGTGCAGGTTGAGTTGAAGACAAAATCTTAGGGTTTTTGAAAGATTTGATCATATCTCACAAACAGCATGGATTTTTTATTTGAAATTTTTACTCCAAGTTGGGGATGGTTTGAATGTGTCTCAGTTCAAAAATTAGGTTTTTCTGATCATTTTTCGAGAGTTATATTTTTTTATTGATTTTTCATAAAAAAATCATTTTTGGTCACAAATCAGCAGAATTTTTGGACCAATTTACAGTTTTAGAAAGTTCTGAGAATTATACAAGGGGTTACTTTTTTGTGTTTTTAATTTAGATGCAAGAACATTGCTCAAATAGTTGATTTATGAAAATTAGTCTATTTTGGTAAAATGGGTCTCTAGGGCACAAATTAAGGGATATTTCTAAAAAAATTACATTTTTAGAAAGCTCTTAGATTTTTAATAGGGATCTCTTCTTTACATTTCTATTTTTGGGGCCAAAATTATAGCAAACAAATCAGATCTTGTTGACTAGGTCAAAAGCAAAAAAATAAAAAATTGTGATGAGTTTGCACTTTATTGGCACATAGTTCAATGCATGATTGGGATTTCTTGCAGATCTTTGATATTTTATATCTTCTAACAGTATTTTTGCAGAATGGTTGACCAAGAATAAAGCATTTTGAGACTACTAATAAATTTGTTTTGTAGGATGTTGTTTGAAGATCTTGAAAAGATTTGAGACTACTAATTTATTGGTTCTATAGGTTTCCTTAGAGGTTCAAGAAAACATTGTGTCTACTTTAAGTTTATTTTTATAGGAACCTAGTTTAATTATGAAGGTTCATTTCTTGTGATTTAATTAGGTAGTAGGAGAGTGTGCTCTTTTCTCTTTAATGGAAAATCATAAATCTAGACCTACTTAATTTGGTCATTAGAAAAGAATCTTGGGTAAATGAACATGTGCTTTATGTGTTTGGGATAAACTATGGAGTAGGAGAGCATGCTATTTTCCTTGTGGAAAATCATAAATCTTGACCTCCATTAGCTATCCATTTTTTACTTTCTTGCATTTACCTTTAGAGGGCTTGCCAAGAGAGCAATCTTTTGGGAATGACCCAAGTGGGGAACAAGCAAACCCGGCTACTCCATCCCACTATAATAAAAAGTTTCCTTCAATCTAAAGAGAGGGAAGACTTGTCTATTTTCTACTTCTAATGCTTCTTCATGTGTAGGGCCTAGTTGCCTCAATCTTGCTAAGAAAGACTGCACTTGTATAGGCGCTTGTAGGGCCATCATGGTCTCAATATTGTTTATAATACTACAAGGGGAGTAAATCCAACTTGTATAGGGCTGAGAGGTCTCAATCTTTCTTGCGAGACTATGCATTTTGGGTGTTTATAGGGCTATAGGCCTCAATTCCTCTTGCGAAACTACAAGGGATATTCATGAATGGAGACCCTTACTAAACCAAGTAGACTTAGAGGCCAACCATTTTAGCCATGCGACTTCCTTTGTGCAAGGATTTATCCAAGTGGACTTACCTGAATCACCCTAAGATTACTCACCATATGTGCTCCCTTAGAAGCTAAAGCTTGAATGTGGCAATATGGAAAGACATGCATTGCAAGCATTATTATCTTCCAATTGATCCATAACTTGCATAGTCCTAGGAAAGGCCATTCAACCACTTAATTATGGGTCCAAGAACATCAAATTGTGGGAAAAGGTTGAAACATTTTCCTTTTTTACCTTATGTAGAGTGTGCTTGATGTGATAAAGACCCGTGAAGACTATTGCGAACATACATTAGACACATTGCTACACCTTACTAGACTTCACAAATGCTTGTATCCCCAAAGTTGCTTCATCCTTTGGTGGATTATTTGAAGACTCTTGTTTGATCACAATAATTTCTTTCTTAAAACTCTCAGACTTATTTTAGGGACACTAAAGATTTGTCATGTATTTGAAGTCAAACAGTCCAGATTGGTCAAAATTCTTGAAACAGTGGTGAATTGTCCTTTTTCCACATTCTGTCATTTTCCTAAGCATGTCATCCTTTAGAAACTAGTATTCTCAATATATTGAGTCCTCACTAGTGATTTGATCTAGCTTTGCTCTTGTTTTAAGATCTTGGAAATTCTCTAGCTCGTGTCTCAAAATATCTCACTTAAAATTCAACCTTGCTTAAACTTTGTCACAAGTGCTACTTAGCAGGCATTTGTGCATCATTCTCAGTACCTTGCACTTAGTTCTCTTGGCTATATCAACTTGGTCACAAGTATCACTCAGCAGGTATTCTGGCCTCATTCTCGATACATTGCACCTTGTTTCAACCACTTTACTACCAACTACTTACCTCTTGAGACAAAGCTATCACCACCTGGATCTCTTAGCATTAGCTTAGTAATCTTATTACTATCAATTTCTCAATCCCCTCTTTCATGCCAGTTAGAATCAAAATGATCACATCATGGATCCAAGCAAGTGGACTAAGGAGGAAGAGAGAGAATTCGCATCCTTATTTAATCAATTCTACTCTTTGAAATCTAAACTTGAAAACTTGTAGAAAGAAAATGATACATCCTTTGACCAATATTCATTGACAACAACCAGTCCTTTTCTCTTTGATAATGATCAACCTACATCTTCACCTCCTTCAAAAATGGGGATGCCATTGTATGATAGTCCAATATTTGATCAAGAACATCTTCATGAACAACCTATATTTGATCAAGAAAATGAAGAAGCAGATAGATCATATTCACTAGAGAGCCTTCCCTATCTGGAAAAACATCAAAAAGCGATAGGATCACACTACGTGCACAATCACTCTTTGTTAGGATCACTAAGATTGTCAACTCTCCAACATCCCAATGGATTGATTAGGGGTTCAACAAGGTTCCTCTTTGTCTTCTAAGGACTTCTTCAATGTCCTCCAATTGAGAAAACTACTCTTCAACTCCTAGGTGATCTGTCACTAATTGAATGTTCCTTCTTCCCTCATGTTTACTTTGATCCTTCCAAGTGTACCTTACCTCCTTAGCAAGTGGTGAGTATTGCAGCGGTGTGGAGGTAAAAAAATTCTAATCTTGATTCACTTCTTGACACATTTTATCAAGATCCTTTCAACTCCACCTTACCGATCTCTTTAAATTCTATGTTTAGGCCTTGTAGCCCTAGAGCCCCCAATTAGGTCTCCTAGTCCAGGTTTTTAGGACTTTCTAAAAAAAATCTCATGAAGGACCACCCAAAATAATTATGAATTATTTTTCCATCTAGGGTACTCTAAGAGATTTTGTTGGTCTTGGGGTCTTGTGCATTCGTCCAATGCCCTAACTCAGCTAGGAGGGTTTAGCAAGGGTTTTAGTGGCTTCTAGGAGCTCACAATACCCAGTAAGGTTATGCTTTCCAAATGGATTGGTCAAGCCTATAACTCTTCATCTTGGCTCATTTTGATCATCATCTTCATCTCCAAAGTCTAGGATTTCATTTCCTTGGTCACCCCTGCAAGAAAATTTACAACTTCACCTCCTTGTCCCTAGTCGGAAAATGACTATACTCGCCTAGGGAAAGGTTACAAAAATGGCCACGCTCAATGACAAACCTCTAAAATGTCTATATATACTGTACATAGGCTCCACTTCCATGTCCCAACTAGTTTTGATGAACACACAATGGGATTTCATGGGTGTTCCATGTTTACACAGAGCTATTTACAAGCCAATGAACTAGCTAAACCAAAAGAATTAAACCTAAGCTAAAGAAACACACAAAACAATTCAGAATGGAAACAAAATGAAATTTCTAGATTGATTCCTTCTTTACAAACAAAAACTAATCCATTAACTTCCACTATTGCACAAAAACAAAGGACTGTGTCATGAAATAGTTGTCATGGTATCTAAAAACTCAATACCATAAATTACAAAGTTAACCAACCTCGGTATTCGATCTTTTTAGGGATTATATAGCCTCTTTCCATGAGGTTTGGGTGGTTAGGACCTCCATTTGACCTAAATCACTGGTCGACCCCCTTAAGACAAAAAGTTGTCATGCAACTTTCCAAAATTGCAAAAGTTGTCATGACAACTTTTTAGCAACTTTTACATAGTTGCTCACCTCAGTTCCCAAAACACTTCTAATCTCCTATTGTGTTATAAAAACTATCTCTAAAGATATTTTAGGTCATTTTATACCATAAATAAACATTAGGATATCATTTCCACACTTGGGTCCTTTTGCCACTTCCTAGGACCAAGCTAGGTCCTAAGAACACCTTAGGTTTCAAACTAGACTCAACTAACTCAACCAACTAACCTATCACTCCTAGGCTCTCTTGGAGCCTTTATTAACCTCCTAGTCTAGCTAGGACTATTACAATCCAAAGCAAGAGAAGGACTTCTTATCCCAAGTCCTAGGTGCTCCTACACCATTCTCCCCTAAACAAAAGAAATCAAGTCACATTGGTGGGGACTAAATCAGGATCAATTCCCAACTTCTGCAACTCCACCTCAGAGACCCATGTAGCCTTTGCATCTTCTTTTCCTTTCCATTTGATAAGGTACTCCATGTATGTCTTGTGCCTGGTCTTCTTGGTGACCCGGGAACTCAAGAACTTCTTTGCTTGGGGTCTTGGAGTGACTGGTAACTTCATGGTCTCAAAATCCTATGCAACATTAGCATGGTCACTATATCCCACTCAGATTGGTCCTTTGTAAGGCACCAAGTCTGCAATATTAAACATCGGTGATAGTCCTAGGCCTATTGGCAAGTCCACCTTGTAAGCATTACTCCCATACTTTGTTGGGATGGAACAAGGGCCAATCCTTCTCATTTAGAGGTTGTTAGGGATCTCCTTCTACAATATGGCCTTGTTCAAATGAACCATCACAAGATCTCCTACTTGGAAGTGTAGTTTTCTCTTCCTCTCATCCACTTTTCTTTTTGTCTTGGTGGTACTGTCCAGAAGAGATTATTTAACTGTATCATTGTAATACCCCAAAAATGGGCTATAGGTTCATTAAACCTCTTAAATCGACAAATCGATCAAAATCGACACAAAAGTCCTAACTTAAGGCACATCTGCACATCAGTTTATCAAAAACCTAATTGATTATCTTAATTTTACATCGGGGAATATTCCTTGAATATTCATAATTTATCATAATTATCTTTAATTGAATATTATTTGGCGATAAATGTCATTATTTATCCAAAATTTGATTAATTAGATATTCTAAATATTTAATTAATTAATTTAATTCTACCACTTAATTATTTAATTAGATTTAATTGCATTAATTCCTAATTAATATTATTTTTATTTTGACAATAAATCAAAATTCCTACAAACAATCAATTGAATATTTATTTAATTGATTTAAAATCAAAGTTGTCAAATTTAATGATTTAATTGGAATAAAGTTTGATTTAATAATTGATTAACACATAAATCAATTTTTTTTAAATTTAAAATTAGTTAAGTGGAAACTAAATCACTTTATTTATTAAATTAATTCATATTAAATCATGCACAATCAGAAAAGTAGTTAACTTTAAATCAATTTTCAATTTCAATTTGTTAACTTTCTAAACTCAACGTCTGATGATGAGTTGAAAAAGAGAACTAAACTCTATTTTGAGATAAAAGCTTCTTTTGCATGATTTTATGAGTTTATTTATTCTTAATTTCTTGTTAACTCAAAAATCAACCTGAGCTTATCAAGAGTGATTTATGGCTTTTCTCAATGCATCCTCAAGCCCTGGATTTCTATAAAAACAAGGCTCAGCTCCTCATAAAGGATCTCTCAAGCTTTCAATCAATCAATATCCCTCAAGCTTTCAATCAATCAATATCTTTCGAATTTGCACAATTACTCTAGTGAAATTGCATACGAAGAATCAAGCTTTTGCAACAGGTGAACTTTGTGAGATCATTCATAAGTTTTTCATAGCATTTCATAGTTCTCATATCAATTCATATCATCTTAGATCAATTTGCATATCATTTCAATTTATTCTAGATTAGTTTCATATCAAGTTTTTCATCTTATTGCATACAAAATCCAAAAAAATAGATTAATCTACATTCATATCTCATTGCTTTCAATCATTTAAATCCTTCATTTAGGTGTTGCATTGTCACTGATCTTGGTCTGATCTGAGAATACCATACTCGCACCTACTAGAAGGCAATAAATCGCTTGGTTAGCTTAGTTTCAATTATCTGCAAATTTCAATTTTTGCTAACCTCTAATGTTTTACTGAAGTGTTGTGTCCACAGTTAGGTATAATTTTCACACACACATTTATGGTGCCCATTGTGGGGCCCTAAAATGGGTTTCCATTCTATTCTATCATTTTTCTTGAACCCACGAGCACAAGGTTAATTTTTATGAGTTTTGTGATAAATTTCTGGGCTTTTTTCCAGAAATATGACTAGTATTTTTATTGGTACATGCACATATGACATCATACAAATCCAAAATTTATATTTCTGGAAAGGTATTTGAGTTAACTTTCATTTTCCATTATTTTGGATTAATTTTGTTTTGATTTGCAAAAGTTATGATCATTTTAGTGAAGACTAGTCAGAACCTGATTTTATGAAATTTGACTGATGTTTTTATTGGTACATGCACATATGACATGATACAAATCCAAAATTTATATTTCTGGAAAGGCATTTGAGTTAGCTTTCATTTTTTTTTGGTTTGGATTAATTTTGTCTTGATTTTCAAAAGTTATGATTGATTTAGTGCAGACTGGTGAGAATCTGAATTTTTTTTATGACAGCAAGTTTTTCGATTATCAAATGACATATTATCTTTGACTAACCTGATTTTCTACCATGTGGGGTTGACAAGCTATGTTTTCTTTTTATGGATTTTTATAACAGTGGATTGCATGTACAAGAATAGGTAAGTTTTTCATAACAGTGGTTTGCAGGTGCAGGTGTAGGTACATCCCGTAGGTACAAAAGATAGAAGACAAATGATCAAAAATTGCTAAAATAGGTAAAATCTACTAAGCGTGTTGCGAGGAACTCAAGTATTTTGTTACATCTAATAACACTTCATTTTGGGACATAAAAAAAACTCTCTTGTGTCAAGCTTGAGTGCCTTTATAGCTTTCATAATTCACACTTCAGTTTTTGGGCTATAAAACGAACATAGATTTGCTTTTTGCATATCTGTTACACATAGTAAATAGGCCCTATGACCACTATTTGTGGATGATCTTGAGAGAGTGGGCTTCATTCGCTTGTTCATGCATGTGAAGCTCTTCTTGATGATAGATCCCCTTGTAGGTAGGGAGGTTACTGAGATTATTTCACATTCCCTTGGTTTGGTCCTCAGCTTTTGATCGATACGTTCTCTCTCCGGAGAGAGTAATAGACATAGTTGTTGACATCACAGATCTTGGTGAGATAAATTTCAGTCTTAGCATGTCAGATTAATTTGTTTTTTGTGTTTGGGTAAAAGTGATAAGGCTAGAGGATTATGCTCTACTTCCTTTTTGGATAGTATCAGAAACTCAAATCCTTGGATTTGGACCAAGTCCCCATGTGGTATCTTTTGTGAGTCACCTTTAGAGAGGGTTAACCATAGTGGACATTCCCTTTATTGGGTCAACCACGTGGACGGAACCTCAAGTGGTAATAGCCATTTTCATTGTGGTAGCAACAGCCGCTATATAAATATCTTTGTGGAAGAAATCTCCATGAGTGTGGTCTCTTATTGGGCTATCAGATCTCCCTAGCAGCTCCTGATTGATAAATTCTCGGACTGTGTCAAAACCCTGGTGCGCCTAGATTGGAGTTCGCCCTCTTGAGATCACAAAATTTATAGAGTTAGACCATTACTACAAACCTTAGCGAGGCCAATTTTTTATTTTCTAGGACTACATGCATTATTGAAAAACTTTTGAGAACATACACAAGTAGCATTCCTAGGGATTAACACAATAAATCACTATTGCTTGTTCATGCACAAGGTTACTTTTTCCCTTGTTCATTATTTTTAGATGATTGATTGTTTCTCTTTTCTTGTTGTTCTACATGTTTGCTATCTATTTGGTCTTTGAGAATGAATGATCCTGAACTATTACACGAATCTGCAAACCTGAACAGAGAAAATCTTACAAACAAACTGGTTCTGAAAACTGAAAAATTGCAAATCTGAAGCAAAAATCCTTTCTGGTGTCAAAAGTCATCCTGAAATTTCAAAACTCATATCAAAGCTAAAGTCAAAGTTGTCAGAAAACTCCAAAATTTGTTAGAAATTTAGTTTTTACAGCCAACTTCCAGATTCTATCAAAATATTCACTGTGTTAGGAACAGAGCAGAACAATCAGAGAAATCTAATCTATTTGCCTAAAATTGGTCTCTTGAGTTTGATCCAGTCTTCTGATCTTTCGATTTGAATCACGTTCATCTGGTGTCAAAACCTTGTCAAAATCATCTTCAATTCAATCTTCAACCAAAAATGGCTGTGTTACGAGCTCGTGTCCGCCATCTTTTGGGCATCTACCCATACTACTAGGGCACAGTATCCTTCATTTACGTCCAATCTAATCTTCAATCAATCCAGTCTTGACAAGGTTGTGTCATTAGATCTTCTTGAATAAAGTCATTCGTCAATTGTCTTCATCTTGCTCTCTTGCTTCACTTAAGGTTAATCGTGGAAACTAGAGCTTCCTCACACTGAAAACAAGGAGAACAACACAAAATCTCTTCGGTGACATCTTCTGTAATTACTCAGACAATCCATCAACCTTATGACACAACCAAATTTGGGGAAGACGCTCTTGGAAATCTTTTCTTGAAAGGGGGTTACGTCACCCCTCCTACATCAATCCACACAGGTAATCAACCAACTCCTCCTGTATCAATTCATGGAAGTTATCAGACAACTCCACACTGATCCATCCCTGGTAACTCTCATAACCACAAAATGTCTCAAGGAGGAGGATCCCAAGGACATCAATCCCAACATGGTGTGGATCCAGAACCCACACCTTCTAAAATTTCTCAATATCAAAATGATGATGACTTCAAGAGAATGATGAGGCATTTCTTGAAGGAAGACAGAGACATACTTCCTAGAGTTAGCTCGTCAAGGAGCTAAACTTCCTTTGAACTTCAATGTCAAAGATATTATTACACATGAGGAAGAAACTCCAATCACCGCTATGATGAAACAAATGCATGCCATGCAAGTCAAACTCAACAAACTCAAAAAAGAGAAGGAACCTAAGGAATTATCCATGGAGGCTCTATGCCCTTTTCCATTTGATAAAGACTTGTACATGCCACCATTACCTAAAAGAGTGGAGATGCCTAAATATGATAAGTATGATGTAAAATCTGATCCTCAAGATCATGTCAGATAATTATGTACTCAATCTATGGAGTTCATGCACGAACCAACCTACCTCATGTGTCTTTTTCCTCGATCTCTAGGAGGTTCAGCTATTCATTGGTTCTCAAAAATGCCTCCAACTATCAAAACTTTTGAGGAGTTAATCAAACTGTTCTATCAACAATACTCCTATAACATCCAACATCTAGTCACCATGATCGACATCTGCAATCTGAAATAGAACTCAGGAGAACCATTCCTTACTTTTCTCAAATGGTGGAGGAAGAAGTTTTCTCTATATGCTAGGCTATTCCAGAAACTAGGAAACTAGAAATTTTCATCAACAATCTTGTTCCAGAAATCAAGTACCATTTGCAAATGCAAAATCATACATCCTTTGATAAAATGGTAGAAAATGCAATCAAAATTGAGAAAGTACTTGTCCAAAAAGGAGACATATCACTTCAAAAAGACAAGTATGAATTTGGATCTAGTTCTAAAGACAAAGGAAAAAAATTGGAACAAGAATAAAGGTGTTGTCACAGATGGTGTTGTTGATACTATCTGTGCTCCATCTAAGGCACCCGCTTTAAATCTCACTGTTGGTACCCAAGCAATCAAAGCCTCGGAGGCAAAAGCAATAGAATTGAACAAGAAGCCATATGACTACAAACCTTGGGCTACAGATCCTAAATGCAAATTTACTCCTCTTGGAGAGTCCTTGGAATCTGTCATGAAAACTCTGTTGACTTATAACATCATCACTTTGCCTGAGATAAAAGTATTTGATCTTGAACCTAAACCAAGATGGTGGAGAGAGAATGATTTATGTGACTTCCATCGCAATAAGGGTCATAAAACTAGTAACTGCATATGCTTGAAACACATCATACAAGATAAAATTGATAATGGAGAAATCATAAGTGACAATCATAAAAGCAATAATGATCATACAACATTCATGAAACCATTTCTGAAACATGGTCAAGGAGATTCATCTTCTCAGCCTAATGTGGATGCTAAAATCAATTATGCTTACTCTAGAAACAATGCTATCATAAATATGGTGGAACCATCCCTATCTAAAAGTTGCAATGTCATCACAATTGTAAGGAAGGATAAAGATAATCACTCAATGAATGCAGTTACTCGATCACAATCTCAGGCACATCTACAAGGACACAATTCAGATCCATCAAATGTCCCTAAGGTGCCTTTCAATCTCTCTTCCTCTTCTAAATAGAAGGCTACCTCTAAATATTCATGTCCTAAAGACATGAGACCAACATCATACAGTATAGTCGAACAACTCCAGCATACCAATGCTAAAATCTCCATGTTTGAGTTGCTTCAGATATCTCCAGCTCATAGAACCATTCTAGACAAAGCTCTGCTCAGATCCAATGTTCCTAACAAACTTGATTTAGACAAATTCTAGACTATGGTTGGTCATCTAACGTCACCACAATATATCTCCTTTTTAGAGGAAGATGATAACTCCTTGAGTCATCCGCATAACCAGCCCTTGTATATTGAAGTCTTGATTCAAAACCATCGTGTCAAACACATGTTGATAGATGGAGGCGCTGGTCTCAACATTTGTTCTTATAGCTTGATCACACAACTAGGATTATCAGAAGCTGCCATTGATCCTAAGAAGAAGATAACTATCAAGGCATATGACAAACAAGAAAGGTCTTCCAAAGGCATGATTGTCTTACCTATCAGAACAGGTCCTATCATCAGAGATATCATGTGTCAAGTTCTTAACCTACCTTTGGCTTACAATATTCTCCTAGGGAGACCCTGGATACATGAAATGAGAGCTATTCCTTCCACATACCATCAATGTATAAACTTTCCTTATGAAGGAGTAGAGGTGACGATTCTAGTAGACCTATCTACAACTTGCAACACGTTGAAGGAAAGTATTGATAAACTTGTTCCCAATAACAGAGAATCTTCTAAGAAAATAGATGTTGCCTCTACATCCAAGATAGAAGAGATTGCTAAGGATGTCAAGATCAAAGATAATGGTATGGGATAATACATAATGGAACCAATTTTATCTCTCACATCTCTCCCGTTGTCTCCAAAATCTTATGGACAACCTTCAGACAAAGTGAAGCCCAATGCTAAAGAATCCCAATCTATATTCAATGGAAGCTTTGTCCCAGAACAAGTATCTAAGAAGGAGTTTGAGGAAGAAGAAGCCATTCTTGCATGGTTGTACAAGGATGAGTCTCAATCCCATTCCGTCCAAAAATGTGACTCCATAACACCAAAAGTTCCTTCAAAATCATATGGACCAGGGGATAAAATGATTGCTAAAATGGGGTACACTAGAAAAGGACCTCTAGGACTACAAGGAAAAGGTCTTCTATCACCTCTTGACCATCATGGCTGCATAAACAAGAATACAAAAGGTCTAGGATATAAGAAGAAGCATTTCTATCGTAGCAAAAACTCTCCACATGTCTTAGAATAGATTGAACCTTCAACAACAATTCAATTAACAAAGGAAACACAACTGTCTGATAGTGATGATTCAGATGCCACTGATGAGCTCATTCCTTATGAGCATTTTCCTAAAGAAATACTAGATCTCCTTGAAAAAGAAGACAAGTCTAAAAGAATCAATGTAGTAGAAACACAAGAACCTGCTACTGCAATCAAACAAGAGGAACCAATTGAAAAATTGGAGCAACATAGTGATTCTGAGATAGACTCTCACAAGTATGAATTCAAATCAAAATCAGAAAGAAACCCTTCTTGGGGAATCCGTCTTGATTTCACACATATACTCAGATTTCCTAGAGACATAGACGAGGAATCTAATGACTATGAATGGGGAGTCATTCTAGAGGAAGATGAACTTATTACAGAAAAACATATTGATGTTATTCACCAATATGCACCTAAACCCAATGTAAGTCTAGAGCGAAATGATGAATTTAATGAGTCTAATCCGCCTATGGCTGAAGGGGAATCCAATAATGACATTGAGCCTATTCACGAATTGAACATTTTAAGTTGTAATATCACCTTCGAACTTGAGAGTTGGGTTAGGACCAATGATGAAAATGCCATATCCATAAACATTGTTTCCCAATCTTTCCACACTTTGACTATCCAACACCCTGAACTTCTTGACCAAACCTCCATGAATCCGAATCAAGATATCTATACCTTTCCAAATGACTATGCCCTTGCTTGCTACCTCATTGCAATTGAGCCTATGAGGACTTCCATCAGTGAACCGAGCATTAGCATGATAGAGTCAGATATCAAGTATCTTAGTCAAAAGAATAAGAATAAAAATAAAAATAAAAGGAGTTCTGAGGGTGAAATCCACTTCGTGGCAGTCTCAGAACCTACAAAAGTAAAAATAAAAGATGTATTCGAAGGTGAAAACCTCTCAGAGGTGCCTAAGGATGAGATATTTGATGTCCTTCCAAGTCATTTATGGGATAGATCTCTAGTACTAATAGAGCCTACTCAGTCTATCAGCTTGGGAACAGAGGAACCACAGTTGATCCATGTAGCACAATCCTTATCAGAAGATGAAAAGAAATAATTTACTAAATTCCTAACAAAGAAGAAGATCAATTTTGCATGGAAATATTCAGATATGCCAAGGTTTGATCCTAATCTTATAATGCACCATTTATTTATCTCTCCAGGTGTTAAACCTGTCAAGCAGAAGTTAAGAAAGATGCATCCACATGTTGCACTCTTGGTCAAAGTTGAATTAGAGAAACTACTAAAAGCCAGATTTATCCGAGTTATTGACTATGCTGAATGGATCTCTAACATTTTTCCAGTATCAAAACCGGACAAATCTATAAGAGTATGCACAGATTTTAGAGATGTAAACAAGGCATGCCCTAAGGATGATTTTCCATTACCAAATACTAATATGATAGTGGACATGACCGTGTTAGGAATAAGGTGTCTCAACCTTGGATAATTCCTACTCTTATTATTTGTTTTGTAAAATGTATTTCTTGCAAATAATGTTGATGTGTCAACATCTTGAATTGTGTGTAAGGAGATCATGGCTAAAATGGTTATGACAGATTCCTATGACACGTAAGAGCTATGTTAGGAAGATTCAATGACAGGTGAAGACATGTGGCAACTGATAAATTTGAGTACTGTACACTCTTCCCCAATCGTGGGGTTGAAAATTTTTTTGGGGTTCCTATTTTCTCGGAGAATGGTAAAACCCTAATATGGTTATCTTTGGGAGTAGCCCTAAAAAGTGAAGCGCATGATATAAGCATTTTTAGGGTTGTGAAGAGATGTGATGTGAGTGTATTGTTGGAATGTTTTTATGCTGCCGTGATTTGTCTTCAAAGTTTTTTGAAATCTTTTGAAAGAACTTGCATTGCAAGTGTATTGTAAGCTGCAATAGTTTTTGATCAATACATTGTGCAGGTTTTGGAGTGCTGGAGTTTTTACCGAAAGGTTTCCCTAGGGTATATCATTGTGTTATTCTCTATTTTTCTATATGCATGGTATGTGGTTGCAATATCTTTGTTAAAGTAGTTAACAAATCTGAAATATTAAGGATTTAAAAGAATTTTCATAATACTTTCCTATAGAGATTAGCGTAGGAAGTTGTTTCCGCACCTGAGTTTCCTTATAGACTGTGGGCTTTGAGATGTATTCTTTAATGGATGATTTCTTTAGATATAATCAAATAAAAATTGCTCCAGAGGATCAACAGAAAAATGCTTTCACATGTGCGTGGGGCACCTTCTATTGGAACGTCATGCCATTTGGTTTGAAGAATGTAGGTGCTACATATCAGAGAGCTATGACATCTATTTTTCATGATATGATGCATCACACTATGGAGGATTATGTTGATGATACTTTGGCAAAATCTATGATAAGATCTGAACATCTAAATGATTTGTGCAAAATACTAGATCGAATGGAAAAGTTTAGTCCCAAAATAAACCCTAAGAAATGTGCTTTTGGTGTCACTTTTGGGAAGCTCTTAGGCTACATTGTTTCAAAGAAAGGAATTGAAGTAGATCTAGCAAAGGTTAAAGCTATCATGGAGATGCAACCTCCCAAGAATATTAGTCAAATGAGAACATTACAAGGGAGATTAAAATCTATTAGATGCTTCATATCTCAGTTGGTAGACATATCATAGCCTTTTACAAAAACATTACATAAAGGTGTGACTTTTGCATGGAATGAGGAATGTGAAAAGAATTTTAACCATATCAAGCAATATTTGGCGAATCCTCTTGTTTTGATGCCTCCTATCCAAGGGAAGCCATTGATCCTATATGTCTCCACCACAGATACATCATTGGGGGCATTGCTTGCATAGCATGATGAGAACAACAAGGAAAGAGCCATATATTACATAAGCAGAACATTGGTAGCATATGAAAAGAACTATTCAATGATTGAGAAAGCTTGTCTAGTTGTGATCTTTGCATCACAAAAATTGAGACATTACATGTTAGCTCATAGCATGCATTTGGTAGCTAAGATTGACCCACTAAAGTACCTACTAAGCAAAGCTGCCCTCAGAGGTAGATTAGCTAAATGGGTAATGCTACTAAGTGAATTTGACATTGAATATGTTGAAAGAAAAGCTATTAAAGGCCAAGTCATTGCTGATCAACTAGCTGACACACTATTGTTTGATGATACACCAATGCAAATGGAATTCCCAAATTCCTCTATCATGAATCTTTCTTCTAGAGCATGGCAATTATTCTTTGACGGCTCCTATACACAGACCAGATTTGGAGTAGGCATATTGTTTATTACACCTCAAGGATACTCAATCCCAAAAGTATTCAGAATCAAGTTTCCTTGCATAAACAATATTGTTGAATATGAAGCTCTCCTTAATGGTATGAAGATACCAATTGAGTGGAGAGTGACAAAACTACACATTCATGGAGACTCACAAGTTGTGATACATCAAGTCAATGATGTGTATCAAATGAAAGATGGAAAGATAATCCCATATATGAGAATGGTAGATGATCTAAAGAAATATTTCATATCTATCACCTTTGAACAAATTCCTAGAACAGAGAACAAGGCTGCTGATGCTATGGCAACGTTGTCTACTTTATTATAGCAGCCCAAACATGAGCTATGCTATGAGTTCCTAATGAAAGCACTATCATATCCTACATATGATTCCCCTGAAACCTGCATGATCTGCACTGTTGTAGGTCATGATTCATCTCGATACAAAAACCTTTTCTCCTATCTCCAAGACCAAATCATTCTCGATACCTTCAACTGCCATGAGAAATGTTACCTTATCTACAATGTGTTTCGGTATGTCATCATTGGTAATGATCTGTACAAACAAGGTCTAGATGGTACACTCCTTAGGTGTTTAGAATAGGAAGAGTTTCAACGTGCATTGGAGGAAGTCCATGAAGGTATATGTGGATCACACTCTAATGGTTTAACACTAGCTTGAAAGCTTATTAGGGCTGGGTACTATTGGCCTGAAATGGAAAAAGATGCAATCAAGTTTGCTAAGAACTGTCAAAAGTGTCAAGTACATGGTAACCTAATTCATGCTCCAGGGAGAGATCTAATTCCCTTTACTACACAATGGTCTTTTCACCAATGGGCATTTGATCTTATAGGAGCCATACATCCTCATTCTTCTAATGGACATACCCATATAATCATAGCTACAAACTATTTCACAAAATGGGTAGAAGCAATTCCTTTGACTCAAGCAACCGGCAAGCAAATCTCTATGTTCATTCTAAACTATATCATATGTTGGTATGGTATTCCACACTCTATATTCATAGATAATGGTGGCCAATTCAAAAATAGATACTTAGATGATCTATGTGCCAAATTCAAGATTACACAACATTGGTCATATATTTACTATCCTCAAGGGAATGGACAAGCAAAGGCTTCTAACAAGAATCTATTGAAAATATTGCACCGAACAGTTAATAAAATAGGAAGAGACTGGCATCTCATGATCAATCTAGCTCTCTGGGCCTACATAAACAAGTATTAGAACACCCACTAGGGCTACACCATTTGCTTTAGTTTATGGATCTAAAGCGGTACTGCCTATTGAGGTTGAAATCCCATCACTAAGAATCATAATTCATTGTCTAGTAATTAATGATGACTACATAGTGTCTAGGTTGCAAGAACTTGAACTACTAGATGAGCGCAAACAAGTAGCATATGATCATCTCAGAGTATATCAGAAAAGAATGTCTAGAGGCTACAACAAGAAAGTTAGACATAGAGAATTTCAGGTTGGCGATCTAGTCTTGAGAGAGAATCCTAATAATCAATCACATAGAGAACGCAAGGCGAAGTTTGAACCCAACTGGTTGGTTCCCTTTGTAATCACTACTACTTTTGGCTCTAGAGCCTATCACCTCTCAATGAATGAAGGAGAATAGCTCCGAGAACCAATCAATATTCTACATTTGAAGAAATTCTATGCCTAAGGCATTTAGTATTAAAAAATGTCCTTAAAAAATCATAAAAATCTGAAAAAGTCCTAAAAAAATGAACATCCTGGTGAAAACCTAGCAATAGGCACCTTGATGATTCACAAAAAAAATTGAAAAATTTCAAAAAAATAAAAAAATATCAAAAGTACAAAAAATTTGAAAAATGAAAAATACAAAAAAATGAGAAAAAGAAAAAGTGCCTTGGTGAAAACCTGGAAATAGGCGCCTTGGTAGAAAAAATAGAATATCTACCAAGATGGTGAAAACCCAGCAAACAGGCGCCACTTGTTCAAAATGCTCTATCTATCAGTGCAATCTTGGTCTTTCCCAACTTTCAGTCTTGCTTTAGTTTGTGCATATCTCATGGTTTGTTTTCGCATTCCTATTTTCAATAAAGTTGGTCTATGCACCAATCAGCTCAAACGTTTGTATCCTATCAATGTTTCAAACTTAGGGGCAATCAATGTTATATCTTATGGTCTCTAGTATACCTCAAATGAGTCATGTCCAGTCAAAGTCCTTTGAAGCTACATTCGAGTCAGTCAGTCTCCTTACCAGAGAGGATTTTGCAATCAAATAAAAATGAACTACAACAACAAACAAAACAAAAATAATCTATGCTTCACATGCTTTTATCTCCTTGTATGCTTACTGATTCACATTGAGATTTCTACATATTTTGTTCCTTTGAGCTCTTTGATGATGTCATTTATCGGATTTAGAGAGTGATGACTAGGGGCAAAATGTTTTCTTTGTCTTCTGCTTATATGTGAAAATATAACAACTTTGGAAATTCTGGATTGAAATGGTGTTTGTCTGTAAGAGCGTCCATCTCATATTGGATGGCCATGAGTACCTCGACCATTGATACCCAGAAAATTTAAGGGAGTTTGATCTTTTGCTATTGTCTTTTTGAGTGATTTCTTAATCCTATTGTGAAAAACAATCTTACCTAAGGATGTGAACGATAAAGGGTCACTATAGGTAATTCACAATGGATTCAGAATGATCTCTTGATTGCTTGATGCGTTTGAACCATCACAAGGCGTATTCAGGTCATCAAAATGTTTATGTTTTGATGCTTATACAAATTGCTATATCAAAATGGACATGATATTCAGGTCATCCTGGCAGTTATGCCTTGGTGCTTATATCTAATCCGACATTCTGAAAAACAAAATCAATATTCATATGTCCATGGTTGTCTAGCCAGTGGGCATTGTATTGACTTTGGCACAAAAATCAATATCCATATATTCATAGTTTCCTAACTAGTGGATGTTGTATTGATTTATCCGGTTACCTAATAAAAATTCAATGATGAAAATGACCAACACATGATCAGTGACTAGGTCCTAGGTCTTAGGTTTGCATGTCATTTTGCACTTTTCATGATTACATGATCTCATAATAGCTAAATAAACTTCAACGCTTACACGATTCTTCAAATAGTGCTACAAATCTCACAAGAGTTGAGTATCGCACGAAGGTCTTCTTAACAGATCACCAAGCAAGCACCCCTAGCTAATTTCAACATTCTTAACCCATTTTTGAGATCGAGATCAAAATTTGAGATTGTTTATATTGTCAAAATCACGATTTAAAATTTTTTGACCTACAACAGCTGACTGCTTGCATATTCGACCTTCTACACATCAAAGAAATCCATAATTCAACTTCACTGATTATCTTACATCAAACTATCAAAATTTCAAATTGGTCACCCACGGTCAACTCATGGTCAAACCTAGTCAAACTTGGTCTCCAGGACCTCCAAACGATGCAGAACGCATTCTCGAATGTGTATAACCACTTCTCAAATCAATTAACATGCTTCTAAACCATTCAACACTGACTTTTCTTGTCAGATTTCAATTTTCATCCCGAAGGGGGCATGGTATTGCACATCAATCAAATCTGTAAATCAAATCTTTCCTCAGTAATCAATACAACAACCATGTCTAGTTGCTAATTCATCAAAAGACCTCATCACTTGGGGCACATCGCTTGGGTCATATCAGATTCATCGAGATCCATATCAATCTGGTATCCTAATCAATCTTGTAAACTGTATCAACTTTTCATAACCATCGGTTCATTAGTGTTATTTCCTTGATTCTTCGTAACTGAAGGATTTGGATGTGATACCATTACGATTCCTTTGGACAATAAGGTCACTCACTTCTTCGTAATCATAAGGTTCAGAATTAGGCGTTTTGATACTTTTTCGTAATCATCGGTTCATTGTTGTTATAGTTAACATCATCTTTGGTCAATTAGGACCTAACATCTTCAAATCTTTCAATCGGTTTCTATCTCGAAATCGGTTAATCTTTTAGGATTAGTTTCTCCACCACATAACTGAGTCTGCATCTTTATCAGACACAGACTATTCTTTGAACCACTACGCTTTGCACAGTGATTCAAAGAGGGGCAAAATGTAATACCCCAAAAATGGGCTATAGGTTCATTAAACCTCTTAAATCGACAAATCGATCAAAATCGACACAAAAGTCCTAACCTAAGGCACATCTACACATTAGTTTATCAAAAACCTAATTGATTATCTTAATTCTACATCAGGGAATATTCCTTGAATATTCCTAATTTATCATAATTATCTTTAATTGAATATTATTTGGCGATAAATGTCATTATTTATCCAAAATTTGATTAATTAGATATTCTAAATATTTAATTAATTAATTTAATTCTACCACTTAATTATTTAATTAGATTTAATTGCATTTATTCCTAATTAATATTGTTTTTATTTTGACAATAAATCAAAATTCCTACAAACAATCAATTGAATATTTATTTAATTGATTTAAAATCAAAGTTGTCAAATTTAATGATTTAATTGGAATAAAGTTTGATTTAATAATTGATTAACCCATAAATCAATTGTTTTAAATTTAAAATCAGTTAAGTGGAAACTAAATCACTTTATTTATTAAATTAATTCATATTAAATCATGCACAATCAGAAAAGCAGTTAACTTTAAATCAATTTTCAATTTCAATTTGTTAACTTTCTAAACTCAACATCTGATGACGAGTTGAAAAAGAGAACTAAACGCTATTTTGAGATAAAAGCTTCTTTTGCATGATTTTATGAGTTTATTTATTCTTAATTTCTTGTTAACTCAAAAATCAACCCAAGTTTATCAAGAGTGATTTATGGCTTTTCTCAATGCATCCTCAAGCCCTGGATTTCTATAAAAATAAGGCTCAGCTCCTCATAAAGGATCCCTCAAGATTTCAGTCAATCAATATCCCTCAAGCTTTCAATGAATTGATATCTCTCGAATTTGCACAATTACTCTGGTGAAATTGCATACGAAGAATCAAGCTTTTGCGACAAGTGAACTTTGTGAGATCATTCATAAGTTTTTCATAGCATTTCATAGTTTCCATATCAATTCATATCATCTTAGATCAATTTGCATATCATTTCAATTCATTCTAGATTAGTTTCATATCAAGTTTTTCATCTTATTGCATAGAAAATCCAAACAAATAGATTAATCTGCATTCATATCTCTTTGCTTTCAATCATTTAAATCCTTCATTTAGGTGTTGCATTATCACTGATCTCGGTCTAATATGAGAATACCATACTTGCACCTACTAGAAGGTAGTAAATTGCTTGGTTAGCTTGGTTTCAATTATCTACAGATTTTGATTTTTGCTAACCTCTAATGTTTTATTTATGTGCTGTGTCCACGGCTAGGTACAATTTTCACACACACAATTATGCACCTCCTTCATGGACTGAGAAAATTCCTCAGCATATCCACTCCTTTTTGCTGCATCTCCAAGTTCTTTGAGCTCGTGGATACCTCTGTTAGGAATGGGCACACTGAGGGGGGGGGGGGGGTGGGTGAATCAATGTTCTATATATTATTACTTTTTTTGATATCTTGAATCTTAACTTTATTGCTTAAGTACTGAACTAAATATCAATGCAAGTAAGATAAACAACCATAACACATAACTCCAAATATGATTATGGGGAATTGATACCCACTAAGAACTACACTAGTGTTTTATGATCCCTGTTAGAAGATCTTGCAACCCTGTTAGGAGTTGATCTTTACAATGCTTTTAGTACAGTGACCTGTTTAAGGGTCAGACCCTATTAGGAATCTTTTACAATTAACCCTATTAGGGGTGAGGACACACTGTCTGGGAGCACACTTCTCAAAGGGGTGAAGGCTACAACCTTCTGGAAATCAGATACACACTATATCTACAAGGTGAACTATTGTTGTGACACTACTTGTTTGATCAGTTCCTTTTGTGCGCTGATGCTTTAGCCTCTTGTAAAGCACTACAACATCTTAGATGCTCTTGGCATACTCTAATCTTCTTCTCCCGATCTCTATCTCTCATACATATTTAATTACAAGGTCGCATGTCTTATTTATATGCACATACAAAACTATTTATTAAGTCGACCTATACCTAATTACATACAACACTTCCAAATGAATTGGCTCAAGCATGTTTACATATAATCATATTAACATGTCTATGACCTAAATACAATAGGTGCATAGACTTTACAAGACAATATTATGATCGCTAACCAAAATACAAACAGTCGGCTCCATGCTCTATTCAGTTATGCCGCTCATTGTCTCTGACTCTTCAACTGGTTGTATCTTCATCATACTAACTCATCTAATCATGCACTCTTAGAATTAGCATGAATACATACCAATAAGCTTATCTTCAAGGGTGCTTTTCATAATTCGATCATATGCACGTGCGTTGATGCTCTGTTCACTTGGTGCTCTGCTAATTGTTCAGTCTTCCATACTTAACCAAATTCTGATGTTCTAACTACTTGCACTGACTCCATAACATCATATGAAGTTGGTGCCATAATGAAAACACTAAATCATAGTCATATACATCAGTATAGTCAACTTTCCAACAATCTCCCCCTTTTTCATTAATGGCAACAAAGGAATATGGCCAAGTTACTAACTGTATCTTTATACAAAATTTTCTCACATATACTCCAACTTATATCTTTCCTTCTACTATATACTCTGCTCCCCTTTATATCATATACATAGATCCATATTCTCCCTTCTATACTCTACTCCCCCTTTGACATTAATGACAAAGGTGCTAAAAAAAAGTGTATGTACAAGTACTTACAAGGTCAGTACATCCGGATATGCTATCTTTAAGTTCTAGATCTCTTGCTGCCAAAATGTAGTTAATGCATTGGCTGTTTGGAGATGGGCACACAAAGCATATGTCAATTTCTCCATCTTCTCCAAATTTGAATTAGGACCTTGATCATATGTCAACATAGTGGCATTGATCTCCTTGATATTCTGATTTAAGACATCCAATGAGGGCGCAAGAATATTTCTTAGCTGAGTTTGCCTTGCCCTTATCTTAGACATTTATTTTTATGCCTTCTCTATCTTATCCACTTGTCCTTGGTAAATATTGTTACACATATTTATATCTATGGAGGATCTTCCACTGATTTCCTTACCGCATCTATCATAACTTCTGCTTCCTGAATTTTCTTGTAAAGATCTGCAGTCAGTTTGTCTTGGTTCATACAATCTGCTATGATCTTTCTTCCCTTTGTTTCAAAGTATTTTAGAAAGGCTTGACCAACCTTCAAAGAGCTAAGGTCAAGTGCAAAGTTCCCTACCAGTTCACTCAATCTCTTCTTATGATATTTGTCTTCTGCCACCTTGGATGCAGATTCTTCAAGGCTAGAAAAGTTTGCTTTGAAACATGTCATAATGGAGCTGACATCATCTACTGAATGTATGCTTGACACTTTCTTGTCTGTAGGAAATAGGCTATTCAAAATTTTGACTGATTCAACAAACAATGGATTCCTCATAACTTGTTTTTCTTTTGCGTTCTCCATTTCAAGCACACTAGTTTTAATTAAGTCTTCTTCTCCCCATGAGTCTAGACTGGTAGTGTCAGGAGTCAAACTTGACAACAATGATGCTGATGGAGTGAGAGGTGTGCTATTTATCACATATGTTTTTACTTTTATGGGTACTTCAATAGATGGCTTATTTGTTGGCTCATTTTCCTTCTCTTCTTCTCCTTTCTCCTCTTCTTTTTCTTTCTCTTTTTCTTCTTCTTTCTCCTCTTCTTCCTCTTGTCCTGTCAAGTCCTCAATCTAAATTTCCTTTGGTTGCTTCGGTGAATTATCACCACAAAGAATTTCTACTTCCTCAGTGCTCACAAATGCCTCTTCAAACTTATCCAAGTCCTTATCTATGGCCGCCATAGATATCTCAACATTATCTATCATTATTGTGTCTTTCTTGACTTCAAGCATGGGCGTAGATACCATTGCCTTTGTGGGTGCTCTCACTATGGGCACTGAGTCTTGTGGACCTATCATAGGAGAATTTGTGACCTCAACTACTTTAGCTTTCTCAACAAGTGCTTGGTTTGTGGGTGCAGACGTAGGTTGCATGCGTTGTTCTAGAAACACCTTCTCAAAGGCTTTTTCTATCTCCTTGGAAATCAATTGATAATCCTTATTCATAATATGTAAGGTTCTAATCTTAGTTCTAAGGTGCAGCTTTACTAAGTCCATTTAATGCCTTCTCTTCAACTGAGCATACTGGCAGATTGCCATCCAATGTCTTTTCTCTGATTTTGAAGTCTTCTTCAACAACTTGTCTTTTCAATGTGTCCAAAATATCCCAAATCTTGTTAGGAATTTCTATCTTCACTTCTAGCACAGTCTTCTTGAATTTTATCATGTATTTGATTAGCATATCATAGATATTAGATTTTTTTATCTCATGGTATCTATCATAAAACTTTGATATCTGATCAAGTCTACCTTCATCTACCACTCTGGATCTCAACACTTGTAAACTTGGTAGGAATCCTACCTCAGGAGGTGGTTGAACATTTTGGCCTTAGTTTCTTGTGACTCTTATTGATGGGTGGCTTGTAGCTATTTGCTTCTTCCTCATTGCTATCTTACTAGGCTCTGGTGGTGGAGTGGAATCACTACGAGTGGGCACAGGGGTGCTATCATCTGTTTTCTCAATTTTTATTTTCTTCTCCTTTGGGTCATCACTCTTCTCTATTTTGACATCAGAGGAGGGTGCGATATCAAGTTGCATAGTAATCCTAGCTTCCCTTGCCTTATCCAAGTCTGCTTGAGTCACACCATGAATCTTCAAAATATCAAAGGTGATTTTGGTGGCTTTCCTCTTGGTTGCAACACTGTTTAGGACTGCATCTACTTGTCTAGTTTTCTCTTCATATGTGCCCCATCTTGGCTCATTGGGATCTTTGGGTGTTGACAATAAAACTTGTGCATAGGCTTCCAAAACATGTTCTTCCACTTCATAGCCAAGTGGATGGATCCACTTAGTTTTGGGCTCCACTGCTTCCATGCATGTGATGTTTGTTTCTACCATGAAGCAAATACTATCCTTATACTTCTCAACTATGCTCTCAGGTTTTCTATACCTTCTCTGCATTTTTATCCTAAATGTTTTGAGTTCTAGCTCCATGAAGTCTTTAAGGGTGCTCTCTAAGGATACCTTGAAAGAAATTTGAGGCATCGTGGGAACAATCTTGTCCAAATAAATATCTGACACCTTACCAACTATATGGTAGTACATATAGATAATCAGTGATCCAAATCTAAATATCTTACTCTTATCATGCTTTATTTCCCTAATATTATCCATCAATTATGCACATAAGATCTCACACAAGTTGAATTCACCATTCTCTTTTACTCTCCCGATGGCTGCCACAATAGTGGTTGCAGACACACTATTGACCTTGTTTGCATGTTGAAACCTATAACCAAGAATCATAGCCATTAACTTGATGTCTTTCTCCTCAATTGGCTCTATGGTCATACCGTGCTTGTCACTGCGTGACTTACAACCCTACTCAACCAATTTTTTGACATCCTTGCCAGTGGGAAGGATGGCGCCAATCTTGGGTAATCCAGTCATCTCATGGATTAGGTCTGAGGTGATGTGAACTGGAACTTCACCTATCCAGAATAGGTCATCATGAGTTCTTCTCAATAGGATCTTGATCCATTTGGATTCATAAAACTCATAAGCTGTAGCATACTCTATAATGGGGTTGCTTCCAACTGTGTGAACTCATTAGTGAATGTCTTGTCTGGATTCATCATGGTTTCTAGGTGTGACCTTATTCTGTCCAAACCAACTGGTTCCTTCT
Source organism: Chamaecyparis obtusa (assembly GCA_027943335.1). NCBI lineage: Eukaryota > Viridiplantae > Streptophyta > Pinopsida > Cupressales > Cupressaceae > Chamaecyparis > Chamaecyparis obtusa. The sequence goes on from BSBK01003028.1 coordinate 319,921, forward strand.
TGCAATATATGTATGTGCGCATGTCTTCTACTTGCATAACTCCCATTGGGGTTATAGAAAAGGCTCCTTCTAGGTCATCTAGGGTGGATTTGAATGGATGCTTCTTAAATACATATCTTTTTCTTTCAATAACATAAAAAATGACTGAAGTAGCCATAACTTACTTGGTGAGTTGCTCAAATATGTCTATAAGGGTTTCTGAATTGTCATGTCTGAACTAGGGCTTACAATAATCTATCTTCCTTCTTTGCTGATAAATCCAACTGCAATACTTCTCAACTCAACTACTATAACTCATGTGATCTCCAAATGCTCAAACTTGATTGCAAGTGTGTGATCAATGAATCTCTGGTGACTATAAAGTAGTTTTCCACCATTAATGCTTGCTGCGTAAACATAGAATGCAACTGTGAATTTTGTTCTTTGTTTCTGCTATTAATTAGGTAGTGCACTCTTGCATACTACATCACATAGTCTCCAAATAGTTGTAGTCCAAGGTGCATACTCTAAGAGTGAGTATACCAGCCGCGCAGGGGTCTAGAGATAATCTAGCTCCCCCTATGATCATGATGGTCATTTTAACCATAAATAGGACATGTGTCCATTATGGATGCATCCTAAACTATTTCACCAACATTATCCTTCTTTTCTTCCTTCCAAATCAAGCTCACATGTTCTGTAGCTTGCACAAACTTGACTTCTCCTGGTTCATCCAAAATTGATCCTTCTGACTTTTTAGGGCTTTGCTGTCTTTGCACTTTTGTTCTCCAAAACCTAGAGATGTGTCCAACCTTGTTACATGAGTGACAAATGATTGGAGGCTTTATATTCCTTGGTGCATTCATGTGGGTTACCATACTGCACTGTCTGGCTATGTGACCAACATAATTACATATCTGACATGTAATGTTCTAAGAATTTCTTACATTATGCTGTGGATGACTTCATTGATTTTTCTGATTCTGATTTCTTTGATTTGATCTACAATTCATAGCTCTATGACCAAACTTATTGCATGAATAACAGTAGCCATTGAAAGGTCTTACCTCTTTACAATCTCTTGCTATGTGACCATGCTTGTTACAAGCATAACAAGTTTTGTTTACTGGCTTGCGCTCATCCTTAGATGATTTAGCTTAAGTTTCTGTATGATTTCCTACCTTCTTAGCTTCTGTAGATTCTTCTGATGCTTTCTTTCTTTCTCACATGTCATTGATCTGATTTTGTGCTTCATTGAATCCAATACCATTGGTGTCTCCTTTAATCTTCTGTGCATACAACTGTGACTCTATTAGATCCTTGCTTGTGTGCAACTTGTCAATATGATTCTTTGCCTCAGTCAATTCAGATTCCATCTTTTTCTTGATGTTCTCTAACTCCAATATTTTCATGTTTTCTTGCATTAGTTCTTCATCTAACTACTTGTTTTCTTTGACCTGTTCTTCATAGGCTTCCTGATTGTTGATTAACTTTTCATCTAATTCTTCAATCTGATCTTTTAGAGATGTGTTTTCCTCATTCAACTTTTTGACCATTTTCCCTAAATCACTTGTAGAACAATCTTTCAAGTCTTTTCTTATTTTCTTGATGAATACTTTTGATTCAATAACTTCTGACTTCAGCTCTTCAATTTCTTTTTCTAATTTGTCAAGATCTTCAAGAGCTGCTTCAATATTCTTTTTCAGATGTTTCAATTCTCCCCTATCCATGATCTCCTCAAGTGGTTAAACTTCTTTTTTGAGGATTAGAGCTCTGATACCAATTTCTAGGAATGGGAACACTAAGAGGGGGGGGGGGGTGAATTAGTGTTCTATATATTATTACTTTTTCTGATATCTTGAATCTAAAATTTATTGCTTAAGTATTGAACTAAATATCAATGCAAGTAAGATAAACAACCATAACACATAAAACCAAATATGATTATAGGGAAACCCAAATAGGTAAAAACCCTAGTGGGAATTGACACCCACTAAGAACTGCACTAGTGTTTTATGATCCCTGGGAATTGACACCCACTAAGACAATATTATGATCGCTAACCAAAATACAAACAGTTAGCTCCATGCTCTATTCTATTCTGCCGCTCACTGTCTCTGACTCTTCAACTGGTTATGTCTTCATCATACTGACTCATCTGATCATACGCTCTTAGACTTAACATGAATACATACCAATAAGCTTATCTTTAAGGGCACATGTCATAATTCAATCATAAACACGTGCACTAATGCTCTATTCACTTGGTGCTCTGCTAACTATCCAGTCTTCCATACTTAACCAAATTATGATGTTCTAACTGCTTAAGCTGACTCCATAACATCATATGACTTTGTTGCCATAATGACAACACTAAATCATAGTCATATACATCAGTATAGTCAACTTGCCAACAACCTCTTGGGTGTATTCCATAGACCACCTCAAATGGACTTTTACTAGTGGTCCTATTGATGGTATCATTGTAATAAAATTTTGCTTGTGCAATGACTTGGTCCCATGTCTGGACATATTCTTTAGTCAAGCACATTAGGAGATTTTCCAAGCTTCTATTAACCACCTCAGTCTATCCATTTGTTTGAGGATGGTATACAAAATCAAAAGATAATTTGGTGCCAAGCTTATGCCACAAAGTATTCCAAAAATGGCTCATGAATTTAGAGTCCATGTCAGATACAATACTCAAAGGCAACCCATGAATCTAGACTTCTTCCTTGAAGAAAAAATTTGTTATATGGCAAGCATCATGAGTGATTTTGCATGGCACAAAGTGGGACATCTTGCTAAACCTATCTACAATCACATATATGTTGTCAAAGCCTTGTTTATTCTTGGGAAACCCTATAACAAAATCCATGCTGAGACATTCCCAAGGTCTATTGGGGATTGGAAGGGGTTGATACAACCCTACATTGGATGAAGTACCTTTTCCTTTTTGGAAGACTATACAAGTCTCTACATACTTTTTTATGTCTTGATTCATCTGAGGCCAAAAGTAGAACCTTTGAACCAGTTCCAAGGTCTTATGAAATCCAAAGTGACCACTCAAATATCCATTGTGTTTCTCTTGAATGAGGTTCTCTCTCATAGAGCATCTAGGAAAACAAAGTTTCCCTTCCCTAAATAAAATACATTCTTGTACAATGTAGTCAGAATAGTCACTATGAAAATGGTTTTGGAACTCCTTGCATACCTTATAAGCTACTAAGAAATCTTCATCCCCTGGGTACAATTCCTTGAAGCTATCTATGTCAATGCTTCTCAATTTGATTTCTTAGACTATCAAGAGTCTTTAGCTCAAAGCATCTACCACTTTCTTTTTTTTCCCCTTCTTGTGTTTAATAGTAAATGTATAGGATTGAATGCATTCTACCCACTTCATGTGCTTGTGGCTTAGCTTGTCTTGTGAATTGAGAAAGCTTAAAGCTTGGTTATTAGTGCACACCAAAAATTCTTTAGGAAGGAGGTAATGCCTCCAATTCCTTAGGGCTTGAACCAATGCATATAAATCCAAATCATATGAGGAGTACTTCTTCTTGGCTTCACTCAACTTCTCACTATGGAAGGCTACTAGTTTATTGTCTTAACTTAGGACTGCTCCTATAGAAATGTTGATAGCATCACATTCAATAGTAAATAACTTCTCAAAGATTGGTAACACCAAGATTGGTTGGGTTTCTATCCTCCTCTTCAAGGTTTCAAACCCTTTTTTATATTTCTCATTCCATTAGAATTTGGCTTTCATGCCTCCCTTGATGGTATCTAGGACTAGTGTACAAATCTCACTGAATTGTCTAATAAAATTTCTATAAAACTACGTCAAACCATGGAAGCTTCTCACTTCTATAGCAGACCTAGGTGTAGGCCAATTCATGATTTTGTCTACCTTTCTAGTGTCCATTTTCAAGTTACCTTGTGATATTACAAAGCCTAATTACACCAATTCTTATTTCATGAATTCACACTTGTCTAGGTTGATGGTGTGATTCTCTTCATGCAATCTTTGTAAAACAACTTGTAAATTCATCAAGTGATCTCCCTTTGAATTTTTTAAGATGAGGACATCATCTAAGTATACCACAACCCATTTACCTATAAATGATTTCAGTAATTCATTCATTAACCTCATGAAGGTGCTAGGGGCATTGGACAACCCAAAGGGCATAACTAATCATTCATATAGGCCTTATGTGGTCTTAAAAGTAGTTTTCCACTCATCTCCCTCCTTAATCATTATTTGGTGGTATCCACTTTTAAGGTCAATCTTTAAAAAGTATTTATCCCCTCCTAAGCAATCCATCAAGTCTTCAATTCTTGGAATTGGGAGCCTATACCTTCTGATAATCCTATTAATGGCCCTAGAGTCAATACATAACCTCCAAGTTCCTTCTTTCTTTGGTGTTAGGACAGTAGGGACTACACAATGACTTATGTTTTTTCTTATGAGGCCTTGGTCAAGTAGTTCTTGGATTTGCTTGGCAATTTCCTCATTTTGTTGAGGGGTCATCTTACATGCAGCTTTGTTAGGTAGGGATGCTCTTGGTATGAAGTCCATTTGATGGCTTATGGCTCTTTTATGGGGTAGGGTGGCTATATTTCCATCACTCACTATTTCTTTATATTGTTCCAACAACTCTTGAAATTCAATGGGTACCTCAGGTTTCTTAACTTCTTTCTCTTCTTTAGTCTTCAATACCAAAGCATAACCTTGCACACTTTGCCTAATATCTTGCACTTTATTTTGAATAATGACCTCCTTTGGATTGGATCCTCTCTAATTGGATCTTTAATTAGTGTCCTCCTTATCATAATGTTATCTCCCACTTCAGAATTTAAGGCCACTTTTGTAGGCTTAGTACTTGAGGATTCTTCTTGAATGTAATTCACCCTCTTCTTTCCACCTTTGGATGTTGAACCTTTCTCAAGTCACCTATATGTCAGATGTCCATATTGGTGACAATTATAGCACTTCATGGAAGAGAAGTAGGATCCTCTTCCTTGGCCACTTGACCTCCCTCTATAATTTTTGCTTGATCCTCTACCTCTTTTATTGTAGCCTCCTTTATTGCTAGGGACTTCTCCTTGTTGCTCAGTGAGTTTGGCCCCACTTTGACTTCTTGGTTCTAATGTTCTCCCTCCATAGCTACCTCTATGATCCATATTATCTCTACCTCTACCCCTACCTTGAATGCTTGAGTCATGTCTCTTTTTGAGCTTCTCTTCTACATTGAGAGCTAACTGATAACATTGGTGAACTATTTTTGGGCTTAAGAGACTTATTTCTTCTTGGATGTTCCACCTTTAGGCTCTCCTCCTCCATCACATGTGATCTAAGACACAATTTATGTAACTCCTTAGTGTAGGCACTTACTTCTAGGTCCTTTTTCCTTAAATTTTGTGTTTTATTATGCAATTGCACCTCATAATCATTAGGTAGGCATGTTTCCCTCACTTTTGCCACCATACTTTTCTAGTTTTTAATAGGGTTCTTTCCTTCCTTCACCCTTTCATCTTGCACAAATTTCCACCATGTGAGGGTATCTCCTCTCATCTTTGGTTTTTCTACCCTGACTCTTTGAGCTTCATTGATGATTTCACACTCAAAGTGGTTTTCCATGCCTTCAATCCATTCCATAACTAGCTCTGTCTCCATCTTTCCTCTAAAGAGTGGTATTCCTTCCAAATAATTTCTACTCATGGCTTTTAGTGCTTTTAAGAAGGGTTCCTCTTCTAACACAGGGGCTGGTTTAGAGATCTTGTCCTCCTTTCCCACCTCTTTACCCTCCTCTTCTACCTCTTTGAATTTCTCTCTAACCAATTCAGTGTTTGTTTCCACCACACCAAGTTTACTCTCTATCTCTGCCAACCTTTCCCTAAGGATTCTATTCTCCTCCTCTTGGTATTCCACCTTCTTAGCGAACTATTTATTTTTCACCATCCTTGAAGAATCTACTAATTGAGTTGAATGCAACATCAAGTATCCACTAGCGCAATCTTTTCTAGGCTTTGATACCAATCTGATAGGATCACACTAAGTGCACAATCACTCTCTATCATGATCACTAAGATTCCCAACTCTCCAACCTCCAAATGGATTTATTAGGGGCTCAAAAAGGTGCCTCCTTTTCTTCTAAGGACTTCTTAAATGTCCTCTAATTGAGAAAACTACTCTTCAATGCCTAGGTGATTTATCACTGATTGAATGTTCCTTCTTCCCTCATGTTTACTTCTATCCTTCCAAGTGTACCTTACCTCCTTCAAAAGTGGTGAGTCTTGCAGGGGAGTGGAGGTAACCAAAATCTAATCTTGATTCACTTCTTGACACATTTTTTTAGGATCCTTTCAACTCCACCTTACCAATCTCTTCAAATTCTATGTTTAGGCCTTGTAGCCCTAGAGCCCCCAACTAGGTCTCCTAGTCCGGGTTTTTATGACTTTCTAAAAATTTCTCATGAAGGACCACCAAAAATAATTATGCATTATTTGGTCATATAGGGTACTCTAAGATATTTTATGGGTCTTGGGGTCCTATGCATCTTTACAATGCCCTAACTCAACTAGGAGGGTTTAGCCAGGGTTTTAGTGGCTTCTAGGAGGTCGTAGTACTCAGTAAGGTTATGCTTTCCAAATGGATTGGTCAGGCCTCTATCTCTTCATCTTGGCTCATTCTCATCATCATATTGATCTCCAAATTCTTGGATTGCATTTCCTTGGTCACCCTTGCAAGCAAATTCACAACTTCACCTCCTTATCCCTAGTCGGGAAATGACTATGCTCGCCTAGGGAAAGGTTACAAAAATGGCCATGTTTAATGCCAGACCTCCAAAATGGCTATATAAATTATACATATACTCCACTTCCATGTCCCAACTGGTCATGATGAACACACAGTAGGATTTTATGGGTGATCCATGTTTACACACAAAGCTATTTATAGGCTAATGAATTGGCTAAACTAAAATAATTAAACCTAAGCTAAATAAACACACAAAATGATGTAGAATGGAAACAAAATTAAATTTATTGATTTATTCCTTCTTTACAAACAAAAACTAATCCATTAGCTTCCACCGTTGCACAAAAACAAAGGACCGTGTCTTGAAATGACTGTCATATTGTCTAAAAACTCAATACTAAAAATTACAAAGTTAACCAACCTCAGTATTAGAGCTTTTTAGGGATTATATAGCCTCTTTCCATGAGTTTTGGGTGGTTAGGACCTCCATTTGACCTAAATCATTGGTCGGTCCCCTTAAGAGAAAAAGTTGTCACACAACTTTGCAAAATTGCAAAAGTTGTCATGAAAACTTTTTAGCAACTTTTGCATAGCTTCTCACCTCACTTCCCAAAACACTTCTAAGCTCCTATGTGTTATAAAAAAACATCTCTAAATATATTTTGGGCCATTTTATACCATAACTAAACATTAGGACATCATTTCCACACTTGGGTCCTTTTGCCACTTCCTAGGACCAAGCTAGGTCCTAAGGACACCTTAGCTTTCAAACTAGACTCAGCTAACTCAACATAAAACTAACTCAACCAACTAACATCCTATCACTCCTAGGCTCTCTTGGAGCCTTTATTAACCTCTTGGTCTGGCTAGGACCAGTACAAGCCAAAAAAAGGGAAGGACTTCTTTGCCCAATTCCTATAAGGTGCTCATGCACCAAAAAGAACCTCATCGGCCCTTAGAGAGAGTCTTTACTCCTTTGGGAGAATGTTATGAATCAGCATTGGAAAAGATCCTTAAAAATAATATCATTATGCTACCTCCATCCACTTCAAGAGGATATTCATTCTTGAGTACCTACTATGTGTATCATCAAAATAATAAGCATAAAATTTCATGTTGCATGGAGTTGAAACACAAAATCCAAGATCTAATTGATGATGAAATTATTGAAATTGAGAATCCTAATGACTCATCTAATAAAGATACTACTCTCAAGCTTGATCAAAATCATGAACCCATGTCTAGTAATGGTTCTCATGCCTCCTCTACCTCTTCCATCATGCATTCATCTCCTAAAAAATCAAATCCATCCAAAATTCCTCCATTGGACAAAGAACTTAACACTTTTCATACTAACTATGCATATCCTCAAGGGCTACCTCTAAAATAAATCCAAGCCAATTTAAATATTTCTTCAAGCCTCTTTCATGCTTCAAAGGTCATAGATCCCAAGCTTCCTTGTGCTTCAACATCTACCATACCTATCCTAAATTTTCCTTCATCAATGCTTCACAAACCTGTCACACATGCCTGAACTTATGCTTCATTCCTAGAAGTGGTTCCATGTCAAGAAGATAACATAAAGCATGAAGAAATAAATGTCAATAAATATCAAGATCAAGAGATCATCCATCCTTATCCAATGGTTGACCAAATTCCCATATTCCAAGAATCTCATGATGGTCCCTTCATCCCCTTTCATTTCTTCCAAGAAGATATCGCCCTACCTCCTATAACTTATCCATCTCCTAAGCAAGATCAAGATACTCCTTCCATCATCTCTAATGAGCTTATTGGAAATCATGAGAAAATTACTCTTCCTATATTCTCTAAAGATCCTTGTCAAGATTAGGATATACCAACAACTCCTTTTCATAATCCTTCACATCTACCTCAAAAATCCCTCATTCTTCCCAATCCTTGCTATAAGAATAAATACCCTCTAGCTTTAGCTGCTCCTATCAAAAAAATTTCTCCTATCAAAGCTATTCATAAATCTATTGGTGGTCTTGGCCATGATGCTCACTCTAAAGATGTTGATATCCCTATCCATTATTTGTTTTCATCCTCCAAATCCATCCTTAGTCCTTATAACCCAAAGTTAAAACCTTTAAACCTTCCATCCATATTAGGTCCTTATGTTTGTCCATCAACTATACCTCTTGCTCCTAGCTTGTCATCCACTTCTTCCATCATACCTCAAGATCAACAAATACATGCATCCTTGAGGACTTTACATCCATCCATTCCTCTAAACATGTCATACTAGCCTCATTCATCCACAATCCCCAAGTCTTTTAGAAGCAATTTGGATGTACAACATAAAAGTAAAAAATACAAGAACCCGGAGACATATAAAGATCACCGTGTCCTATCTAATCAACATGTGACTACAAAGAAAAAGGAAATATTCAAGAGACCACAAGGGTCCTTAAATAAAAGAATAAAATCAAAGAAAATATGGATTCCCAAGTCCATCATGGAAGATTTGCAATCAAAAGCATCTAAAAGTAATGAAAAATCAAAATCTATGTGGATTATCAAGTCTCTCTTAAAGGACTTGAATATAAGAGAAAAATCAATGTTGACATTCAAGCTCCCAAAGACTTCCACTCCACATTCTCCCAAACATATTCTATCTTCTCCATCTATTTTGGGTCCTTGTGTCTCTAGATCCATATCCTCTCCTACTTCAAAACCTCAAGCTATTCCATCCATTTTTCTTCCATTATTTCAATACCCTTCAAGGAGTGTGTTGATATTGATCTTGATAATACTTCTTATCCTCCTATTCATTGTCCTTCCATTTCCTTTCTCACACCCACACATGCAAATACTTCTTATCCTCTCATTTATTATCCTTCCATTCCCCCTTATCCCATCTTACACATAAATCCTTACCCATCATCCTTTCCTTCATCTCATTTCCCTATCATCACCTTATCAACATCTTTGAGCATACCTCTCATTGTCCTTCGCCAATCATAGCATATCTTTCCAAAGGATCATTATCCAAAGAGCATTAGGCTTGACTTCCTCAAAAAAAAAAAGAGACGTGCCTTGGTGAAAACCTAGAAACAGGCACCTTGGTAGAAAAAGTAAAGAGAAATAAATTCATCCTATGGTGAAAACCACTACTTGTGGTGCCTTGGACAAGTACCATGACAAAAACCTAGCAAAAAGAGATCATGTGTAGTTCCTCCCTCTTGCACTCTACACTCGAGGGAAAGATTCATCCACACTAGTTATTTCTTGTGCAATCATACTTCCTCTTTCACCTTTGATCTTGAAAAGGTTGAACTATCCATGAGCATCATATATCCTACCATCTTCTATCCTTTACATTGGCTTACTCACTTGCTTCCATCCATGCTACCCTACCATGATCTTGCTTATCTAGAAATTTCCATCACTATTCCTAAGCATACTTTCCCTAATCTCAAACCATTAACTCATAATCTCCATCACCCTTTATCCTGATTGTGCTATCCTACCACTATCTTATCCAAATTTACCCCTTGGACTTGATCAAAATGAAGAATGAAAAATAAAATGCAAACAAAAGTTCTTGACATGTCCACTCTTTTGGACCACATTCTTCCATTATCCTATATGTTATCCAACACCACTTCATGAGCCTACATTGTTATTTTCTCTTTCCCTAGCTTGGGTAATCTTGAGAAGACTATCCCTGAGGGTTGCATTCACTCGCCTCATCCATCATGATCTTTCTACTTCATCCATCAGCTTGCTAAATCCATCCATCATGCCCTATACCTTGTTAGACATTGGGGGAAAACCAATGTGATCTTTCTTGAGAACAAGTAATCTCTAAAAGCTCTAAAAAAATCTAAAAAGCATATAAAGATCTTAAAAAAATCCTAAAAATTGTAAAAAGTTTTGAAAAAATGATCATGTTGGTGAAAACCTAAAAACACGTGCCTTGGTAGCAAAAATAAAATAGTCCCAAGTGGTGAAAACTTGGAACACATGAGTCACTTGTAATTAGTGCTCCATCTATCAATGCATAGCTGAGCTCTTGTGCTTCCATCCATCTTTCTTTTTGTTTCCTTGTGCCAACATGAGCTGGAACTAGTCTTAGATTCATCCTTAGTTCTTAGATGCCATCTAGGGGCAATCATATGCCTATCTGAGGTATCAGTGCTTTATCACTTGATCAACTTGTTGAGCTTAACTTGAGTCAGTTTATCAGTCCTTCCCGATAGGCAATTTATCACTGACACTAATTGGTGTTTCTCAACACCCCAATCCTACAATGTTTCTTAAAACTACCAATTTGGACATCATTGTGTTTTTCAACACATATCGGATCTTACACTATTCACTATTCACTGCGCACTTGCACTTTCACACTAGCACAAAGGTGTTCCTTAACACCCAACAAAAACTACATCCTAGAAAACTGAAAATGAATGAGACATGCTAAACTATTTTCTTGTGTGTTGTTTTTTATCATTGATTTTTTCTTGCTATGTCTTCTAAGGTTGCTCAACGATGTCTACTTGACTAGAGATTCATGATTGGGGGCATAATAACTTTTTTTCTTTGATTTTTTCTTGTGGTGTGATTTCAATAATCCTAAGTTATCTAATAAATTAGGTTTTTGTGGCAAGAGCCTCCATCATGATTGGAATGCCACACATACCTCAACCCTCTTTATTCAGATATGATGCAGGAGCATCCTAGGGTAGTTGGAAATCCTGCATGTTGGGGTGTTTTCTCCCTGTGTTGCTTGGTCACAGTGTTGGACAAGGGGCTCGGTCGTAGAGGTGTGACTTGGTTTCAGTGTTGGCCAAGAAGCTTAGTCACTAAAGGGCTCAGTCACTAAAGGAATCGATAAAACTTATAGCGCTTGACAAAACCAGTTCTTGGTGATGCTTGTGGTGCTCGGTCAACATGCTTGCTCAGTGATGCCTAGCTTGCTCAGTTGTTTTTTTTGTCACTCAGTAGTCTAGCTTACCAACTGGAGTTCTTGATTTATTTAATGTGGGTAGCTTGTGTTGCATTCTCCTACGTGGATCTAAAGGCCAACATGGAGAATTAATTGTTTGTAAGGCTATTTGAGAGCTAACTTGTACTGCATTTAATATTTGTTTATTTTAGGAGCTGACTTAGGCTTAGGATTTATTTCTTTCTTCCAGCCAACTTGTGGTTGAAGAAATGTATTTAAGGAAGGTTTGGGCAGAAGAAAGGGATATGAGTCAGGAAATAGTGATTGGATCCTACAAGATCTTGCAGATCAGATTCTTTGTCTGATATTTGTAATAGTAGAGCTAGTGGTTTGCATTCTTGGAGACAAGGAGATTGCTTGGTGGCTTGCCAGCTCAAGTTTAGATCTACCTTAGTGTTTCTACCAGTTGCTGATGTGTTACAAAGCTAGACTAGCTAGAGGATAGTCAAATTCTGATTGTAATTGGCCATAACTTGGAAGGCCTTATGGTCGGGCATGTTGAATGAAAATTCTATTTGAGCACTTTCTTTGTTGTGTTTTGTCTCTAGTGCAAGGTTTGGACTATCCATTCTTGAATACTCCTTATATTGCACTACATCAAGTGGTATCAGATATTGAAGTTCTTGAGTGTGTGGATAGATCACCAAGTTAAGACAGTTTGCACCAGGACCTTGGGTTGGGTTGATCCATTGGTGATTTTGCCTTGGGTTTTTGAAGATCTTGAAGATGCCTCCAAGAATATTAGACCCTAAGGTGATTACATATCTTTGTGATGTTGTAGAATTGAATATTATAGAGAAGGTTAAAGAAGATTTTAGATCTGAGATGGAATTGATGAAGAATGACATGATTGCTGAGATTATGAGGGCTATTGCTAGTATGCTAAGGAATCTTGGTACTGATGATGGCTATGAGGTAGTTTTTTAAGAATTTGAAGCTGCTAGATCTAGTGGAGATAATAGAACCGATCAGAGGAACTGATTTGGTGAAGACAAAACTGGCCGGTTGCAGAGATTTGGAGCTCAATTAAGTACTAGTTACCAAATGGAAGTTTCTAACTTCTTGGTACTTTGAGACCCAATAACTTGATTGATTGGATTGGTGAGTTAGAAGAATTCTTTGAGCTTGAAGAAATTGAAGATCCTCTTAGAGTGAGGTTGGCATAGATAAAGTTGAAAGGACATGATTCTTTGACACAAGGAAAAGGTCAAAAAGGTCTAAACAATAGTACACCCTAATGAACCAGCCTACTCAAAAACTCACAGAAGCAAACAACAACACAATGAGAGAGAGAATGCATGATCAACAATATATATTTCATTCAAATTGATTCATACATGTTGGGCTATAAGGCCTTCTTGGTTATGGCCAGATATTACAATGAATTACAAAAGTCCTCAAACATGCAAGGATCTATCAAAATCTCTAACTCTATCTTCTACTAAAACTACCTCCTAAACTCTAACCCAACAACTACATTTATACAAGAGTCTACCAAACTGAGTTAGCCTTTAGATCCATAATCAACAGATGGAACGGTCAGATCTGGGACCACACACTTCCCAATGATGGATTCCAACATTAAATCCATGACCCAAAATAAATACACAAGTTGGTCACAATAGAACTCAAAATAAACTACTCGGCAATCAAGGATGACCGAGCAACAGACAAGCATCGTCGAGTGCCAGTGAAACAACTAACTACCTGAAATTGATAACTAAAGGAAACCAACCAACTACTGACCAACTTAGTCAAAGAAGGAACCGAGCAACACAAAAAAAAATACAAACATGTTTTTGGTGACACAGGATTGCCAAGGACCCGATATGCTCCCGCATCATGCTCTTTGGTGGAAAGAATTGTAGAGAGAAAGAGAAGGTGAAGGTGAAATGAAAATCAATCAGTGGAGGTTGATGGTGGCTAAATAAAAATCTAAGTTCATACCTACCAACTATGAACTTGAGTTGTTTAGCAAGTTGCAAAACTTGAAGTAGGAAGAATTGACTATTGAAGAATATACCGAGGAGTTCTATAAGTTGACTATTCGATCTAGACACAAAGAACTTGGTAAGGAAAAGGTAGCTCAGTATGTGAATGGCTTGAGATTCAATATTTAGGATGATCTTGGTATGCTAAAGATTGATTTGGTTGAGGATGCTTATCAGTATGCCGTGAAGGTAGAAGATAAGTTGAAAAGGATGTTGGAGATTTGCAAGCAAGCTATTGTTGACTGTATGTTTGTCATTAATGACAAAATTGTTGGAAAGTTAGCTATACTGGTGTATATGACTTAATATAGTGTTTTCATTATGGCAACAAAGTCATATAGTAGTTTGGAGTCAGCGCACTTGATGTAAAGATCAGAATTTGGTTAAGTATTGAAGACTGGATAGTGTACCAAGTTCTTGCAGCTCAGAGCATCAATGCACATGTGTACAGATGAATTATGGTATGCACCTTGGAAGTTAAGTTTGTTAGACTATACTTATGCTTATTCTATGATCAGACAAGTAGATATGCAAGGATGAGAAAGTTATAGTCAATTGAAGTTGCATAACCAGTATGTGCTAGTGAAGAAATAGAGCATGGAGCCGACAGTCAGTATTTTGGTTTGCGGTTATAATGTAATGTTGTAAAGGATATGCACCCATTGTATTAGGTTGCCGACATGTTTATATGTTTAATTATAAGCATGCTTAAGCCAATTTATTTGGAAGCATTGTTTGTAATTAGTTATAGGGCTGACCTAATTGTTTATTTTGTATGAGCATATAAATATAAGATGCACCCACTATATTTGACATGGAAGTGAAGAGAGAGTTATTATAAGTAGAGTAGAAGTGTGAAAAGATAGCATAATATGTATTAGAGCTTTGCTAGAGGTCAAAGCATCAGCGCATCAAAGGAACTGATTTGACAAGCGGTGTCACAGTGATAGTTCATCCAGTAGATATAGTGTGTATCTGATATTAGAAGGTTGTAGCCTTCACCATTTGAGTAGTGAGCTCTAGGATAGTGAGTCCACTCCCCTAATGGGGATTAATGTAAAAGAATCCTAATAGGTTCTGACCCTTAACAAGGTCTACTATACTTAAAGCATTGTAAAGCAACTCCTAACAGGGCTAAGGATCTTCTAACAAGGATCACAAAACACTAGTGCATAATATTAGTGGGTGTCAATTCCCACCGAGGTTTTTACCTATTTGGGTTTCCCTGTAACCATATTGGTGTCATGTGTTGATTTCATGTTTCATATTTATATGAATGTTTAATTCAACACTTAACCATTTAAGCTTAGTATAAAGATTAAAGTAAAAATTTAAAATACAGTGAACACTGATTCACCCCCCCTCTTAGTGCTCCCATTCCTAACAATTGGTATCAGAGCTCTGGTCCTTAGCAAAGAAGTTTAACCACTTGAGGAGATCATGGACAAAGAAGAAATGAAACATTTGAAAAGAAATCTTGAAGTTGCTCTTGAAGACCTAGACAATTCAGAAAGAGAAATTGAAGAACTAAAGGAAAAAATCAGTGATGCTCAATTAGTTATCAAAAAACTAAGAAAGGATTTGAAAGAATGGTCTAATAGTGATCTTGAAGATAAGGTCAAGAAGTTGAATGAAGAATATACATCCTTATTAAATCAGCTTAAAGAATTTGATGACAAACTAATTAACAATCAGGATGTCTATAATGAACAAGTCAAGGAGAACCTTCAACTCAATGAAGAATTAAGGGAAGCTAACTTGGAAATCTTGGAACTAAGGAATAGAAAAGAAAGCTTGGAATCTGAATTGAAAGAAGCATAGAATCATATTGAAAAATTGCACACCAGTTCTTATTTGATAGAATCTTAATTGTATGCAAGAAGAGCCAAAGGAGACACTAGCTGTATTGGATACAATGAAGCACAAAACCAGATTGACAACATGCGAGCAAGAAAGGATACACAAAGGGACTCTACTAATACTGAGAAGACTGAAGATAAAACCAAAGACAATGGTGGACCTCCAAAGAATGAGCAAAAGCCTAGACAACACACTTGTTTTGCATGTAACAAGCATGGACACATTGCAAGAAACTGTACAGAGGTAAGACCTTTTAATGGTTACTATTATTCATGCAATGGATTTGGTCATAAAGCTATGAATTGCAAGACTAGTAAGAAGAACAGGATTCAACATGATCAGAGAAATTAGAATCAGACAAATGTGAGAAGTTCTCAGAATGTCACATGTCAGATATGTAACTATATTGGTCACTTAGTGAAACAATGCAAAATGGTGACTCATGTCAATGCGCTGAGGAATATAAGACCTCCAGTCATTTGTCACTCTTGTAACAAGGCTAGACATATCTCAAAGTTTTGTAGATCAAGGATGCAAGGTCAGGAAAGCCCTAAAAAGGCCGAAGAACCAGTATTGAATCCTAAAGGAGAAGTCAAGTTTGTGAAAGCCTTAGAGGATGTGAGCTTAATTTGGTCAGAAGGAAAGAAGGAAAAAATTTATGAGTATGTATTGGATGCATCCACAGTGGATGCACCCTCTACATCCGAATGAATGGCCCTCAGGGTCATAGGGGGAGCTAATTTAGCTCTAGACCCCTATGTGGCTGGTATACTCATTCTCAGAGTATGTGCCTTTGGAATTAAGCTTTTGGAGTGTAAAGGAACCTTCGTGCAAGAACACACATGCTGATTGTTAACATAACTCAAGTTGGAAATTTTGAAGTGATAGCCTCGTTTATGCGACTTGCATTAATGATGGAATTCTCACTTTAAGTACATAGAAAAATGTTTCATTACTCATTGCATTCGAATTCAGAGCGATTGAAGAGTAGAAAGAGTCTTAGAAGTAATTTTGAAGACTTGAAGATTGATCTATCAGTGATTTGCAGTGCATTTGGTCAGTTGCAAAAACCCTAGTTCGTTGCGTCATTCCAGAAGTCATCAAATTATCTCAAAAACCAGTTGGAAAGCGATTACAAGTAAGTCATGGCCACTCCCATAGTTTATGATGTCACTAAGAAGAAGAGATATTTTTTCAAGAGACATCCATTTAAATCAACCCTAGATGATTTAGAGGGAGCTTTCTCCCGCATGCCCATGGGTGTCATGCATGTCGAGGATATTAGGGCATATATCTACTGCAAGAAAGAACCAGTCAAGTTGGATAGGTTAAGGGCGCACATGGATACCATGTTGAAACTAGACAAAACATTCTTAGATGAATATATTAAATGGAATGATCACCCTATTGTTGAGTATGCTATTGCATATGAATTTTATGAGACTAAATGGATTAAGATATTATTGAGTAGAATGTGTGATGACCTATTTTGGATAGGTGATGTACCAGTAAGAATCACTAGTGACTTGATATATGAGAGGAGAGGCCTTTCTAGGATAGGTGCCATCCTTCTTGTGGGCAAGGATGTTAGAAAGATGGTTGAGAAAACTTGTAAGTCAAGGAGTGATAGGCGTGGGATGAAAATTGAGCCTATTGAACAAAGCAGACATCAAATTGATGTCTATGATACTTGGATACAAATTTCATCACACTAGTAGGGTGAATAGTGTGTATGTGGGCACAGTTCTAGCAGCAATCAAACTAGTAAAGGAAGATGGAGAATTCAACTTGTGTGAGATCTTGTGTGTATAGTTGATTAATAAAATCAAAGAAATCAAGCATGACAAGACCAAGATATTAAGGGTTGGGTCTTTAATCATTGACATGTACCTACATATAGTTGGGAGAGTTTCAGATATGTATTTGGACAAGACCATTCCAACCATGCCACAAATATCTAACAAGGCATCCACTGAAAGCACATTAAGAGATTAAATCACATTGGAATTGAAGACCTTCAAGGCTAAGATGCAAATGAGGTATACGATTCCAGAAAGCATTGTGGAAAAGTACAAGGATACAATTTGTTTTATGGTGGAGACATACACAACTTGTATAGAAGCTATTGAACCAAGAACTAAGTGGATTCATCCACTTGGTTATGAAGTAGAGGAAAAGGTCCTTGAAGCATATGTGTAGGTACTACTATCAGCCCCAAAAGATCCTAATGAACCTAGGTGGGGAACATATGAGGAGAAAACTAGAGAAGTAGATGCTAAACTTAACAGTGTAGCAACTAAGAGGAAAGCCTCTAAGTTTAAATCTAAGATACTTAGAATTCATGGAGTAACAAAAGTAGACCTTGATAAAGCAAGGGATGAAAAGATTGCCTTGGAACTAAAGAGCGTAGATGCAGCTAAGGCAGAATCACATGATCATAAGATGAAGAAGATACAAATTGAAAAAGATGATAGTCGAAAG
Organism: Chamaecyparis obtusa; assembly: GCA_027943335.1. Taxonomy (NCBI): domain Eukaryota; kingdom Viridiplantae; phylum Streptophyta; class Pinopsida; order Cupressales; family Cupressaceae; genus Chamaecyparis; species Chamaecyparis obtusa. The sequence goes on from BSBK01003028.1 coordinate 337,961, forward strand.
GGTAAAGAAGATGATACTTCTTTTGCACCCAAGGAAACCATTAACCTTACTGCTCCTCCCAAGTATAAGGCAATGCTTAAGAGGAAGAAAGAAGTTGGCACTAGTCATCCATCCTGAAGAGTCACAAGGAATAGAAGGAACTCTCAGGCACCTCCTAAAGTAAGCTTCATACCTAGTATTCAAGTGTTAAGGACTAGAATAGAAGAAGAAGGAAGGTAAGATTAGGTAGCCAAATTCTACGATAAATATCATGAAATTGACAAATCAGAGATTCATGAGATGCTGATCAAACACATGATAAAGTTCAAGAAGACAATTCTTGAATTGAAGACATCTATCCCAGATAAGGTATGGGAGATTTTGGATACCTTAAAAAGATAAGCCACTGAAGAAGACTTCAAAATTAGGGAAAAAACAATTGATTCCAATCTTCTAGTATGTTCTATTGAAGAAAGAACACTAATACTGAATCTAGTAAAGCTACACTTAAGAACAAAGATGAGAACACTACACATTATGAACAAAGACTATGAGTTGATAACCAAGGAAATAGAGAAGGCCTTTGAAAACTATTTTTAGAGTAGCACTTGAAACCTCCATCTGTGCCCATCACTCAAGCATCTAGTGAGCAAGACAAAACAACAGAAACAACCAATATACCAATAATAGGTCCTCAGGTTTCAGTGCCTATAGTGGAAGCACAAACAAATTTAGATAAGATTGTGCCCATGTTAGAATCACCCAAGGACAACACCATTGTCATTGATAATGTGGAAATAGCCATGGTGGCCACTGACATAGAATTGGACAAGTTTGAGGAAGCTTTTGTGAGCACACAAGAAGCTGAAATTCTATGCAGCAACTCACCTCCCACTCATCAAGGAGAAGTGCATATTGAAGATATATCTGATGAGAAAGAAGAAGAAAAGAAAGAAGAAGATAAGATGGAAGAAAAAGAACAAGAGAAAGATGAAACTTTTGTTGAACTAGCCAAGGTAAAACTAGAAGTGATGGATAGCACTCCCATCACTCCCTCCTCAACATTGTTGTCAAGTTTGACACCTGACACATCCAATTTGGATTCATGGAGAGAAAAAGACCTAATTAAGTTCAATGTCCTAGCTATGGAGAAGGCAAAGGAGAAACAAGTAATGATAAATCCTCTCCTTGTGGAATTTGTGAACATACTGAACAGTTTGTTGCCTGCAAACAAGAAAGTGTCTAAGATACACTCGATTGATGATGTGGTATAGTTATCTCACAGTTCAAAATTAAATTTTCAAGCCTTGAAGAATGTACATCCAAAGTTGTAGAAGAGAAGTACCTAGAGAAGAGACTGAATGAGTTGATGAGAAACTTTGCACTAGATTTGAACTCACTCAGGATAGGTCAAGCATCTTTAAAAGAATTTGCTGATCAAGGAAGGAAATTCACTACAGATTGCATGGATCAGGATAAGCTTACTGATGCCCATCTTAAGAAAATAAATGAGGTAGAAGCTATGATTGAGCAAGTGAAGAATTCAGTGAAAGACACATCCACAGATGTGAACATGTGAAACAATGTCTACCAAGGTTAGTTGGACAAAATTGAGAAGGTAGAGAAAGAGATGGAAAAGATAAGGTCTAGACAAACTCAGTTGAGGAATGGTCTTGCACCCTCATTAGACATTCTCAATTAGAATATCAAGGAGATTGATGCCACCATGGTGACATATGATCAAGGTCTGAGCACAGATTTGAAGAAGATGGAGAAGCTTCAGTATGCTTTATGCGCCCATCTCCAGATAGTAAACTCATTGATAACTTTTTGGAAGAAAGAGATCCAAAACCTTAAGATACATATCCAAATATTTTCCCTTAGTGAGTATATGTAGATATAGTGTTTTTTTTGGTACACCTTTTTCATTAATGTCAAAGGGGGAGTTGTGTATAGAATATGGATTATAATATGTATAGGGAGATATAAGTTTATGTATAAGATATGTATAGAAGACAAAAGTTTTTGTGTTAAAGGACAGTTAGCAACTTGGCCATATTCCTTTGTTGCCATCAATGATAAAGTGGGAGATTATTGGTAAGTTGTCTATACTAGTGTATATGACTTAATATAGTGTTTTCATTATGGCAACAAATGCATATAGCAGTTTGGAGTCAGTGCACTTGATGTAAAGATCAAAATTTGGTTAAGTATTGAAGACTGGACAGTGTACAGAGTTCTTGCAGCTCAGAGCATCAGCACACGTGTGTACAAATGAATTATGGTATGCACCATGGAAGTTAAGTTTGTTAGACTATAATTATGCTTAGTCTATGAGTGCACAAGTAGATATGCAAGGATGAGAAAGTTACAGTCAATTGAAGTTGCACAACTAGTATGTGCCAGTGAAGAAACAAAGCATGGAGCTGACAGTCAGTATTTTGGTTTGTGGTTATAATGTAATGTTGTAAAGGCTATGCACCCATTGTGGTTTCTGACATGTTTATATGTTTAATTATAAGCACGCTTAAGCTAATTCATTTGGAAGCATTGTTTGTAATTAGTTATAGGGCCGACCTAATTGTTTATTTTGTATGAGCGTATAAATATAAGATGCGCCCATTATATTTGGCATGGAAGTAAAGAGAGAGTTATTATAAGTAGCGTATAAGTGTGCAAAGATAGCATAAGATGTATTAGAGCTTTTCTAGAGTTCAAAGCATCATCACATCAAAGGAACTAATCTGACAAGCGGTGTCATAGTGACAGTTCATCCAACAGATATAGTGTGTATCTGATATCAGAAGGTTGTAGCCTTCACCATTTGTGCAGGGAGATCTAGGATAGTGAGTCCACTCCCCTAATAGGGATTAATGTAAAAGACTCCTAACAGGGTCTAAACCTTAACAAGGTCTATTGTACTTAAAGCATTGTAAAGCAACTCCTAACAGGGTTAAGGATCTTCTAACAAGGATCACAAAACACTAGTGCAAAATATTAGTGGGTGTCAATTCCCACCGGGGTTTTTACCTATTTGGGTTTCCCCGTAACCATATTGGTGTCATGTTTTGATTTCACGTTTCATGTTTATATGAATGTTTAATTCAGTACTTAAGCATTTAAGCTCTACATAAAGATTAAAGTGAAAAGTTAAAATACAGTGAAAACTAATTCACCCCCCCTCTCAGTGTTCCCATTCCCTAACAAACATATGGTAAGTAGCATGCATGGAAGACTTATGCAATAATCTTTAAGTATATGTAGCATGGAAATGTTATCATGGACACAGATGTTAATTGTTAGTACAGATAGTTATGTAGCAACTTGTGTTAGCAGTGTTCCTAATAGAGTTATAGGCAGTGTTCTGTGAATGATTGTCCGTATAGTTATCATGGAACCTTGCACGTTTGGATATGCAATGGAGACATTTTAGTGATGTTACATTCATGGACGTAGAGTCTGATGTGTAGTAGAAGTGAAGTTATGTAGTCCCTATTCACCAGTTGCAGTTTCCTGTGTTTATCTAGAAGAGCCGATAGAGATTATATTGGTAGAGGAGTTGCGCCTATCATTTTGGTATGCATGCTTGGATTAGTGATTGGAGAAGAGTTAAGAATGTTTGGTTAAGTTTGCATGATGTAATTCAACTTGAGGAGAAAGTATCAGTTAATTTGGTAGAGCTGACAGTGTGTAGCGTGCATCTACACTTATTGATTTGGACAGGTCCCAGTTTGTGTTGCGTGCTTAGTAGAGCCAAAAAAGATGTTATTGGAGAGTGTTATTGTTTCTCTAATATGATTTCAAGGTGGTTCTCATAGGATGACTTGATTATATCATTTAGAGGAAAGATACTTATAGCCAGTCATTTGTGATCGCTAGAAGTATGGCATGAAGATGAAAGATTAGAGAAGAGCGGAGAGTGCGAAGTATTGTGTCATCAAGAAGAGGTCTATGTGATAGAGAAGATAGAGTGTGTTATTCATTGGAACTAATCAAGACAATAGGTCTACCTCATAGTTCACTAAGATCCAGATATAGTGTGTATCTATTATTCAGAAGGTTGCAACCTTCACCCCTTTGAGTAGTGAGCTCTCAGACAGTGCATCCTCACCCCTAATAGAGTCAATTATAAAAGACTCCTAATAGGGTCTGACCTTTGACTAGGTCACTATACTTATTGCATTGTAAAGATCAACTCCTAATAGGGTTGTAAGACCTTCTAACAAGGATCATTATACACTAGTGCATTTTATTAGTGGGTGTTAATTCCCACTGGGATTTTACCTATTTGGGTTTCCCCATAACAAAAATATTGGTGTTATGTTCAAGTGTTCTTTCATTGTGTTTATTCTTAAAGTTTAAGTATACTTAATTAGATAAAGAATTGAATCTTGTAGATAACTGATTCACCCCCCCCCCCCTCTCAGTTATCTCTTGGGACTATTCCTAACAATTGGTATCAGAGACAAGTGCCTCAGAGAGAAATTTTAACAACTTGAGGTTGATCAGATGGCATTATTTAGAAAATACAGTCCCAAGTTTAATGGAGAGAACTATCCTAATTAGAAGAACAAAATGGTGACACATTTGCAGTGCATTGCTTTTGAAGTTTTTGAAGTGGCTATCAAAGAAGTTAAGATCCCCTCTCTAGAAGGTCTTGCAAAGGAAGATGCTACTAGCAAGCAAAAGGATTTGTTCTATCAGAATGCAATAGCAAAAGAAGCCCTTATCAACACCTTATCTGATAGTGAGTTTTCAGAGATAAAGAAAGTAGACACAACCTACAAGATATGGAAGCACCTAGAAGACATGTTTGAAGAAGATACACAAGCAAAGAATGTTCACATAAAGACATGGAAGAAAAGATAAAATGCATTAGAGATGCTACCTGAAGAAGACATTAGAGCTTACAACCAAAGGATTAATGAAGCAGTTGCTAGAATCAGGAACAATAGTGGAGAGATCTCGGAGGAAGACATTATGGATAAGTTGATGACTACTCTTACATCAGAGTATGAAAACAAGATTAACATCCTTGATGAGATAACGCATCTTACAAAAAATTTCAAGAGAGAGACCTTGATCAACAAAATTTCAGCTTTTGAGATTTCAAGAATGAAGACAAAGCCTAAAAGTGAGACAACCTTCAAAGCATCAGTCCATGGTAAGAAATCCTTAAACACTTCTGGTAATTTTGATGATGAAGATGAAGATAAAGAGATAGATGATATTGTTGCTATGATTTATAAGAAGGAAAGAAAAGGAAAAGGAAATTATGAAGGTCAGTTACCTTTCAAATGTTTCTCATGTAATAAGATTGGTCACTTTGCATCTAAGTGTCCTACAAGAGTTAAGAAATTCAGAACTAACTACAAGCCTAAGTATACTAAAGAATGTTACTATGTTGGTGATGGAGTTTTTGATGATGACTTAGTTGAAGATGAAATTGGATTCATTGCTATTATGGAGAAGATGTATGATGAGATGGATCATGAAGATGAGAAAAAGGAACAAGAGCTAGCATTGATTTCACAAGCAGACATAAGGACATATTGGATTATAGATAGCAGTTGTTCACATCACATGAAAGGTGATAAAGATAGATTTGTTCATCTAGAAAAATACAAAGGTGGCATGGTTATATTTGGAGATAACACTCCTAAACCTATTATTGGTAGAGGAGCTATCACATTGGATGGAAAGAACAACACTGATAATGTTCTTTATGTAGATGGTTTGCAACATAACCTTCTTAGTGTTGGACAATTGATTGAAAAAGGTTATAGATTAGAGTTCAAAGACAAGTGCATCATTAACAAAAAGGATGGTGTAATGATTGCATCATGTTCAAAGACTAAAGGTAATGTTTTTCAGGTTAATTTAGAAGCAAGTTGTTTTGCTGCTAAAGTAGATGACAGTTGGCTATGGCATAAAAGACTATGTCATATCAATTTTGATAACATAGTAAAGATAAGCAATATAAAGGAAGTAAGAGATATACCTAGCATAGCAAAGCCAGTTGATACTATTTGTAGAAAATATGTGATGGGAAAGCATGTGAGGAATTTATTTAGAAGCAAGCATAATTCAGTAGAGAACAAGTTGGATCTAATTCATACAGACCTATGTGGACCAACTCAAACAAGATCATACTATGGTGAAAGGTATTTCATTTTATTTTTTGATGCTTATTCTAGAATGATGTGGGTTTCCTTCTTGAAAGATAAGTCAAAAGCATTTGAGAAGTTCAAAATATTCAAAGATACGGATGAGAATGAATCTGGACTAAAGATAAAGTGTTTAAGATTGGATAGAGGAGGAGAATTCACCTCTAATAGATTCTATGAGTATTGCAAAGAACATGGCATAAAGAGACAATTGAGTGCACCTAGAACCCCTCAGCAGAATGAGATTGTAGAGAGAAGGAATAGGATCATCCTTGATACAACGCGTACCATCATGATTGAAGGAAAAGTTGCACACACCTATTGGAGAGATGCGGTCAATATATCAGTCTATACCATCAATAGAATACAATTGAGGCCTGGTGTAGACAAGACACCTTATGAGATATGGTTTGGTAATGTTCCAACAATAAAATACTTTAGAATCTTTGGAATCAAGTGCTACATCAAATGGGATGAAGCAATAGGCAAGTTTGATGTAAGAAGTGATGAAGGTATTTTCCTTCGTTACTCTATTAAAAGAAAAGCTTATGGATGTTTTAATTTGAGATTGAAGAAGATCATTGAAAGTTCTCATGTTAAGATTGATGAAAATTTTATGGTTCAAGAAAGATATCATGATTATGCACCTATGATTGAAGAAGAACCCAGTCCTTCCACTAGTGAGACAGTAGTTGAAGAGATGTTTGATAGTATTGATGTATTATTCAATGACCCTGAAACAAGTGAAGAAGAAACTCAGAAGACAGATGAGATAGTACAACCTAAAGTTCCAAATTTTACATCTAGATATCACTCTAAGGTTGACATCATTGGAGATCAGAGCAACAAAGTCACAACAAGATCAAAAGAAAATAGTTCAGCAGGCAATGAAGTGGTATGTTTACTATCTCAGATTGAACCTTTAAGTGTTGAAGCTACATGTAATCATTTAGATTGGCATGATGCTATGAAAGAAGAACTAGATTAGATTATTAAGAATGATACTTGGGAAATGGTCCCAAGACCTAGTGATAAGAATGTGATTGGAATAAAGTGGATATTAAAAAACAAGATGAATGAAGATGGTATAGTAGTAAGGAACAAAGCAAGGTTAGTATGTAAAGGATATGCGCAAAGAGAAGGTATTGATTATTCAGACATATTTGCATGTGCGAGTAGATTAGAAGCCATTAAGGTGTTTCTAGCTTATGCAACATTCAAAAACTTCAAATTTTATCAGATGGATGTTAAGTCAGCATTCTTGAATGGAGAGTTAAAGGAAGAAGTATACATTGATTAGCCAAAAGGATTCACCTTATCAGACAGACTTGATATGGTATGCAGATTGAAGAAAGCCCTCTATGGACTTAAGCAAGCCCTTAGAGTGTGGTATGAGAGACTTGATGTATATCTAACAAAAATTGGATTCAAGAAAGGAGCAACAGATTGTAATCTATTTATAAGAGAGACATCTGAAGGTTGACTACTTGTAGCTATATTTTTTGATGACATTATCTTTGGAAACTTAGTGTAGAATTTGCTAAGGAGATGTAGAGCGAGTTTGAGATGAGCATGATTGGACCTATCAAATACTTTTTGGGATTAAATGTGTAGTAGATAGAGAAAGGTATTTTCATTAATCAGTCTAAGTATGTGAAAGAGATATTGAAGAAGTTCAAGATGGATGATTGCAAGCCAATGGGTACACCTATGATAACAGGATGCAAGCTTACAAAAGAAGATGATTCTCCAATAGTAGATATAACATTTTACAAGTCTATGATTGGTAAAATCATAAATCTTACTCAAACTAGACCTAATATTTCTAATGCAGTTGGCATAGTTGGAAGATTTGCAACAAAACCTAAACAAAGTCACCTCATGGTAGTAAAGAGAATATTCAAGTATTTGCAGGCCACTATAGATTATGGTCTATGGTATCTTGATTCAGAGAATGTTGAGCTTCATGTATATATAGATGTAGATTGGGTAGGATGTGTGGATGATAGAAAGAATACATTAGGAGCAGTATTTCTTGGTGATAGACTAGTCACTTGGAAAAGCAAGAAGTAGGATTGTATTTCTTAGTTAACAACAAAAGCAGAGTATGTTGCAATAGCTTTGAATTGTTCTACAATTGTTTGGATCAAATAGATGATAAAGGATTTTGGAATTCAGATTGGTTGGATATTGCTAATGCATGGGTGGTGATTGAGAAATTTAATATGTTTAATCACTACGTTACTGCATGGGCACTCATACTATTGTCATTTGTGTTTTGTCATTGATGTCAACATATGCTTCTATGAAGGAACTAGATTGGTAATCACAGTGTACGGATGTTTCAAATACCATGAAGTTAGATGAAAGCTTAGAAGGATGTTGTGATCTTATATCTGAGATCACATCATTAAGTTTTGCATATTAAGAGAGTTACATCTATTTTGGTAAAGACTGGTCACTGGACTATGACAGTGAGAATTGATAGAGTTAGTTTTTGAGCTTTTGATATATCTTTTATAGGGATTAGATTCAAGGTATGCAAACTTGAAGGATGATGGAAGAGGTACTAAAGGATGCAAATTGGTCAGTGCAAGGTACAGAGTGATTAGTGACATCATTTGTGGCGTGTGCTCTGGAGATGGCTTATTCTAAAGCTGATTCAAGGAATGAAGCATGTGTTTTGTTTAGCAAGCATAAATCAAGGATGTCGGTCCCTAATTGTTGTAATGTAATCATTGTAAAATTGTTATAGATACCGTATGTATCTTAGCAAGGGTTTATGTAATTGTTTGTAATTAGGAAAGCCTTATGGGCTGACTTGATCTTGGTAAATTATAATAAGGTATAAATGAAAGGTCTTTTCTTTGGAAAAGATAGGGATGGAATATATGTGACATAAGGAGGTTGTGAACTTGTGTCCGCTATATGTAGAGAAAATTATTACTGGTGGACTTCATTGGAACTGATCAAGAAAAGATAGTTGCTGGTAAACAATTCAAAGATTGTGTATTTCTTCATATACACCTATTGCGAACTAGTGAGTTCTAAAGGTGGATTTAACCTTCTTTGGGCAGTGAGCCTTGGGCAGTGAGTCCTCTATTATTCTTGACTCCTAACAAGGTATGTCCTCTTTCAAGGACTATGTACTATAATGTTTCAATAAGCTCCTAACAAGGATTACTATACTCTTAGTACATCATTAGTGGGTGCTAATTCCCATCACGGTTTTTACCTTTAATAGGGTTTCCCCATTGTAATACCCCAAAAATGGGCTATAAGTTCATTAACCTCGTACATCATCAAATCAAATGAAATCGACATCAAAGTCCTAACCTAAGGCACATCTGAACATCATCGAATCCTAATTGATTATCATAAATTCTGTATCAGGGAATATTCCTAGTAATATTCCTAATTATTCTAATTATCTTTGATTTAATGATTATTTGGCGATAATTCCTATTGACCCTAAAGTTTGATTAATTGAATATTCTCAATATTTAATTAATTAGATTTAAATCTACCACTTAATTGTTTAATTGAAGTTAACTCTATTTATTCTTAATTTGTATTATTTAATTTTGACAATAAATCCAAAATTCTATGAATAATTGATTAAATTCTTATTTAATTAATTAAAGCAAGTTGTCAATTTTTAATAATATTGTTTTTGAATAAAAGTTTGAAAAATGATTGATTAACCCATAAATCAATTGTTTTATTTTTCAAAATCAGTTAAGTTGGAAATAAATCACTTTATTATTAAATTAATTCATATTAAATCATGCACATTCAAGAAAAGTAGACAACTATCAATTATCAATTAAAGCTAAAATCTATTTTGAGTTGAACTCTACTTTTGCATGTTTTTGTGAGTTAATTATCCTTTATTTAAAAATAACTCAAAAATCAACCTAAGTTATTTGAGTGATTTATGGCTTTTTTTCATGCACCTCCAAAGCCCTAGATTTCTATAAATTAAGGCTTTAGCTCTTCATTATCAATCCATCCATGAATTGCACACTCATGCTGTCGAATTGGAGACTGAAGAATCGATCTTGAGAATTCGAGTTGTTGTGAGATTTTCATTTGTTATTGCATAGTTTTCATATCATTTCTTAGCTTAGTTTGCATATCAGTTTTCCATATCATTTTTAGCATAGATTCATATCAAGTTTTTATTATATTATTGCATAGAAAAACCAAAAAAATAGATTAATTGCATTCATTCCATATCTAGATTTTGCATTCAAATCCTTCATTTAGGTGTCATCAAGGTCACTGATCTTGGTCCAATCTAAGAATACATACTTGCATCTACTAGAAGGTAGTAAATTGCCTAGTTAGATTAGTTTTCATTTATTGCACGACTTCAATTTCAACTAACCTCTAATGTTTTACTAAAGTGTTGTGTCTATAGATCAGGTACAAAATTCACACACACATTTCTGGCACCCACCGTGGGGCCCCGAAATGGGTTTCCCTTCAAATTTTATCAATTTCTATCATTTCTTGTCTTTTTCTATTCCCAATTACAATTTTTATTCTCTGTCCATACAATTTTCGTATTAGTTTTGTCAAAAACTTGTACCAAAAGACACCCACTATCATACGATAGTTTATTTGATCGAGGACCGCACAAGTAGAAACAAACTATCATCTGGAATCTCGATTGTTGTTTGATCTGATACCCATTATCGTACGAGTTTCTAGACTATCATCTGGAAGGTAACCCACTATGGTACGCATTTTAGTGCCAGGGTTCAATTGTCATTTCACTTTTTCAGGTAGTTTGTCAGATTTGATTTTTAGATTTTGGCTAACAGCTAACCCTAACAATTGAAATTCTCTATTTTTGATTGATTTTCACTAGTTTTTGATTGGAAAAAGTGCAATAATTTCTAAAAGTAGGTAAGAATCTACTAAGCACATTGTGAGGAATTCAGGTAACCTTCTTAGCTGATAACGTTTTGATTTGGATTAAAATGAACATCTTGCGTGTCTAGCTTGAGTGCCTTTCTTTTCCATATCACACATTTCATTTGGGCTCTAAAAATGAATATAGATTTTCTTTCAAGCATCTTTGTTACACATAGTAAATAGGTGCTATGAACACTATTCATGGCTCTTGAGAGAGTGAGTTTCCAGTGAAACTCTTCTCAATGAAGGAACCCTTGTAGGTAGGGAGGATACTGAGGGAGTCTCACATTCCACTAGATCTGTGTGTCTTCAACGTTTGATCAACGCATTCTCTCTCTAGAGAGGTTGATAGATCATAAAGAGTTGACGTCATAGATCTTTGTGAGATAATCTTGGTCTTAGCGTGTCAGATTGATTTGTCTACTTTGTTTGGGTTAAAAGTGAAAAGGCTAGGGGATTATGCTCTACTTCCTTTTTGGATAGTACCAGAAACCCAAATCCTTGAATCTGGAACCAGTCTCCATGTGGTATATTTTGTGAGTCACCTTTAGAGTGGGTTAACCATAGTGGACATTCCCTTAATTGGGTCAACCACGTTGACAAAACCTCAAGCGGTAATAGCCATTTTCACCGTGGTAGTGACAACCACTATATAAATGTCTTGTTGGAAGAAATCTCCACAGGTGTGGTCTCTTGTTGGGCTATCAGATCTCCCTAGTAGATCTTGAAGATTAAGTTCTCAGACTGTGTCAAAACCCCAGTGTGCCTGGATTAGAGTTCGCCCTCTTGGATCATAAAAGTTGCAGAGTCAAACCATTACTAAAAACCCTAGTGAGGCCAAATTTTCATTTTCTAGGATTATGTGCATTACTGCAAAACCTTTTGGAACATACAAAATTAGCACTTCTAAGGATTAGCACAAATAAGTCACTTGATTGTTCATGCGCAACGTTGCTTTTTCCCTTGTTCATTATTTTCAGACATGCTTGAAATCACTTGCTTGCTATTTTGCGTGCTTGCTTATCTATCTGGTTACTAAAAATGAACAAATCTGTTACAATCCTCAAATCTGGACATTGAAATTTGCAAACAATCTGAAAATGAAAACCCAAAATTTGCAAAAATTGAAGTAAAACACCTTTCTGGAGTCAACAGTCATTTTGTAAAGTCAGAAAATCATACGACTTTTGGCTATTATCATTTTAGAACCCCCAGATTGTCGTATGGTATCAGGTATATTGTCGTACGAGTTTTGCTACCAGTCATTTTCAAAAATCAATTTCCCTATTGTCAACTGTTGTACGAGCTTGTCAATTATTGTTTCATGCTATACCCACTATCGTATGAGCCTGCAGAGAGTCATTTGAGAAATTTCAAAAAGTTGTTAGAATGTTGTCAGAACTATTAGGGACCCAGCTTTTCTAGCCTATTTCTAGAATCTGTCAAATAAATCACTATGTCAGGAACAGAGTAACAAATACTGAAAATCCAATCATTTTCCTAAAGTGGCCTTTTGAATCTGATTTAGCCTTCTGTTTAATCGATTTGAGTCTTTGTCATCTTGTGTCAAAACCTTGTCATAACTATCAATCTTCAATCAATCATCAAAATGACTAAGTGTTGTAAACTCGTGTTCACTATCTTTTGGGAGTCTACCCATATATCCAGGGCCTAGTATCCCTCATCTATGTCTAATCTATGCTTCAATCAATCAAACATTGACAAGGTTGCATCATCTAATCATCTTGATTGAATTCATTCTTCAGTGGTCTTCATCTTATTCTTTTGCTTCACCCAAGGTTAATGGTGAAAACTAGAGCTTCCTCTCATAAGAAATCAGGAGAAGCACTTGACACCGGAGCTTTGTCTACTCATATAGGTCCAACTCTTGAACAACTCTACAATTTTGGTCTTTACAAAGATGACGGTCTTGGCAACTTTCGATTAAAAACTGGTTACATTCCTTCATCAACTCACAGAGGTAATAAAAAAACTCCACATCAATCTATCCCAGGTAGAACTCCTACCATGTCTCAAGTAGGGAAAAACTTGAGCTCTCAAAGAGCTCAATCTCAACATGGTGCAGATCAAGAACCCACACCTAAAGAAATTGGTCAATATCAAAATGATGATAACTTCAAACAAATGATGAAGCATTTCTTGAAAGAAGACAGAGAGGCATACTTTTTGCAATTAGCTCATCAAGGAGCTAAAATTCCTCCCAAATTTAAGGCTGAAGATATCATTACACATGAGGAAGAAACTCCACTTACAACTATGATGAAATAGATGCATGCCATGCAAGTCAAGCTTAATAACCTTGAGAAAGAAAAAGAACCCAAGGAGTTATCCATGGAGGTCCAATGTCCTTTTCCATTTGACAAAGACTTGTACATGCCACCATTCCCAAAAAAAGTGGAGATGCCTAAGTATGATAAGTATGATGGACAATCAGGTCCCCAAGATCATGTCAGAGAATTTTGTACACAATCTATGGAGTTCATACATGAACCAACCTATCTGATGCATCTCTTCCCTTGATCTCTAGGGGGAGCAGCCATCCACTGGTTCTCTAGATTGCCTTCTACTATCAAAACTTTTGAGGAGTTGATCAAATTGTTCTATCAACAATACTCCCAATATTCAACATCCAGTCACCTTGATCGATATTTGCAATCTCAAACAATATCCAAGAGAACCATTCCTAACATTTCTTAAGATATGGAGGAAGAAATTTTCTCTATATGCTAGGCCTATTCCAGAAACTAAAAAATTGGAAATCTTCATCAATAATTTTGTCCCAGAGATCAACTATCCTTTACAAATGCAAGATCATACATCTTTTGATAAAATGGTTGACAATGCAATCAAAATTGAAAAAGTACTTGTGAAAAAAGGAGAAATCACACTTCAAAAAGACAAGTACGAATCAGGATCTAGTTCTAAAGACAAGAATAAAAACTGGAACAAGAATAAAGGAATTGTCACAAATGGTGTTTTTGATACTATTCGTGCCCCATCAAAGGCACCAGATTTCAATCTAACTATTGGTACCCAAGCCATAAAAGCTTTAGAACAAAAGGTGCCTGAATCATCTCAAAAGAAGCTAGAGTATAAAAAGTGGTCCGCTGATAATAAAAGAACGTTCACTCCTCTTGGAGAATCTTTAGAATCAGCTATGAGAACTCTATTGGCCAATAACATCATCTCTTTTCCTGAGATCTAACCATCTGATTCTGAGCCTAAACCAAAATGGTGGAGAGAGAATGAATTCTGTGATTTCCATCAAGGTAAAGGTCACAAAACTAATAACTGCTTATGCTTGAAACATACTATTCAAGATCTAATTGATAAAGGTGACATCAAAATTGACAACCATAAGAGCAATAATGATCATATGACATTCACAAAACCATTTCTGAAACATGGTCAAGAAGTTTCATCTTCTCAGCCTAATATGGGGGCAAAGGTCAATTATGCTCACCCTGGAAATAATGCTGTTATCAATATGGTTGAACCTTGTCTCTCTAAACATTGCAATGTTATCACAATCATACAAAGAGATAGAGATCATTCTTCAGCTAACACAATTACTTGATCACAAGCTCAGGCACATCTGAACGGACAAATCCCAGATTCATCAAATGTCCCTAAGATGCCCTTCAATCTTTCTTCCGCTTCCAAATAGAAGGCTGTTTCTAAATCTTCCAATCCTAAAGATACAAGGCCAACATCTTATAGAATTGTTCAACAACTCCAACACACTAATGTGAAAATCTCCATATTTAAGTTGCTTCAAATATCTCTAGCTCATAGAGCCATTCTAGATAAAGCTTTGCTCGGATCCAATTTCTTGATGACCTTGATTTAGACAGGTTCCAGACTATGGTTGGACATCTTACGTCTCTATAGTATATATCATTTTTAGAGGAAGATGACAACTCCTTGAGTCACCCACATAACCAGCCCTTGCATATAGAAGTCTTGATCCAGAACCGTAGAGTCAAACGTGTGTTGATAGATGGAGGCGTTGGCCTAAACATTTGTTCTTACAACTTGATCACACAATTGGGATTTTCAAAATTGGCTATTGATCCTAGAAAGAAAATAACTATCAAAGCCTATGATGAACAAGAAATATCTTCTAAAGGCACCATTGTCTTACCTATCAGGGCAGGTCCAGTTATCAGAGATACTATATGTCAAGTTCTTGATCTACCTTTGGCTTACAACATTCTTTTAGGGAGACCCTAGATACATGAGATGAAAGCTATTCCTTCTACATTTCACCAATGCTTGAAATTTCCTTATGAAGGAGTAGAGGTCACTATTCTAGCAGACATATCCACTACATGCAATACATTGAAGGAAAGTGCAGATAGGCTTGTGCCTAATAACAGAGAATCTTCCATTGAACCAACTAAAGAAGCATCCACATCTAAAATGGAAAATCTTGCAAAAGAGGTTAATATCAAAGAAAATGGTATGGGAGAATATACTATGGAGCCAGTCTTATCTTTGACATCTCTCTGTATCTCACCTTAGTCTTATGGACAATCTTTGAAACAATCCAAACCAGATTCTAAAGAACCTCTTGAGGCATATAAAAAGAATTTTGTAGCAGAACAAGTCTCCAAGAAAGAATTTGAAGAGGATGAAGCTATGCTTGCATGGCTATAAAAAGATGGATCTGAATCCCATGATATTCAAACTAGTAACTCAGCGGTACCAAAAGATCCTTCTAAGTCATATGGCCCAGGAGATAAATTAATAGCTAAGATGGGATATTTAGGTAAAGGACCTCTAGGAGTTAGAGGAAAAGGTCTCTAGGCACCTCTCCCACATACTGGTAGAGAAAATAAAGAAAAAGTTGGCTTAGGATTTAAAAAGAAACCCTTTCATCTCAAAGGTAATTGTTTCCATGTCATAGAGAAGATCGCACCAGGTGAACCTCTTCTTAAAAAAGAGGAAGCTGAACCATCAAATAGTGATTCAGACAGATTAGAACTCATCCCATATGAAAAATTGCCTAAGGAGATCAAAGACCTTCTTGATGATAAAGATGATCCAATCAAATGAATTAGTGTAGTAGAAACACAAGAACCTACTATCAATCAAGAGATAGTTGCAACACAAGAACCGACTAATCTCGAAAACAATCAAGAAGAAGAAGGCAGTAGTTATTCTAAGATAGATTCTCATGACTATGAATTCAAATCAGAATCTGAGGGTAACCCTTCTTGGGGTATTCATCCTGACTTTACTCATGTTCTTAGATTTCCTAGGGGCATAGATGAAGAATCTAATGACTATGAATGGGGAGCCATTCCAGAAGAAGATGAGCTTATTACTGAGAAACATGTTGATGTTATTCACCAATATGCACCTGAACCCAACATAAGTCTAGAGTGAAATGATGAACCTATCGAGTCTAATCCACCTGTTGGTACTCAAAATGCAGTTTTGAGGTACCATGTAAAATTTTGATTAAGTGCTCAATTTTGGCTTTGTATTGCATGCTAGTTGGGCGTATTTGAAGTCATATCTTGAGGTTTGTGTGTTCTTTACTTTTCATTCATCCTATCAAGTTGTTTGGAGTCCTTAGATGGCATGTTCAAATGGGTTTTCGTCATTTCATTCCCAAGGGGTCTCAAAATCAGAAAATTGCTAAGTGTAGAAATCATCGGGAAGGGTCACTTTGAGGTTGAATAATATGCACCCTGGAAAGCGTCATAAAAATATGAGCCTAGCATCTTGTTGTACACATTTCATACTCTCTATGTTTCTGGTTTTAGATCTCTGTGATAAGTTTTGACCCCGTTTATTCATCCCCTTCCGGAGGTGTTTTCTTATTTTTGCACTTATACACTTGTTTAGTTATTCTCGGAGGCCCTGTTTGTGGAGCTGTATCTTTTTCCTGGTGATTGGATATAAAGTGATGGTCATGTCCCTATACTGTAAACAAGTTTTACTTCATCCCTATCAGTTTGCAGTGTATGACGAATCCATTGGATGAGTTTCCCAATGCGATTCCATTTGCAGTTTTTGCTATTTGCAAATAGTGTGAAGTGCACCAGTTTGCCGGAGGTCAACTTTGCTCATTTATAACTTTTTCCTGGTATTACCTATCAATGAAATTCTTGTGGGTCTGCATTGCAAAGTTGACATTTCACTTCCAGTTCAGATTTGAGCTTTCTGCCAATCCAATCGATATCCTTTTGAAGGCATTTTCAAACTGAACTTTCCATTGTTTTCTGCATTTTCTAAGTGTGTCTCTGCAAGTACCTATTTTTATGAGGTCATATCTTTTTCCCTGCTGGTGCCCAGCCTGAAGTAGTGATTGAATCATGTTGTTCACATCCCAATGAACTTCTGTGCTAGTTTGCAGCCTTTTGGACTCTGTTTGTTATTTTTGCCGGGGTGATTTCGGATGCAATTTATCAGGTTTTGACAGTGTGTTTGCAGGAACAGAATAAAAGGGGCAAATTCATAGGTTAATAACTTTTTCCTCAGGTACAGTCAAGGGGTGCCATTTTGCAAAGTGTTTCTATGTATCTCAAAGTTCATGCATGTTCAGTGGCGGGGCCGGGTCAGGTGATTATGTTAGTTTTTAAAGCCAATTCCAGAGCCATTTTATGTGATTTTGGATGGTGCAGACAGAACTATTTTTAAGTGGCTATGTTTGATTGTTATTATCTTTTGGCGGGAGTCTTCTGAGAAATTCTCTTCTTACCGGCGTACTGTCATATTGGGAGTCAACATGTGTTCCCAGTGACACTTTCCTGTGGGGCCATCTGATCAGTTTTTATGGTCAGTTCTGGAGGCCAGTTAGTGTAATTAATCATTTTGCATAAATATGAAAATGGGTGATGTGGTCAAGTTTTCTGATACACAAGTGCCTGTTCTTCTCATGGAGATTGCATTTTGAACTAGCCAGGTGTTAGAGCACGCACTCATGTGTCTTAACATGGTGAAGCATGCCGAGAGGAGAAATGATTATGATTTTGATTTAGTTCAATGGGAATTGGAATTGGTTTTAAATGCCCACACCAAGTCAAAAACAAAACAAATATAGGATTGAGGTACAAAAGTCCAGGACATAATGAAGGAAGATACTAAAACATGCTAAAAGCTTCGGGTATTTTGCTTGCTGATGTTCATAGGAATCATGTTGTCAGTATTCTACAAGGGTCTCATCATCTTGCTATGAATAGTTATGATTAAAGTCTTAAGTGTTTTGGCTTGTTAATATGGATGGGTTTATTATTGGGGCTCCATGAGAGATCACCAAAGATAGGACTATGATCTTTAGCATGTTGTTGATTGTTCATGACATTGTTGTTGAGAATGATGATCCTCAGAATGGCCAAATTGTCCACTTGAGAGATCTAAAGCATAGAGATAGACTCATAAAACAAAGACATGATACTTTACTATTGATGGCTTAACCTGCACAAAGTTAGAAGAGGTTGCCAGATTGAATGGAACAATCAGCTCATGTTTGAGAAGAGTGCTCGCATTAAGATGAAGGCATGCAATGATGTATCCTAATGATTTGCATGATTTAGAAAGCCAACATAGTGGAAGGCTTATGTAGTGTAAGGGAAAATGCCAGCACAATTCTAAATGATACAAAGGAGTAACATATGTTGCAAGCTGACTTGTGTGAGTCATTGCTTGAATGCTTTGCGCAAGCTATACAGGCATGTACAATCATGAAGGCCAAGTTAATGGATGGATAAAGAGTAATCAGCAACCGAGAGCATATAGGTATTAGTTTGGTTGAAAAATAGGAAGACTCGCATAAATAGCAGCCTGCGCATGATGTGGGTGGCCCCACACAATGTTTTGAGAAGGCCAACATATGAAGATTGGTGGTGTTTATTGTGTTGAAGGCCCCAGCACAATAAGAAGAGGCTGCCAGTGTATTAAAACATGGAGGGCAACCTGCAAGACGACCTCAAGCAAATAGTGAAGGGAAAGCCTCACGTGTGTTGAGGGCTATCAATCATTTTAAAATATGATGCTAATGCCTTGCACATATAGCAGCAGATGGAGGAGATGCCCAATGCAATGAATAAATGAGAGACCTGTGCACTGGAGTGCTCACGCAAATTAGTAAGGAGGGACACACGCAAATAGAGGATTGTGCCTCACATGCAAGTCTTCATGCATAGTATTGTGTGCCTTGCGCAAAAGATAGGCCAGCGCATCAAGGAACATGCTTGGAAGCATTGTTCTAGTCACATCTGCGCATATTTGGAGCTTTACACAATGTTAGTGAAGGTAGCCGAATGCCAATGAGTTGCACACTGAAGTTTATTTGAAAAAGCATGTTTTGCTAGAGGGTGCTGGCATGGTTTTGAAAGTGCCAAATGTGGCCGGTATTTGAAAATAGAGAGGCTACCAACATTTCAGGGATAGGTGCAGCCTGGGAGGAAGCATCACAGCAACAAAAGGGAAACATTCTGTGCATAAGGAGGCTCTCGCATATGAAATATGTTGCTCATGTGAATAAGTAAAGTCATGCATATGATGATGAGGCCCACGTTTTGGAATGGGTGACTTGCACATAGTTTTGGGGGGTTCCTAGTCAAAGAAGTAGCCCACACAAAGTGTCAATGGGTGGAGGCTCACGTGAAAGCAAGGAAGCTAGTGGGTGAAGGATTAGCTAAGTGAAATGAAGGGGTGAGCAAGTTGTGTAGAAAATGATTGGCCCACACACTTGTAATGAGGGAAGGCCACTAGCATAGGTGAATGTGGCTCACATATTAGGGGGGATGCCCACGCTCCAGTAAGGGGGCCTGTGTTTTGCGGGAGACTCACACTTAGAACCCGCGCAATTTGAAAGGCCCCTGCGTAAAACATTATGGAAGGCTGCTAAGGCACCTTGTTTTGAAAGCAAGAGACTCACGTAACAGTGAGAGGGCTGCTTTGGAATAGGGGTGACTTGCGTAAGAAGTCGGGTGTATTGTGTTAGTTTAAATGAAGGCCTGGGAGCAGGAGGAAGGAGTTTTCAGTGGTATTTCCCCTATAGCCCATTATCCCACATGCAGTAGGCAAGGGTTTTTTATAATATTTATAAACTATGGCACTCTCTTCATAAAATAAGTCAAGAGCCAAGGGGAAACTTTGTGGGCCCGCTTGGCTAGAGCTTCCTGTGCGGCGGTGGGCCCTACATTTTGGAGGGAAGTGCAAGTAAGGTCTTTAAAATTGTGAAAAGTTTGATCCCACATTCATACCAAAGTGGGTGCTTTAGGTGTTTATAAGCAAAATCCCACACATACAAGGTAAGTTGAAAAGTGGAAGCTCTGCACGTAATCGCTTAGTTGCCCCCTCGGTTTTTGTGCTAGCGGGCCTAAATAGAAACAATTTTTGCAGGAAATGATGCGCGCTCAAGAAGGACATGTGGCGCATGCTCACCAATTCACTGAATAATATGGTGGTTAATGCAAACATCTAGCGAATTGGAGGAAACCGTGTTTGCCAGTTCGCTAGATCCTGGCGGTTAGGCTCAAATAATTCTGCGATTTAGAGGGTAGTCATTCGCCAGCTCTCCTGATTTTTAGTGATTAGCCCAAATGACTTTGCGAATTGGAGAGTACCAAGTCACCAATTTGCCAGTTAAGTTGGCGGTCAGCATAAACATTCAGTGAATAAGAGATTAACATTGCAGTCGCCTAGTCGCCAGATGAGGTCGCGGATGAGTCAGCATTGAGGTGGCGCCTGGTGGACAGTGCAACCAATCCGATTCTGCTACGTGTCACATGGGGTCCCACTGCAGGGTTTAAAAAAGTAATATTTTATACTTCTCGTGTACATTCAAACTTGCAAAAATGAAATTTAAAAACATAAATTTCTATAGTTTGCACTATATGAATAAATTCAAAATTTAAATCACAGAGCTGAGAGACCAAATTAATACCTGGGGGCTTTATTTTTCGCCCAAGTACCAAGTGTTATATACCGCCGGAAAGGTGAGAGAATGAGGAATCCATTTTTGAGGTCGATTTCAGTGCAGGTCTGATTGGTTTCAAGATATTGGCAGTTGAAAGTCTCAGGGGGGTCGGGAAGATATTTTGAAAATATCTCATTTGTTGCATCCAGTGACTCATAAGTTAGTTTGAGGGGATGAAAATAGGTGCTTTCAGGAGAGAATGAAGTAGATCATATTTTCGGTTCAGAGCTGGGTGATTCATCAGCAGGAGATTTAGAGGATGACAAGTGTGAATTTATGAATGAATCTGGAGTTTTCTCTTCTCCTTATTCTAATTTTTGAGGGTTGTACGGGGTTCTGAATTTTGGTTCTCCAAGGGAGAAATCCAATGCAAGATCCATAAATGCAAGCTTGGTTATGAACTTACTGGTTTTTAGTCTAGATGTAGTGTGAATTTGAGTGTATTGAAACAAGTTTTATCAATGAAATATAGCTGGAATCTCATTGCAAGTATTCTGATGTCTCTGTATGTTTTGGGAATTTTTATGAATTGGATTTGTAAGGCAATGTTCAATTTGTCATTTACAAGGTAGACTGAGTTTTTCCATAAGTTTCCTTTAATGAAGGAGTAAATCTGGCTGGATAATCTCTGAGAATTTCAAGAATGTATAGATTTGATGATCGTGTGTTTGCAGTGAAAATGGTAGTCTGTAAGGCAGGGTACTGATCTCAGGTGTTTTTGAATTGATGAATTTTTGTTGATGTTTTCTCAAATTTGACTCCGCACCCTAGGATAAGGCACTGGTTTTACACCACACTTGCAACCAAATCATTAAAATCAATCACATTTCCTTTTATGTTTTGGTGTGTTGAAAGATAAACCAAGTATGATGGGCTGGAAGCCATCCCCTGATTCATTTAGAGTAATGAATTTCTTCACAGGATGTTAGTGTCCTATCTAATCCATGATTGTACCTACCTATGATTTGTAGAGAAATTATTATTCGAGGTAGATGTTCATAGGTATACCTGCCTGGGTCTGTGGAGCCCAAAGTGAAGAAGGATTCAAATCCTTGTTGCATTAGCCTTTCTCTTGACTAGACAAAGAGCGTAAAAGGGAGAGAGCACTCTGGTGTTCTAGTTGTTTTTCCTACTAGAAAAAGAGCTAACACCACCTATGGCTGAATTGGACTCCCACAATGACATTGAGCCTATTCATGAATTGAATGTCTTAAGTTGTAATATCACCTTTGAACTCGAGCGTTGGGTTAGGACCAATGATGATAGATCCATATCCGTAAACACTATCTCTCAATCTTTCCCCACTTTGACTATCCAATATCCAGAACTTATTGATCAAACCTCCACAAATCCAAGCCATGGTATTTATACCTTCTTGAATGACTATGCCCTTGCTTGCTACCTCAATGCAGTTGAGCCTATGAGTACTTCCATCAGTGAACCGAGTGTTAGCATGATAGAGTCAGACATCAAGTATCTTAGTTAGAAAAATAAGAATAAAAAGAAAAAGAAAAAGAGTTCTAAGGGTGAAAACCACTTTGTGGCAGTCTCAGAACCTACAAAAGTAAAAATAAAAGACGTATCCGAAGGTGAAAACCTCTCTGAGGTGCCTAAGGATGAGATATTTGATTTTCTTTTGAGTCATTTATAGGACAGATCTCCAGTTCTAATTGAACCCACTCAACCCATCAATTTGGGAACAACAGAAGAACCACAGTTGATTCATGTAGCACAATCTTTATCAGAAGAAGAGAAGCAAAAATTTAAAACATTCCTAATAGAGAAGAAAATCAACTTTGCATGGAAATATTCAGATATGCCAGGATTGGATCCTAATCTTATACTGCATCATTTATCTATAGCTCCAAATGTCAAACCTATCAAGCAAAAATTGAGAAAGATGCATCCTCATGTTGCACTTTTGGTAAAAGCTGAATTAGAGAAGCTCCTAAAAGCCGGATTCATCTGAGTTATTGACTATTTAGAGTGGATCTCTAATATTGTACCTATTTCAAAACTAGATAAATCAATCAGAGTATGCACAGACTTTGGAGATGTAAATAGAGCATGCCCTAAGGATGATTTTCCATTACCTAACATTGATATGATAGTGGACATGACTGCGGGCTTTGAGATGTATTCTTTAATGGATGGTTTTTCTGGATATAATCAAATAAAAATTGGTCCAGAAGATCAAGAGAAAACTACTTTCACATGTGCATGGGGCACCTTCTATTGGAATGTCATGCCATTTGGGCTTAAAAATGCTGGTGCTACATATCAAAGAGCCATGACATCTATTTTTCATGACATGATGCATAGGACTATGGAGGATTATGTTGATGATACTTTAGCAAAATCTATGATTAGGGCTGAACATCTAGATGACTTGAGCAAGATACTAGACAGAATGGAGAAATGTAGTCTTAGACTAAATCCTAAGAAATGTGCTTTTGGTGTCACTTCTGGAAAGCCCTTAGGATACATAGTTTCAAAGAAGGGCATTGAAGTTGATCTAGCTAAAGTGAAGGCTATAATGGAAATGCAACCTCCACAGAATATTAGTCAAATGAGGACATTGCAAGGAAGAGTTTAATCTATCAAAAGATTCATATCACAACTAGCAAACATATCACAACCTTTTACAAAAACATTACATAAAGGTGTGACCTTTGCATGGAATGAAGAATGTGATAAAAACTTCAATCATATCAAGAAGTATTTATCCAATCCTCCTATTTTGATGCCTCCTATTCATGGGAAGCCATTGATCTTATATGTCTTCGCTACAGATACATCACTGGGGGCATTGCTAGCACAACATGATGAGAACAAAAGGGAAAGAGCTATATACTATATCAGTAGAACATTGGTGGCATATGAGAAGACCTATTCAATGATTGAGAAAGCTTGTCTAGCTATGATCTTTGTATCACAGAAACTGGGACACTACATGTTAGCTCATACCACACAATTGGTAGCTAAAATTGATCCACTCAAGTACCTACTAAGCAAAGCCACCCTCACAGGTAGATTAGCCAAATGGGTCATGCTCTTAAGTGAATTTGACATTGAATATGTGGAAAGAAAAGCTATCAAAGGATAGGTTATTGTTGATCAATTAGCAGATGCACCTATGATTGATAATACACCAATGCAAATGGAATTTCCAGATTCCTCTATCATGACTCTTCTAGGGAATGACAGTTATTCTTTGATGGCTCCTATACATAGAATGGGTCAGAGGCGGGCATATTGTTCATAAATCCTCAAGGATACTCAATCCCAAAAGAATTCAGATTAAATTTCCCTTGCACAAACAATATTGTAGAATATGAAGGCCTTTTGAATGGTATGAAAATAGCAATTGAATGGAGAGTAATAGAGCTACACATTCATGGAGACTCACAACTTGTTATCCATCAAGTCAATGATGTGTACCAAACTAAAGATGAAAATCTCATTCCTTACAAGAGAATGGTAGATGATCTAAAGAAGTATTTCCTATCTATCACATTTGAGTAAATTCCTAGAATAGAGAATAAGGCTATCGATGTAATGGCAATGCTATCTACTTTATTACAACAGCCTGAACAGGAGCTACGCTATGAATTCCTAGTGGAGGCACTATCTTATCCTGCATATGATTCCCCCGAAACCCACATGATCTGCACTATTTTTGGTCATGATTCATCCAGATACAAAAACCTATTTTCCTATCTCCAAGACCAAATCATTCCTGATACCTTCAACTACCATGAAAAGAGATACCTTATTCATAATGCCTGCCGATATGTCATCATTGGTCATGATCTGTACAAATGAGGTCTAGATGGTACACTACTTAGATGTTTAGAATGAGAAGAGTCTCAACGTGCATTAGAGGAAGTCCATGATGGTATTTGTGGGTCACACTCAAACAGTTTAACACTAGCTCGAAAACTTATTAGGGCTGGGTACTATTGGCCTAACATGGAGAAAGAGTCTATCAAGTTTGCTAAGAACTGTCAAAAGTGCCAAGTGCATGGAAACTTAATTCATGCTCCAGGGAGAGATCTAATTCCCTTTACTACACAACGATCTTTCCACCAATGGGCATTTGACCTTATAGGAGTTGTACATCCTCATTCTTCTAATGGACATACCCATATAATCATAGCTACAAATTATTTTACAAAATGGGTAGAAGCAGTCCCTTTGACACAAGCAACTGGAAAGAAAATATCTATGTTCATATTGAACTATATCATATGCAGATATGGGATACCTCATTCCATAATCATAGATAACAGTGGACAATTCAAGAACAAAGACCTAGATGACCTATGTGCCAAATTCAAGATCACACAACATTGGTCATCTATCTACTATCCTCAAGGGAATGGACAAGCCGAGGCTTCAAACAAGAATCTATTGAAAATCTTGTATCGTACAGTTAATAAAATAGGAAGAGACTGGCATCTCATGATCAATCTAGCTCTCTAGGCCTATAGAACAAGTATCAGAATGTCTACTGGGGCTACACCATTTGCTTTAGTCTATGGGTTTGAAGCAGTACTACCTATTGAGGTTGAAATCCCATCACTAAGAATCAAAATGCATGGTCTAGTAACTGATGATGACTACAGAGTGTCTAGGTTGCAAGAACTTGAACTACTAGATGAGCATAGACAAGCAATGTATAATCATCTCAGAGTATATTAGAAGAGAATGTTTAAATGTTACAATAAGAAAGTCAGACATAGAGAATTTCAGGTTGGTGATCTAGTCTTGAGAGAGAATCCTAAAAATCAATCACATAGAGAACGCAAGGGGAAGTTTGAACCCAACTGGCTAGGTCCCTTTGTAATCACTACTACTTTTGGCTCTGGTGCCTATCAACTCTCAATGATTGAAGGAGAATAGCTCCGAGAACCAATCAATGTTCTCCATCTAAAGAAATTCTATGCCTAAGGCATTCAGTCTATGGTAAAATGTCCTGAAAAAAATCTTAAAAATTGGAAAAAGTCTTGAAAAAATAAACATCTTGGTGAAAACCTAGCAATAGGCACCTTGATGATTCACAAAAAAAGTACAAAATATCAAAAGTACAAAAAAATTGAAAAAATGAAAAAGAAAAAAAGAAAAAAAGAAAAAGTGCCTTGGTGAAAACCTAGAAACAGGCACCTTGGTAGCAAAAATAGAATCTCTGCCAAGATGGTGAAAACCCAAAAAATGGGCGCCACTTGTTTCAAAATGCTCCATCTATCAGTGCAATCTTGGTCTTTCCTAGCTTTCAGTCTTGCTTTAGTTTGTACATATCTCCCAGTTTATTTTTGCATTTCCAGTTTTCAATAAGTCGGTCTGTACACCAATCGACTCAAGCGTTTGTATCCTATCAATGTCCAAACTTGGGGGCAATCAATGTCATATCCTATGGCCTCTAATGTATCTTAGGTGTATCATATCCAGTAAGAGTCCTTTGAAGCTTCATTTGAGTCAGTCAGTCAGTCTTGTCTCTAGAAAGGATTTTGCATCAACATTTTACATCAAACATCAAACTGAAAATAATCTATGCTTTTTACATGCTTTATCTCCTTGTATGCTTACTGATTCACATTGAGATTTTTGCATATTTTGTTCCCACGAGCTCTTAGATGATGTCCTTTACAGGATTTAGGGAGTGATGAATGGGGGCATAATCTTTTATTTTTTTTCTTCTTGTAAGTGAAAATCTAACGACTTTGGAAATTCTGGATTGAAATGGTGTCCGATTGTAAGAGCCTCTATCTCGAATTGGATGGCCATGTGTACCTCGACCATTGATACCTAGAAAATTCAAGGAAGTTTGATCTAACTATTGTATTTTTGAGTGAGTTCTTTCTCCTACTGTGAAATGTGATCTTACCTAAGGATGTGAACGATAAAGGGTCACTACGGGTAATTCACATTGGATTTAGAATGATCTTTTGATTGTTTGATGCGTTTGAACCGCAAGGCATATTTTGGTCATCATGACATTTATGTTTTGATGCTTATACAAATTGCTATATCAAAATGGACATGATATTCAGGTCATCCTGACGTTTATGCCTTGGTGCTTATATCTAATCTGACATTCTGAAAACAAAATCAATATTCATATGTCCATGGTTTCATAATTAGTGGGTGTTGTATTGATTCTTGTGAAAAAAAAATCAGTATTCATATGTCCATGGTTTCATAATCAGTGGATGTTGTATTGATTCTTGTGAAAACGAAATCAATATTTATATGTCTATGGTTTCATAATTAGTGGGCATTGTATTGGTTTATCCGGTTACCTAAAAATTCAATGATTAGAATGACCGACACATGATCAGTGACTAGGTCCTAGGTCTTAGATTGCATTTCATTTTGCATGTCTCTTTGCATTTTGCATGTTTGCATGATCTCACAATGGTTGGCTAAATGAACTTCAATGCTTAAACAATTCTTCAAATGTCTCTTGAAATCTAACAAGAGCTAAATCTCACACGAAGGTTCCTCCAATGAAACAACAAGTAGAATCCTTTTTCAGGATCAAAATCAAAATCTAAGATCATTTATTCACTACTTGCATAATCGACCTTCAATCATCACAAAAATCTAGAATTCAACTTAACTGATTATCTTACATCAAACTAGGTCTTTTGGACCTCTAAACGATGCAGAACGCGTTCTCGAACATCTACAACCACTTCTCAAATCAATTAAAATGCTTCTAAACTATATAACGCTGACTTTTCTTGTTAGATTTCAATTTTCATCCTGAAGGGGGCATGGTATTGCACATCATTCAAAGTCTGTAATCTAACTTTGAAATCATATCTTTCCTTAGTAATCAAGACAACAACCACATCTAGTTGCTGATTCATCAAAAAGACCTCATTGCTTGGGGCAAATCAATCATCACTTGGGGCATATTAGATTCATTGAGATCCATATTAATCTGGTATTCTCTTAATCTTGTAAATTGTATCAATTTTCGTAACCATCAGTTCAATTGTGTTATTTCCCTGGTTCTTCAGCAACTAAAGGGTTCAGATGTGATACCAATGTGATTCTTATTGACAATCAGGTTTGGAATCAGTCACTCACTTGTTTGCAATCATAAAGGTTTAGAATCAGGCATTTTGACACTTTTTCACAATCATTGGTTCATTTACTATTATAGTTAACATTATCTTTGGTCATTCAGGACCTAATATCTTCATATCAATTTCAATCAGTTTCTGTCTCATATCAATTTCAATTTCAAACATCAGTTTCAACATCATACATAGACCGTCTTTAAACCACTGCGCTTCGCACAACAATTCAAAGAGGGGCAAAATGTAATACCCCAAAAATGGGCTATAAGTTCATTAACCTCCTACATCATCAAATTGAACAAAATCGACATCAAAGTCCTAACCTAAGGCACATCTGAACATCATCGAATCCTAATTGATTATCATAAATTCTACATCGGGGAATATTCCTAGTAATATTCCTAATTATTCTAATTATCTTTGATTTAATGATTATTTGGTGATAATTCCTATTTATCCTAAACTTTGATTAATTGAATATTCTCAATATTTAATTAATTAGATTTAAATCTGCCACTTAATTGTTTAATTGAAGTTAACTCTATTTATTCTTAAATTGTATTATTTAATTTTGACAATAAATCCAGAATCCTATGAATAATTGATTAAATTCTTATTTAATTAATTAAAGCAAGTTGTCAATTTTTAATAATATTGTTTTTGAATAAAAGTTTGAAAAATGATTGATTAACCCATAAATCAATTGTTTTATTTTTCAAAATCAGTTAAGTTGGAAATAAATCACTTTATTATTAAATTAATTCATATTAAATCATGCACATTCAAGAAAAGCAGACAACTATCAATTATCAATTAAAGCTAAACTCTATTTTGAGTTGAACTCTGCTTTTGCATGTTTTTGTGAGTTAATTATCTTTTATTTAAAAATAACTCAAAAATCAACCTGAGTTATTTGAGTGATTTATGGCTTTTTTTCATGCACCTCCAAAGCCCTAGATTTCTATAAATTAAGGCTTCAGCTCTTCATTATCAATCCATCCATGAATTGCACACTCACGCTGTCGAATTGGAGACTGAAGAATCGATCTTTAGAATTCAAGTTGTTGTGAGATTTTCATTTGTTATTGCATAGTTTTCATATCATTTCTTAGCTTAGTTTGCATATCAGTTTTCCATATCATTTTTAGCATAGATTCATATCAAGTTTTTATCATATTATTGCATAGAAAAACTAAAAAAATAGATTAATTGCATTCATTCCATATCTAGATTTTGCATTCAAATCCTTCGTTTAGGTGTCGTCAAGGTCATTGATCTTGGTCCAATCTGAAAATACATACTCGCATCTACTAGAAGGCAGTAAATCACCTGGTTAGATTAGTTTTCATTTATTGTATGACTTCAATTTCTACTAACCTCTAATGTTTTACTGAAGTGTTGTGTCTACAGATCAGGTACAAAATTCACACACACACCCATAACCAAAATATTATGTTATTGTGTTGGCATTCATTGTGTTCATTGGATCTGATATTAATAAGTTTAAAGTTTAAAGTTTAATATTCTATCATACAACTAATTCACCCCCCCTCTTAGTTGTATTGTGGACTGTTATTCCTAACAATTGGTATCAGAGCTTGTGGTCCTTAGAGAGAAAGCTTAAAAACTTGAGTTGATCTTGGAAATGGCATTCTATAGGAAGGAAAGTCCTAAGTTTGATCCTGAAAACTTTGACAGTTGGAAAAACAAGATGTGAACACATCTACTATGCATGGGCATAGACTATTGGATGATTGTGAAGAAGAAGGAATCTATGAAAGTTGAGAATGACTTGGAAATAGTTGATGATGATGAAAAGAAGTTATTTTCATGCAACATGGCTGCAAGAGAAGCATTGATTAGCACACTATCTGAGGGTGAGTTTATTGAAATTAAAGATCTAGATTCGGCACATGAAATTTGGAATAGACTAGAGGCACTCTATGAAGGAGACAAGTATACCAAACAAGAGAAATTGCAAAATTGGAAGACAAAGATGGAGAAGCTGCAAATGAATGAAGATGAAAGCATTAGAGCCTATGTTCAAAGGGTTATAGAAGCAGTAGTTGGAATCAAAAATTTTGGAGGTACTTATTATGAAGATGAGGTCATTGCAAAGATTATTAGATCTCTAACTCCTACTTACAAATTCAAGGCAATGTCAATTCAAGAAACTATACCCCTGACTCCAAACTTTAGCAGAGAGATGTTGATTGCAAAGTTAACTACCTTTGACGCTGTAGAATTAGGAGAAGCTATTCCTAAAGTTGAATATGCATTTAGGGCATCCGCACACAAGAAAGTTTTTGCACTTCCAAGCACAAGAAAAGAAGACCTAAGAGAAGAGCTTGGTGAGTATGCTGAGGAATGGGAGAAAATAATGAAAGAAGAAAAGAAGATGGAAGAACTTGTTGCACTAATTGCTAGAAGAGAGAAAAGAGGTAAGGGAAAATTTGAAGGCAAATTACCTTTGAAATGTTTTTCATGCAATAAGATAGGTCATTTTGCATCTAGATGTCCTACAAGAATTCCTAAGTATAAACATGATTATGCAAATATTAGAAGAGACAAAAAATGTTATTATGCTAGTGAAGGAATCTTTGATGATGAGGATTTAGACAATGAAGAGATTGGATTTGTTGCTAGTAAGGATGAACTAGTTCATGAATAAAAAGCCTTAGTATCTCATGTTGACAAGAAAACTGAATTGATAATTGACAGTGGATGTTCTCATCACATGATTGGTGATAAGAACAATTTTGTTAAATTAGTAAATTATGATGGAGGTGTTGTAAGGTTTGGGGACAATCTCCCAAAATCTATCATAGGAGTAGGATCCATCACTCTGGATGGAAAGACTAACACAGACAATGTACTACTTGTTGAAGGACCGAAACATAACTTGTTGAGTGTTGGACAGTTAATGGATAAAAATTTTTAGTTAAGTTTTATTAATGGTAAATGCTTTATCAAAAGCAAGGAAGGAAAACTGATTGCTATCGATTCTAGGTCTAGAGGTATTGTATTTGAACTAAACACATTTGGAGCCTCTTGTTTTTTTGCAAAGGTAGATGATAGTCAGTTATGGCATAGAAGATTTTGTCATGTTAACTTTGATAACATTGTGAAGGCAAGTATGATTAATGTAGTAAGAGATCTACCGAAGATTGTGAAACCTTCTAACACTATATGCAGAGAATGTGTTATGGGAAAGCAGACTAAAAAAAATCATAAAAGAAAAATATTTACATCAAAAGGAAAGTTGGATCTGGTACATACAGATCTATGTGGGCCTACAAGAACAAAGTCATACTATGGTGAAAGGTATTTTATACTCTTTGTTGATGACTTTTCCAGAATGATGTGGGTTACTTATTTGAGAGAGAAATTAGAAGCATTTGACAAATTCAAGTTGTTTAAAGAAAAAGTAGAGAATGAATCAGGACTGAAAATAAAGTGTTTAAGATCAAACAGAGGTGGAGAGTTTACATCAAATTTATTTAATTTATACTTTGAAGAGCATGGGATAAAAAGACAAACATCTGCTCCTAGGACTCCATAACAAAATGGGATAGCAGAACGAAGAAATAGAACTATACTTGATGTTACAAGGACAATGTTGATTGAAGGAAATGTATCTCATGTACATTGGAGAGAGGGTGTTGGAACAATAGTGTACACATTAAACAAAATTCAAATAGGAGATGGCACAAGAATCCCTATGAACTATGGTTTGATCATACTCCTACTATAAAATATTTCAAAATTTTTGGTAGCAAATGTTATATCAAGAGGGATGATGAGATAGGGAAATTTGATGCTAGAAGTGATGAATGTATCTTCCTTGGTTACTTTGTTAAAAGCAAGGCATATAAATGTTTCAATCTGAGATTAAGGAAGATGGTTGAAAGTAACAATGTAAGAATAAATGAGAAATTTTAGATACAAGAAAGAATGTATGATAACAGTTAGATATTAGAAGTGAAAGAAATCACTACTGCTGCCAAAGAATAACTTGTTGAGGAAGAAAGTGAAAAGGAGGCTTGTGATGTTGATACAAGCAAGACTACTAAAACTCCTAAAACTCCAAGGTATGTAAAAAATAACCATCCTAAAAATCAAATTATTGGCAATACCAGTTAGGGAGTGCTAACTAGATCTAAAGCTACAGAAGAAATTTGTTTGATTTCTCAAGTTGAGCCAAAAAATCTAGATGAAGCCTTTAAAGATGAATCTTGGATAAATGCCATGAAAGAAGAATTGGATCAGATAAAGAAAAATAATACTTGGGAATTGGTTCCAAGACCTAAAAATAAAAATGTTATAGGAACAAAATGGGTCTTTAGAAACAAAATGGATGAAGAAGGAACAATTGTAAGGAACAAAGCAAGACTAGTGTGTAAGGGATACTCACAACAAGAAGGCATAGACTTTGAAGAAACATTTTCTCTTGTTGCTAGAATAGAGGCAGTAAGATTATTTCTATCTTATGCTGCACATAAAAACTTCAAAGTATATCAGATGGATGTTAAATCTACATTTTTGAATGGAGATCTTGAAGAAGAAGTATACATAGAACAACCAGATAGATTTCCTCTATGTGAAGACAAAGACATGGTGTGCAAATTGAAGAAAGCCCTGATGAACTACAACTGATTTGAATGAACTATATAACTTGAAGATCTATGATTTAAGATCACTGAGTTGCTGATTAGATATGTAAGATGATTAAATCAGTAATATGTTGTCATTGATGTCAACTAGTTTTTGATAGTACTTATCTTGTAAGTTACTATACTCAAACATATGTAGAAAGGAGAAGAAAAGAGATGAGGAAAAGATATATCTACATTAAGGAAGATGAATATGAAAGATAAGGATAAGGAATACATTGAGTAACTTATTGATGAGTCTACAACCTTATGTTATTGACTTGATTATGTTGCATTAATCTATGATGAAGGATAGAGCCAAAATGCACAAAGCAGTGTGGTCGGTTAATGAAGCATTCTAGTATACACCGATGGAATGTAGTGTATATCGAGCATAGTATAAACTGAGCTTGTGTTCACCGACACATTTCTTTGTTAATTGAGTATGAGAAAAGAACTAAATGATCAGTTTAGCTGATCAAAGTTGATGAGATGGAAAGTGTTATGAATTCGAGGTAAAGGATAATGTTTGTTATGAAGATTGATGACTAACAAAATTCAAGGAAGATCGAATGGATTGAAATGAAATGTGTTATTGACACATCAGTTGAGGAAGGTTAAAGAGGAAAAATCAATGAAGGTGATTAAGCAGCAAAATATGATGGATGAAATTAAAACAATTTACGTGTCTATTTAAGAGACCAAAGTTTAATAATGAAATGAATGTCGGAAGGAGGCTACAGAGATATCACGTGAACAAGTTTCATGCATGCTTGATCAAACTAGTTAAGAACGAACTGAAATGTAGAGATTACCGAGCATCCGAAAGCTATTACCAAGTGAAAGTAAGTGACAAAATAGTGATTGATACAGAATTGATAAATGATCATAGGATTTGAATGAGCTTTAAAATAGATCTGATAATCCACAATTGAAGTTGTTTTATATTCAGATCAAATTGCTATTACAGTTTAACCATTGTAATTAGATAAATCTCTTAACAAAGTGAACTTGAAAGTCTTGTAATGTCATTCATAGAGTGTACATTTGTTATCCTGTCAACCCCATAGTGAATGCTGGTTGAGTGATAACTGTTGGTCTAAAATCCTCTACCAAGGTCACACCTGACAGTGTGTTTTTAACCTTTAATAGGGTTGGGTCTTCACCGACCTCACTTCAGAAGAGTGAATAATTTTTGGGTTGCCAGTCCCAGGTGGTTTTTCCCTTTGTAGGGTTTCCACGTTAAATTTCTTGTGTTATGTGTTGATTGTGATGATTGTTTGCTGTCATAATTTACATATTGGATGTTGGATTTGATTGGTAATCTCTACTTGTTATTAATTGGTAATCAGTAAATACATAGACAGAGTATCACTTTATGTTATCAAGCTGCAGAAGTTTAAGTTATTTGTTT
Source organism: Chamaecyparis obtusa (assembly GCA_027943335.1). Taxonomy (NCBI): domain Eukaryota; kingdom Viridiplantae; phylum Streptophyta; class Pinopsida; order Cupressales; family Cupressaceae; genus Chamaecyparis; species Chamaecyparis obtusa. The sequence goes on from BSBK01003028.1 coordinate 372,145, forward strand.
TTGGTTATACATTTTGTATTGGGACTATGGATAACTGATTCACCCCCCCTCTCAGTTATTCTAACAAGCCTTGTATGGGTTGAAGCAAGCTCCTGGGGCTTGGTATGCAAGGTTGGACAAGTATCTACTTGGACTTGGATTCAAAAAAGGTAATGCAAACAGTAATTTGTATTTAAGAACTACTGAAGATGGAATCTTGATAGTAGAAGTATTTGTGGATGATATTATCTTTGGAGGTAATGATGATCTATGTAAGAAGTTTGCTAAAGAAATGGAAAGTGAATTTGAGATGTCCATGATAGGTGAAATTAAATTCTTCCTTGGACTACAAATAACTTAGAATGAGAATGGTATTTTCATTTCTCATACCAAGTATCTCAAAGAATTGCTCAAGAAATTTGGTATGGAAAATTGTAAACTAGTAGGAATACCTATGGTGACTGGAAACAAGCTAATAATTGATGATGAATCAAAATGTGTTTTTCAAACTTTGTATAGATCAATGGTTGGAGGGCTACAATATCTAACTCACACCAGACTAGATATTGCTAATGCTGTTGGAATTGTGGCAAGATATCAGGTAGAACCCAAAGAGACTCATTTAGTTGCTGTGAAAAGAATATTGAGGTATCTTAGAGGAACCATAGACTATGGTTTATGGTATGATAGGAATGATAGCTTTGAACTTCATGCTTATACTGATGCTGATTAGGCAAGAAATATTGATGACAGAAAAAGTACTAGTGGTTGTGCATTTTTCCTTGGGATAAAGTTGGTTTCTTGGCTAAGTAAGAAACAAGATTGTATAGCACAATCTACTGCTGAATCAAAATATGTTGTTGCTGCTATAAATTGCACTCAAATTGTTTGGATGAAACAAATGCTAATAGACATTGGAATAACTTTTAATGAGCCTGTGGTTATCCATTGTGATAACACTAGCATAGTAAACATGTCAAAGAATCCGGTGATGCACTCTAAAACTAAACACATTTCTATCAAGTATCACTTCTTGAGAGACAAGGTGACAAAAAAAAAAATCAAGCTTGAATATATTAGTACAAAAGAGCAGATTGCAGACATTTTTACGAAGCCACTACCGAAAGATACCTTTGAATATCTCAGAGGTATGCTAGGGGTTCAGGCCCCTCCTATTCAGAACTAAATGATGCAGAGATGCATCAGTCCAGAAGTGCTCAGAGCCTCATCATTTTCTGGACTGGATGTAGGGATCTACTCCTTAGGGGGAGTGATCATGGAAGAAAGTTTATATGAGAAGGCAGTTGGCACCCTTTTCCATTATTGTCAAAGGGGGAGTATTGTTATGAGAAAATCCTCACTGTGTGGGGAGATTGTTTAGTTGGACTTTTGGGTTGATACAACTTTGGGATAAGATTTTCCCATATGTTGACATCAATGCCAAAGGGGGATATTGTTGGATATTGCTAATGCATGGGTGGTGATTGAGACATTTAATATGTTTAATCACTATGTTACTGAATGGGCACTCATACTATTGTCATTTGTGTTTTGTCACTGATGTCAACATATGCTTCTATGAAGGAACTAGACTGATAATCATAGTGTATAGATGGTGTACAAATGTTTTAGATATTGCAAAGTTAGATGAAAGCTTAGAAGGATGTTGTGATCTTATATCTGAGATTGCATCATTAAGTTTTTCATATTAAGAGAGTTACAACTGTTCTGGTAAAGACTGGTCACTAGACTGTGACAGGGAGAATTGACAGAGTTAGTCTCTAATTTTTTGATATATCTTTTAGAGGGATTGGATTCAAGGTATGCAAACTTGAAGGATGATGGAAGAGGTACTGAAGGATTCTCATTGGTCAGCACAAGGTAGGGAGTGATTGGTGATGTCATCTATGGCATGTGCTTTGGTGATGGCTTATTCTGAAGCCAACTCCAGGAATGAAGTGTGTGTTTTGTTTAGCAAGCATAAATCAAGGATGTCGGTCCCTAATTGTTGTAATGTAATCATTGTAAAATTTTTATAGATACTATGTGTATCTTAGCAAGGGTTTATGAAATTGTTTGTAATTAGGAAAGCCTTATGGGTTGACCTGATCTTGGTAAATTATAATAAGGTATAAATGAAAGGTCTTTTCTTTGGAAAAGATAGGGATGGAATATATGTGACATAAGGAGGTTGTGAAGGTTGAAAAATTGTGTCTGCTATATGTAGAGTAGAGGATTATTGGTGGACTTCATTGGAACTAATCAAACAAAGACAATTGCTGGTAAGCAGTTCAAAGATTGTGTATTTCTTCATATACACCTATTGCAAACTAGTGAGTTTTGAAGGTGGATTTAACCTTCTTTGGGCAGTGAGTCCTCTATTGTTCTTGACTCCTAACAAGGTCTATCCTCTAACAAGGACTATGTACTGTAATGTTTCAATAAGCTCCTAACAGGGCTATATCTTCTAACAAGGATTACTATACTCTCAGTACATCATTAGTGGGTGCTAATTCCCACCGGGGTTTTTACCTTTAATAGGGTTTCCCCATAACCAAAATATTATGTTATTGTGTTGGCATTCATTGTGTTCATTAGATCTGATATTAATAAGCTTAAAGTTTAAAGTTTAATATTCTATCATACAACTGATTCACCCCCCCTCTTAGTTGTATTGTGGACTGTTATTCCTAACAAGATTAATTATCCTATTGTTATTCATTGTGATAACACTAGCACTATCAACATGTTAGAGAATCCTGTGATGCATGCAAAGACAAAACACGTAGAGATTAAGTATCACTTCCTAAGAGACAAAGTGGTAGAGAAAGAAGTCAAGTTGGACTATGTGAGTACTAAAGATCAGTTAGCATACATATTCAAAAAGCCTTTATCGAAGGATACTTTTGAGTATCTTAGGGAGAAGCTAGGAGTAATTCCCTTCCCTGATTTTGATTAGAAAAAGTGGAGAGAGCATCAGTCCTCAGTGACAGATGGATGGTTGACTACTCTACTTCAGGAGTAGTACCGGTGCTTAATTGTTTGGCACCCTTTTCCATTGATGTCAAAGGGGGAGTAGTATATAATCATGAAAAACAATATTAAAGGGGGAGCACATACAAAATTAAGGAGTAAAATATAGCAACAAGGGGGAGTAGTATTTAGTCATGGAAGTAGTTCAGTTGAGGAAATGGAGAATATTAAAGAATATTGTAGCAGATGGAGGATTCATCCTTGGGGGAGTTTTGATGAGGAAATGGAGAATGTTATAAAAGAGTTGTTCATTTGAATTGGTGGTGTTTTTCATTCCATATGTTTCCATCAATGCCAAAGGGGGAGATTGTTGGAGATTTGCAAGCAAGCCAATGCTGACTGTATGTTTTTCATTGATGACAATATATGGTAAGTAGCATGTGTGGAAGACTTATGTAGTAAGATTTGAGTATATGTAGCATGGACATGTTATCAACATGATATCATGGATGCATAGGTTAATTGTTATTACAAATATTTATGTAGCAGCTTGTGTCAATAATGTTCCTGACAGAGTTACACGTAATGTTCTATGAATGATTGTCTGTACAGTTATCATGGAGCCTTGCACATTTGGATATGTGATGGAGACATGAAAATGATGTTACATTCATGGACATAGAGTTTGATGTGTAGTAGAAGTGAAGTTATGTAGTCGCTATTCACCAGTTGTAGTTTCCTTTGTTTATCCAGAAGAGCAGATAGAGATTATATTGGTACAGGAGTTGCACCTATTATTTTGGTATGAATTCTTGGATTATTGATTGGAGAAGAGTTAAGAATGTTTAGTTAAGATTGCATGATGTAATTCATCTTGAGGAGAAAGTATCAGTTAATTTTGTAGAGCTGACAGTGTGTAGCATGCGTCTACACTTATTGATTTGGACAGGTCCCAGTTTGTGTTCCGTGCTTAGTAGAGCTGACAAAGATGTTATTGGAGAGTGTTATTGTTTCTCTAATATGATTTCAAGGTGGTTCTAACAGGCTGACTTGATTAAATCATTTAGATGAAAGATACTTATAGCCGGTCATTTGTGTTCGCTAGAAGTATGGCATGAAGATGAAAAATTAGAGAAGAACAGAGAGTGTGAAGTATTGTGTCATCAAGAAGAAGTCTATGTGATAGAGAAGATAGAGTGTGCTATTCATTGGAACTGATCAAGACAATAGGTCTACCTCACAGTTCACCAAGATCTAGATATAGTGTGTATTTGTTATTCAAAAGGTTGCAACCTTCACCCCTTTGAGCAGTGAGCTCTCAAACAGTGCATCCTCACCCCTAATAGGGTCAATCATAAAAGACTCCTAATAGGGTTTGACCTTTGACCAGGTCACTATACTTATTGCATTGTAAAGATCAACTCCTAATTAATAGGGTTGTAAGATCTTCTAATAAGGATCATTATACACTAGTGCAATTTATTAGTGGGTGTTAATTCCCACCAGGGTTTTTACCTATTTGGGTTTCCTCGTAACCAAAATATTGGAGTTGTGTTCAAGTGTTCTTTCATTATTTTTATGCTTAACATTTAAGTATACTTAATTGGATAAAGAATTGAATCTTGTAGATAACTGATTCACCCCCCCCTCTTAGTTATCTCTTGGGACTACTCCTAACAAAGGAGACAACATGGTAATTCCCGAGGGAAGGAGAAATAGAATCACTCAGTGAAGGATAAAATGATTGTGAAAGATGAACCAAAACCTGTTGAGCCAGGGAAGAGGATGGGTAAGGTTGCCTTTAAGGGTGCTTTTTTTCATTGTGGTGAAGAAGGAAATTAATCATTTGAATGTTCCTAGAAGGATAGTGATCAAATAACTACTATAGTGAATGTGAATATACTAAATGAACCCGAGGTAGAGTAAGAGAACTTGATGGTTTGAAGAACATTGCATGGTACTAAGGTAGAACCTTGTCATAGGAGTAAATTGTTAACAACTCAGTGCAAGTTAGGAGGTAAAATTTGTAATGTAATTGTGGATAGTGGTAGTACTTATAACCTTGTAGCTGAGGATATGGTTCAAAAACTTGGTTTGAAAAGAGTGAGACATCGTTATCCTTATAGGATTGGTTGGTTGCAAGATGTTCATGCCTTGGAAGTAAGGGAGCAATGTCTTGTTGATTTTTAGATTGGCCAGTATAAGGATCAAGTGTTGTGTGATATTATGGACATGAGTAGTTGTCACATATTACTCAGTAGACCTTGGTAGTATGATTGCAGGGTTGTGCATGACTGTGTCAAGAATGTGTTTACTATTGAGAAGAGTGGAAGGAAGTTTTCGCTAATGCTTTTGCTGGATACAACACTTGGTAGGAGGAACCTAAGCTTTGGGAGATGAGTTGAGTTAAAGGATTCTGAAAGGATTGGAGATCAGTATGGAGAACAGACCTATGGATTGTTGAGGAAAGAATTGAGAAGGAAAAGAAAGTAGAAGTGGATCCAAGGTAAGAGTGTTGAAGACTTGGAGGACATGTATGTGAAGAACTAGTTTGGGGTTTATGTTTGGAATCCCGTAAGATGTTCTTCCAGCCTTTAATAACATCTTTTCGCACCTGGGGTGTCTAATGCATGAGTATCCTAGGGTAGTTGGCAATCCTGCATGTTGGGATGTTTTGTCCCTGTGTTGCTTGGTTACAGTGTTGGCCTCAGGCCTCAATCAAAGAGGTGTGAATCAATTGTAGTGTTGGTCACTGAAGGGCTTGGTCACTAAAGGACAATAAATTTTTTGGCACTTGACAGAACCTGTGCTCAGTGATGTTTGTGGTGCTCGATCAACATGCTTGCTCAGTGATGCCTAGTTTGCTCAATTGTTTTTAATGTTAATCAGTAGTCTAGCTTACCGACTAGAGTTCTTGATGTATTTAATGTGGGTATCTTGTGTTGCATTTTCCTATGTGGATCTACTAGAGGCCGACATGGAGAATTAATTATTTGTAAGGCTATTTGAGAGCCAACTTGCATTGCATTTAATATTTGTTTTTTTAGGAGCCGACTTGGGATTAGGAGTTATTTCTTTCTTACAGCCAACTTGTGGCTAAAGAAATGTATTTAAGGAAGGTTTGCGTAGAAGAAAGTTAGAGGAGTCAGGAAATAGTGATTGGATCCTATGAGATCTTGCAGATCAGATTATTTGTCTGATATTTGTAATAGCAGAGCTAGTGGTTTGCATGCTTGGAGACAAGGAGATTTCTTGGTGGCTTGTGAGCTCAAGTTTAGATCTACCTTAGTGTTTCTACCAGTTGTTGATGTGTTACAAAGATGGACTAGCTAGAGGATAGTTGAATTCTTATTGTAATTGGTTGTAACCTAAAAGGCCTTACAGTTAGGCATGTTGAATGAAAATTCAATTTGAGAATTTTCTTTGTTGTGTTTTGTTGCTAGTGCAAGGTTTGGACTATCCATTCTTGAATACTCCTTATATTGCACTACAACAAGACACTTAGGTGAGGTTGGAATTATCTCCTTGTCTATTTCTTGTGTGTAGCACATACAATGACACTCCTAGTTATCTTGGTTGCTTGTACCTAGGTACAAGTGTTTTCTTACCATATTAACTTGGAAACCATGTTTAGGTCATTTTGATGCTTATGTCTTGATGTTTACATGTGTTTCCTACATCTTATCCAATAGGGTCGTATTCATATCTCCATAGTCACTCTCGCACCAATGAAGGTTATATTGACCTTTGATGTCCCAAATGCTCAAATGATGAAAAATAAACAACTACAAGATCAATGACTTGACTCATCTCTTAGGCTACATTTCATTCTAGGGTTGTATTGTAGTTATGCATTTTAGGTCTCCCTTGATCCATGCTTTATTTTCATCCTTCCTTTCTCTCTATCAAGGTAGTCAATTGTAAATCCTTATTTTTTATCCTATTTTCAGGATCAAAATCAAAATCTGAGATCATTTTATTGTCAAAATGAAATTGACCATAAACGCTATCACTTCCTGCTTGCCTACACCTTCTTTCTTCCTTTCCATTTTGATCCTGAAGGGGGCATGGAAATATAGAAAAATCTTCTTCAATCAAATCTCCTAATTTGTAAATCTAGTAATTGAAGCAAATCTTAATCAATTAAGTCAACCAGTGATTAAAACATCATGGCTCAGGGCATCTCAGCTTCATCAGGAACCATATCAAGTTGAGATTCTCCACATCCCCTTTCTGAAAGAGTGTTCTCATCGCTTCATATCAGTTCACTCAGAAAAACATCTTTTCAATCTCTTGGGGCATATTAAGTTCATTAGGACCCATATAAATCTAGTATTGTCTCTCAAGTGGTTAGCTTATTCAGAATCCTTATCGAAGAAGTTATCTTGAAAAGCTCTTTGATAGATATTCAGTCTCATTGCTTCGTATCGGGCTGGATACTCTCATCTCACTCATCAATCTTCACTCAATAAAGTCTGGAGCTAGTATCTCTTATCAATCTTTGTTTGATCAAGTTCAAAGTCAGTTCCTTAGCTATTATCTATTCTTTGAATCAACATGCTGCTCACACATCAATTCAAAGAGGGGAAAATGTAATCACCTAAAATTTATCTAGTAGTTCACCTAAACCCCCAATTTTGATCAAATTACCTCAAATAAAATCTTAAATCGCAAAGGAATATTTACTAGACATAATTATGCAGAGTAAACTAAAAGATCCCCTTTGCATAATTAAATCAAAAAATAAAAAATCTTATATCAAGCTTATACTATGGTCTAATTTCTAGAGCTTGCATATTTATTTAATTGCTACAATATTGCATTTAATATAAATTTTCTACACTTTTATTAAAAGAACATGATCACATGTGTGTGCATACTTAATCTTGATTAATTAGCAATTAAAAGGGATTTGTGCTTTCAAAATTGTTATTTTGTCTTATTCTATCTGTATTACCTAAAATGTGTTGTTAAAGAATACCAAACTAAGCTAGCATTCAACAAAACAAGATAGACAAACACTTATGCTAAGACCATAAAGAAGAACATAAACAAAGTAAACAAAGCTTGCAAACCTCTCACAAACCCAAATGTTAAGCCTTCTTTGTTGTGTAGATTTGGTCCAAGAGATTGGATGTGTTCTCAAAAGTGTGCTCAAGCTTCAATGGATGAGTGGAAAATTTGGCATTATAAGGCTATGGTTGATGTTTTTTCTCTTCAAAATGGCATGATAACAATGCATAAAAGGTGGATGAAAATGAAGGAGATGAGGGCTCAATTTATAGGCAAAGGGAAGGTCAAATGGATGGTCAAGATGCAAACCTAAGGAATTTTCAAGATGCATTTGAGAGAGCACATGAATTGTGCTTTCTCAAATGCATCTCATTATGACAAGTGTCACAATGGGAGAGGTTGGAAGAAATGGGGGAATGTGACCTATTTGGGAGATGTGAGAGGGGACAAATGTGTAAGAGAAGGATGGAGTGTGTTCGATGCATCAATCTTATATTGGGAGGAGATTAGGATGACATGGGGTCTCTGAGCGATAGGTAGGATAAAAAAACCAACCTTGTCCTTTAGCAAATTTTTCATTTATTGCATCTTTTGGGTGGAAAACACACCATCCTGGCAGCGTGGGATCGGAGGGAACGCGTTCCCGCAAAAACTACAAATGGGAGGGTTTTGTGATAGTGATTGGGACTTTATGTGGGATCAAAAAATTTTGATGGGTAGGATAAATGTGTGGCAGGACTGTGATCCCACATGAATTTTACGTGGGATTACGTACCCAGAGAAAAAGGCAATGGGGTGCATGAAATAATGTATTCCCAAGGTGAGGGGGGTTAGAAGGCCGATGCAAGAATGCATTCCCATGGTAGGAAGGGGATGGGAAAGTCATGTGATCCTGCAATGGTAGAATCATGGGAAAAGATGTTCTCTATAGGAACGCGGGAACTGATGATTTTATGGGAATGCAGGAAAGGGGGAGATGGCAGGAATGAGGGGAAAAAAAGAGGTTTTGGTAAAAAAGGAAGACGGACATGGTGGACTTGGTTGATTGTAGTGGTCATTAGATGGGCTGATGAGTCAGGAGAGACATGCGGCGATGCTGTCGATAGGGGATCATTTCACTCTAGTGAAGTGGGCTTGAGTGGATGCACTAGGGTTAGGATACTTGGCTTGCATGCTATGGAGGTGGATATTTATGGTGATGGTCATTGTGCTATGCGAGTGATGGTATTTCAAGATAGGTACATTCCACCTACCTAGGGGAGATGATAGTGACATTGGAGGATGTGTACTAGATCGTTAAACTACCGATCTAGGGGACACTAGCGGTGGCAGGTTTGTACATGCAATAGTAGGTGGTGACCCCACTTCTAGGTCTGGGCATATCACCCATCTTGAGCCATGGGTAGTTGGCACTAGCATAATATCTAGCAATAATGCCACCAACATGATGATTATACTTCTATGTGTGCAGTCTAATTTTGGGGGTACATTTCCCTAGATGCAGGAGGTACAAGAGTGACATTAGCAATCATTCTAAGGATTATTCAGATAGTTGACGTGAGTGTCCTAGTAGCCTAGGGTAGTCTGATGTTAGTAGAGATGTACATGGATCTACACTAGATTGTGTATCATGGTGTAGAGGGTATGGGGAGGAGCTTTGGCTTTGCCTTCCTCTTATAGGTATGGTCATGGGAGCACATAGTAGTGTTGAGACCACTAGGGAGGACCGACAAGAAGCCATAGGAGCCTGTTGAGTATGACTTGGGAGATCTACTAGCATACCAGATGGTAGAAAACATTGATTAGTGGTGAGAGACCTTGGATGGGATCCAAGATGGAATCACCTAGCGACCATACCTAGGGCAGGCACCATGGGAAAAGGATTAGAGAGAGTTATCATATGTCACAATGCCAACATCCATCATAGGGTGATGAGAGTACATCAACAAGAAATACCAACTAGATAGGGTCTCTAGATAGTTTGGTTTTTCCCAGGATGTACTAGATGCTTCTCACTAGGATCAAAGAGCTACAAGGGAGATGATTTAAGAGTTTGGGGGGAGGGTGGATAGGGAGGGATTATTGGCAGATTGGCAGGTGATGTAGCTATTCCAATGGGATTGGGTGGGAGGATAGGAAGATTCAGGGACTACCCTAGCTTATGATGCATGGTTTTAGCTATCGAGGGCCATGGGGAGATTAGGGTTACCTTTCAAAGGAGGGGGAGCACTGGTATATGGAGGTAGGAGGAGGGGGAGAGGGGGAGGAGGAGGTGGAGGAGGAGATGGAGATGGAGATGGAGGAGGAGGGGAAGGAGGAGATGGATGGGGAGGTGGGGAGGAGATGAGATTGACATGGATGGAGGAGGGGATGGAGGGGGAGGAGGAGATGGGGGAAAGGTATCACCAAGGTAGGGAGTATCACCGCCACCATCAAGACCATCAACACCACCACCACCACCACTAGGGAAATCAATAGGAGTGGGGTCATCAGGAGGAGGGGAGGATTTGGCAGGGTGTCTCACATCATTACATGTTTCCTTTGATCACATGAGTCAGATGCTTTGTGATATACATGGTGAGTGAGACACCTTGACAACATAACTAGCTCAAGCTTTACATGATGGACTCTTAACAATCGACGAGAGGGAGCAGGCGAGGAGAGAGAGGGATGGGATGATGGTGGAGAGGGACCAACTTTGGGGAGAGAGGGACCAATTGTAGGGGAGAGATATGGTTTGTGGTTAGAGAAAGACCGGCTACAAGGGGAGAGGGATATGGTGGTACAACAGCTAGTGGTGGAGAGGTAGACTCCTAGAGGAGATAGAGTGATACGGAGCTCTCAGGAGTGATCTAGAGAGGTGTGCCAATTATAGAGGGAGCTAGCTAGCCTAAGGGAGCAGATAAGATGGTACTAGGGTGTAAACCATATGTTGGTGCCACCCAAGAGATGCCAACACTATAGAAATGCAAGCCACTTGGGGGCCATAGGGTTAGGGGTAGGTGGGAGCTTGTGTATAGGTGTTGGTAGTAGCTAGAGGACAAGGGGTAGTATGCCCATGATTGGTGCCTCCTAGAGGATAGGATAGGAGAGCCGTCAGTTAGGGCATACACAAAGTCAGTAGTGGTCAGTCGATGGATCTATGTAGATGGTGGAGGCAAAGGTGTTGGGGGCAGGTATGGATGTGGCTTTAGGAGCAAGACATGGATCTACACAAGTGCAGAGTACAGAGATACATGGCATAGTGGAGAGATTAGAACCTAGGGTCATGCAGGTAGATTTCTTTATTGTACCACTAGAGGATCCAACATAGGGAGACCCCTTAGTTGATGATGTCAAGATGCAGCCTCTCTCAGGAAAGGCAAATGACATGGAATTTTGTATATTGTATCAGTACTTTTGATGGACATGGACTAGGACAAATAATTATTCTTTTATTCTTTTTGGGATGGTGCATTCTTATATTCTTTGTCATGATTATATATACATGATGAGATGGGGTGGGATGTGGCATGTTATGAGTTATGCAAGGATGTTAATGATGTAATGACATGGGTGATGTATAATGTGATGTGCTTTTCTTTATGATGTGACTGACATGTGTGTGATGTAGGATGTGAGGTGCTTATGTGACGTGTGATATGATGTGTATATATATGAGATGTACTTACTGATGGTTTATGGATGCAAGATGTGATGTGATATCCTATATGTAATGCATGATTTACTTATGTTATGATTTAATGTGCATATGCATGTATGATGTCTTGACAATGCAAGATAACAATGAACCTAACAATGCAAGATAATAAAGAGCCTAAAATGAAGTTTTAACAATGCAAGATTATAATGAATTTAAATGATAATGATAATGCAAGATAAGGAACCTAAAATGAATTTAAATGAGTAATGATACAAGATGGAAATGAACTTAAATGGATTTAAATGATTAATTATTCAAGATAAAAATGAATCTAAAATGAATTTGAATGATTAACAATGCAAGATAAAACAAATCTAAATGTTTTAACTATGCAAGATAATGAATGAACCTAAAATGCATCTAAATGGATAACAATGCAAGATGAAATGAACTTAACTAGGCAAGATTAAAATGAACTTACATGATTAGTAACGAACTAGAATGACTTAAAAATGAAAGGCTAAAGTGAATCTAAAATAGATCTAACAATGCAAGATTAAAATGACTCTAAATGATGAGTGATAATTGATAATCCTAAAATAATATGATAATACAATAAATCTAAAATGGATACGAGTCTAAAGCAGATTAGTCAAATGAAATGAATCTAAAATGTATGAACTGATAAAATGAATGAATGAGGATGAAAAATTAAAATGGACCTAGAATTTTTAACAATGCAATATGGAATGGGACTATAATGATATGATAATGCAACCTCAGAGGATTAATAAAAATGAGGCTAAAAATGAGATGCAATGCATGTAGGATGAAAAGGGGATGCTAATGCAATTTAATTGAGATGGAGAAGGTGAACTTCAATCTTGATAATGTGAGTGAAGAGGAGATTCCAAATGTAGATGGAATGTCATGGGGTGCTGAGTACGTATATGAGATGCAATGTGAGGATGGGATGGTGGTGTAGCATATCACTACCTAACTAAACCCTCACTGAGGGGTAGGGGATGGCAGAGTGGGAGAGGTAGCAGTCAAGGGGAGATTTGCATAAATAAAATCCATGGGTTAGGGATATGAGTGACAGGAGAATGAGGTAGAGAGGTTTGCATCAAGATGAGGTTTTTTGGGAGGGATGAGGAGAATAGGTGGAAAGGGGTGCGAGGGTGACTTTTCTAGAATTGTTGAGGATGATTGCTGAGATTTGATAGGGAGATTGTGTTAGCTAGGAATATTGACAAGAGGGGGGGATTTGAAGCTTGAGCGCGGGGTATTCCAAAGGGGAATACCACCATGTAGTTTGAGCACTTAGTTTGATATAGAAATAGAAGGGACTAGCCAAAGTTACTAAGAACTTGAGGCTATGTCACTAGTGTCACATAGGAATGACTCAAAAAATACATGCAAGGGTTGCCCCAGCATCACGCATGAACCCGGGGGGAAGCATGGTGAAAACAATGCGGAGGAACCCTCAAACAAATGAAACTTCTTGAAGGCACCATGTGACCTAGAAGATTACATGTAGATCATGCTAGTGTTGCATCAGACTAACTCATAGGAAGAAAGAAAAAAAATTGAAAAGACCTTGCTCCAACAAGCGTCTCTCACCATAGTGCACCATGATATAAATAATTGTGGTGACCATGAAGGGAGAAGCAATAATGAGACCACAAAAAAAATAGTTAATAAACCAAAGAAAGCATAAGAAAAGCACTGTGATAAGACCAAAAAGATGCTCTTTACCAAAAGAGTGTTAGGAATAAGGTGTCTCAACCTTGGATAATTCCTATTCTTATTATTTGTTTTGTAAATGTATTTTTTGCAAATAATGTAATTAAGTGTGAGTGTACATGTCTAGTTGGCATGTTGATGTGTCACTCCACTTCATGTGTTGACATCTTGTGTGTAAGGAGATCATGACTAAAATGGTCATGATGGATTCCTATGATGTGTAAGAACTATTTAAGGAATGTGCTATGATAGGTGTAAGAGCATCTTATGACTTGGGCCTATTTGGGCACCCAAGAAGAAGTGGTTGGTGTGTGTAAGAGAATATGCCAAAAATAGGTTGGTATGACAGATTCTCTTACACTTCTCTTGTGACCGTTATTTTTGGTGGATTCTATGACAAGCTATCATAGTCTATTCTAGGGATGGATGCCTATTCTTGGGATTGCATGTAACAACTATGTACATGTGGCTTTGTGCATGGGTCTTGGTGGTTGTGCCTATTTTTGGGTCCAGAGGAGTCTATATATATGATGCTGCTCCTATGGGAGAGATATAACATAAGTTTAAGTCTTGTTGGATTTGTCTCTCATTTCTAGAAAGAACTTGCATTGCAAGTGTATTGTAATCTTTGTGTTGAAGATAATACATTGTGCAGGTTTTACAGTGCTGGGGTTTTTTACCGAAAGGTTTTCCCCAGGGTATATCATTGTGTCATTCTCTATTTTTTCTGTATGCATGATATGTGGTTGCAATATCTTTGTTAAAGTAATTAACGAATCTGAAATTGTAAGGATTTATAAGAATTTGCAAAATACTCTCCTATAGAGATTAGCGTAGGAAGCTATTTCCGCACCTGAGTTTCCTTACAAGTGGTATCAGAGCTTGATCAACTTTTGATCCTAGTTGTTGGGTAGGGTTTTTTGAGCTAATCTCAAGTTGAGTGGGATTTTTGTGTAGAGCATTCTGAATCTTATTTGCAGATTAAGATGGCAAGTTCATCATATGGAAGAATGGAGGTGGAGAAATTTAATGGCACTAATTTCAAGTTGTGGAAACTCAAGATGGAAGACATGTTGGAAGATCATGACCTATGGGAAGTGACTTCAAGTGCTACAAGACTAGCAACTATAGCTCAAGCAGACTGGGATATCAAAGACCGTAAAGCTAAGGGTCTCATAAGACTCTATTTAATCGATGCAGTCCTTCTGAATGTTCTAGATGAGAAAACCACAAATAGTTTGTGGGAAAGACTTGCGGCCGTGTATCAGGCCAAATCTATGGTGAACAAGTTGTTCCTGAGGAAGAAGTTTTACTCTCTATGAATGGAGGAAGGTGGATCCTTAACGGATCATTTAAATGCATTTAATTTGCTGGCTACATAATTGACATTAGCTGGTGTCAAGTTAGAGGAGGAGGATAGTTGCTACATACTTTTGTGTTCTTTACCGGATTCATGGGACCATCTTGTCATCGCTCTCAGAAGAACTTTAGTCACCTTCAAAATGGATGATGTGGTGTCTTCGCTGCTATCAGAGGAGATGCGGAGAAAGGCTTCCATTTCAGAAAAAGAAGCCCTTGCTATTCATGGGAGATCCACTGAAAGAGGGAAGAAAAATGACAATAAGTCTGACAATAAGGGTAGATCCAAATCCCATGGGAAGTCAAAGACTTCCAATAAGTCCAAGGAAAAATGTTGGAACTGTGATAAATCTGGGCACTTTCGTAAAGACTGCAAAGAGCCAAAGAAGAAGAAGAAAGGTTCAGATTCAGCTTCAGAAAGATCTCAAGAAGATGGTGATGCATTCATCGTAGCTTTGGCAGCCCATGCATCTGATGATGTGTGGTTGGTTGACTCGGGTGCATCTTTTCACATGACCTCTCATCGAAACTGGTTCTCAAAATATGAAGAGTTTGATGGTGGAAAGGTGTACTTGGGTGATGATTCTCACCTAAAGATAGTTGGACGTGGAAGGGTCACTATCAAATTTCCTGATGGATGAGTAAAGGGAATCAACAGAGTTATGCACATTCTAGGTTTGGCATGAAACCTATTATCTGTAAGTATGCTGAATGATGTAGGTGTGCAAGTTGTTTTTTCGAAAGAAGGATGCAAGATGATGAGAGGATCGATAGTGCTTGCAAGGGGTACTAGGAGAGGTACCTTATTTAAGCTAGATGCATGTATTCCTCTATGTAATAGTTCTTCATCCTCACCATCTGAACAAGCAGTGAAGAAGTCTGTGGCTATTGGTTTCGATGGTAGTGCAAATACTTTGGAAGGTAAGCTTCCTATAGAGAAGACAATGTTGTGGCATATGAGATTTGGCCACATTGGTGAAAAGGGTCTCAGAACCCTGAAAAAAAAAAATCTCGTTGAGGGGTTAAATGATTGCAATCTTGAGTTTGACTTCTGCGAACACTGTGTCTATGGTAAACAAAATTGTGTTCAGTTTTACTCTAGTTCTCACAAATCTTCTAATATTTTGGATCTTATTCATTCTGATGTATTTGGTCCTGTAAAAGTTCCTTCAATCTCCAAGTCTGTATTTTTTGTATCTTTCATAGATGATTACAGTAGAAGGATGTGGATTTATTTCCTTAAAAGTAAGACACAAGTCTTTAGTCGGTTCAAGGAATTTAAAGCTCTTGTAGAGAATCAGACTAGTAAGAAGATTAAGTGTGTGAGAATTGACAATGGTGGTGAGTTTTGCTCAGCAGAGTTTGAACAGTTTTGTAAAGAACAAGGTATCGAGAGGCATAAGACAACTCCTTATACCCCATAGAAAAATGGAGTTGCAGAGAGAATGAACAGGACACTGATGGAGAAGGCTAGGAGTATGCTTAGTGGAGCTGGTTTAGAACAAAGGTTTTGGGCTGAAGCTGTGGCCACTACTTGCTATCTAGTTAACAGATCTCCTACATCAGCTCTTGTTGGTAAGACACCCATGGAGGTGTGGTCTACTAAGAATCCTTTGTTTTCAGATTAAAGAAATCTCTATATGGTTTGAAGCAATCTCCTAGGATGTGGTACCTTAAGTTTGATGCCTTTGTGTTGTCAATTGGATTTGTAAGATCAAAATTAGATCATTGTGTTTATTTCAGAGTTGAAAATGATCACCTTCTTATTGTTGCATTATATGTGGATGATATGTTGCTATTTGGGAAGGGTAAGGGTATGATTTTTGATTTTAAATCTTAGTTGTCAGCACAGTTTGAGATGAAAGATCTTGGGGCAGCTAGGTACATCTTGGGTATGGAAATCAGTAGAGACAGGTCTAACAAAAAACTTTGGTTGAGTCAGAGTAAGTATGTGAAGTCTATGTTGGATAGGTTCAGCATGGCAGATTGTAGACCATGATGTGTTCCTATTTCTATGGGGACAAAGTTATCTATAGATGATTGTCCAAATTCTCCTAGTGAGGTGGAGGACATGAGTAGAGTACCTTATGCTAGTGCAGTTGGCAGTCTTATGTATGCTATGGTCTGTACTAGACAAGACATTGCCCAAGTAGTGGGAGTCCTGAGTCAGTTTATGGCTAATCCTGGATGGGTACATTAGGATGTAGTTAAGTGAGTATTCAGATATTTAAGGGGTACATCAAATTACTCCATATGTTATCATGGTAACTCTTCTGGATCTCCACATTCAGTTTGTATTCGTGGGTTTGTGGATTTAGATTGGGTAGGTGATATTGATAGCAGGAGATCCACCAGTGCTTATGTGTTCACTATGTTTGGTGGTGCCATCAGTTGGATGAGTAAGCGAAAACCTGTGGTTGCTTTGTCCACTACAGAAGCTGAGTACATGGCTGCTACTCATGCTTGTAAAGAAGCCATTTGGTTTAGAAGATTGTGTTCTGATGTTGGTGTTGATGCAGAATAGATTACTATTTGGTGTGATAGTCAGAGCACTATTTTTTTTGCAAAGAATCCAACTTTCCATGCTAGAACGAAGCACATTGATGTGCAGTTTCACTTTGTGAGAGATATGGTGGAAGATGGAAAGGTAAATTTGGAGAAGGTAGATACTGTGAAGAATGTTGCAGATGCATTAACGAAACTAGTGGGCACTAAGAAGTTCAGATGGTGTTCAAAGTCTATGGGCCTTTTGGCCTATAGCGGTTAAAGTTCCTATTATGTTCCTATTGCTCTTACAAGGTGTTCGACAAGTGGGAGAATGTTAGGAATAAGGTGTCTCAACCTTGGATAATTCCTATTCTTATTATTTGTTTTGTAAATGTATTTTTTGCAAATAATGTAATTAAGTGTGAGTGTACATGTCTAGTTGGCATGTTGATGTGTCACTCCACTTCATGTGTCGGCATCTTGTGCGTAAGGAGATCATGACTGAAACGGTCATGACAGATTCTTATGATGCGTAAGAACTATTTAAGGAATGTGCTATGATAGGTGTAAGAGCATCTTATGACTTGGGCCTATTTGGGCACCCAAGAAGAAGTGGTTGGTGTGTGTAAGAGAATATGCCAAAAATAGGTTGGTATGACAGATTCTCTTACACTTCTCTTGTGACCATTATTTTTGGCGGATTCTATGACAAGCTGTCATAGTCTATTCTAGGGATGGATGCCTATTCTTGGGATTGCATGTAACAACTGTGTAAATGTGGCTTTGTGCATGGGTCTTGGTGGTTGTGCCTATTTTTGGGTCCAGAGGAGACTATATATATGATGCTACTCCTATGGGAGAGATATAATAGAAGTTTAAGTCTTGTTGGCTTTGTCTCTCATTTCTAGAAAGAACTTGCATTGCAAGTGTATTGTAATCTTTGTGTTGAAGATAATACATTGTGCAGGTTTTACAGTGCTGGGGTTTTTTACCGAAAGGTTTTCCCCAGGGTATATCATTGTGTCATTCTCTATTTTTTCTATATGCATGATATGTGGTTGCAATATCTTTGTTAAAGTAGTTAATGAATCTGAAATTGTAAGGATTTATAAGAATTTGCACAATAATCTCCTATAGAGATTAGCATAGGAAGCTATTTTCGCACCTGAGTTTCCTTACAAAGAGATCGACTGACTATGGATTGTGGGATTAGGTCAAACGTGAGGAAGGATGCATCCTACAAGGACCTAGTTGGTGGGATTGGCTACAAATTGAAGTGGTGACGAGCCAAGGGGAGAATCTTGGAGAATCACAGTCATAAGGAATGCTTACTAAGGAAAATGCTAATATTGAGATCACAATAGGTCAATGCTTTTGGGGATCAAGGTACTGCTGGGAAAATAGGTCAATATGTACAAAGGAGCCAAAGAAGCAAGGACACTATATACAGTCAGATATCTACAAAAGCTCAGGTGATTAGGATAGGTCAACAATTGACAATTATGTACATAGCTTAGTGTTGTAGGGATAGGTCATGTCTTGGTATATACAGGAAGCTCAAAATGTGGAATAGTAGTTCTCTTCTACTGAATGACACCTTGGGAACAAGGGCAAGTGAGATGGATGAATGATGGGATGACAAGGGATAGCTTATGGGTTTGGGAGTTTGATAGATAATGATACGATCCATTATGTATGGTGCCTATTTCCAGGTTTTCACCAACACATTTACCCAAGGTGCTTGATTGCCAAGTTTTCACCATTGGGTGATTATTTTCTCTTTACTTTTTTGCTTTTTTTTTTTGTAATTTTTGCTGGATTTTTTACCTTTTTATTGATTTTTTTAGGATGATATAGATGGTTCAAGCATAGAACCACTTCAGATGTATTATATTAATAGGATCATTGAGGGGCTCCCCTTCAGGTGTGGTTAACTGGTAAGCCTTAGAGCCAAAACAAGCTATCACCACATAGGGACCCCACCAAGTGGGCTCAAACTTCCCTTTCTTCTCATGATTGGCTTGTACTTTTTGGTTTTCCTTTAGGACCATGTCTCCCACTTGGATTTTTTGGGGTTGTACCTTTTTATTGATCCTCCTTTTGAGTCATTTTTGGTACATAATCAGGTGATCATAGGTCTGTTGCCTCTTCTCATCTAGCAAAGCCTAAACATTAGGAGAGGATGTTATGATACCCACAATGATATAGGGTGTTGGCTACAAGGGTGTAGCGAGAAGCTTTGTGAATGAGGTTTTGGCATTAGGTCTTGGTGAGGTGAGGAGATATTATACCATTCTTTAGATAAGCATGAATATTGTAGTACCATGGGGACTGGGGACCAACCAAGATGCACACCATTTTAGAGTCAACATTCTCGTAAGCAGGCATATATAGGTGCTCAACTAAAAACTCATATTATGTCGCATCATGAGGGATCTCCAATAACAACCCAATAGTTTCCATAACATCATTTGCCTTGTTTTGAAGTCTTGGTACTTGTGTGAACTAGATGCTGATAAAATGTTCTTTGAGTTTATCCACAAGCTCCTTGTAAGGCAATAACTTGTCATCCTTGGTCTAAAATTCATTGAGGACCTATTTGATGATTAGTTAGGATTCCTCGGGTACTTGTTACTTTGTGATGTTCCAGTGAATAGTTGTCTTGAGACCAATGATGAGGGCCTCATACTCTACAATATTGTTCATGCACAGGAATCCTAATTTGAAGGATTTGGGGATGTAGTCACCTTGAGGGGTCATAAACAGTATCCCTACCCATGATCCATGTGATGTATATGATTTGTCAAAGTATAGCTTCCACAAGGGTTGTTCTATGACCATACCGAGATGCTCATCTAGGAACTCCATCACTAGGGGGTATGCATAGACTAAGGGTGCTTTGGCAAGATGATCTACAATAACTTGTTCCTTGATGGCTTTTTGATCAATTTACTGGATGTCAAATTCATTGAGAAGCATTTCCCACTTTGCCATCAATCCTGTGAGTGTTGTCCTTGAGAGTAGGTACTTGATAGGGTCAAACTTTGAGATTAGCTTTACTATATGGCTGAGCATATAGTGATGAAGCTTTTGAGTGGAGAAGACCACCACTAAGCATGATTTATCCATAGGGGAGTAATTACACTCATATCCTACCAATGTACAATTGATGTAGTAAATAGCCCTCTCCTTTCGATTATCACCGAGTTGGGTTAGGAGTGCCCCCAGTGTCATGGTAGTTGTAGATATGTACAAAATGAGGGGCTTGCCTAGCATTGGTGGCAAAAGGATAGGTGAATTTGGTAGGTATTCCTTGAGGTTCTCAAAACTATGCTAACAGATTGGGTCCCATTTGAAAGTGGTATCCTTGCGCAATAGATGTGTGAACGGTTAGAACTTATCTGCCAATTGGGAAATGAACCTTCAAACAGACTGTAGCTTCCCTTGTAGGATTCTCATTTTCTTGAGAGTTCTGGGAGGAGGCATTTTTGTGATGGCTTTCAACTTCTTTGGGTCAATCTCTATGCCTCACATGGATACAATGAATCCTAACAAATTTCCAGATGTAACACCAAAAACACATTTCTTTGGGTTCAGTTTTAGAACATACTGATGTAGGTGATCAAATACACACTCGAGGACATTGAGATGTTCATACCGTGTTTTGGATTTTGCAAGGATATCATCTACATAGTCTTCAAGGATTTTATGAATCATATCATGAAAAATGGCAATCATTGCTTGTTGGTACGTAGCTCCCACATTTTTTAGCCTAAATGGCATCATGTTATAATAGAAGGTGCCCTAGGGTGTGGTGAATGCTCTCTTGTGATGATCTTCTTATACTATGCTGATTTGATTGTATCCTGAAAATCCATCCATGAGTGACAACATCTCATGGCCTAATGTGAGATTAATGATCATATCAATGTTGGGTAGTGGAAAGTCATCTTTGGGACATGCCTTATTTAGGTCTCTGAAGTCAGTGCAGATTCTGATCTCACCGAAAGGCTTTGTGATAGGTACCATATTGGAGATCCATTCTGAGTAATCTATATCTCTAATGATCTTGGTTTGTAGGAGCTTTTCTAGTTCCAATTTTACCAGAAGGGCCACTTTTGGATGCATCTTTCGGAGCTTCTATTTGATTGGCTTAATAGTTGGATCTACGACAAGGTGATGCATGACCAAATTTGGATCAAGCCTTGGCATATTGGCATAAGACCTTGCAAAATTGATAATTGCCTCTCAGAGAAGAGAGCTGTGAGTGATGATTCTTCATGTTGGAAACTACAATTGAAGCAATTGTTGTATTATCATTGATGCCAAACCTTAATTGACAATACATTTTCTATCTAAGCAAGTACTATATCTATTGACTGATGAGAAGGATTAGGGCAAGGGTGATAACAATAGAACCTAGAGAAATGTTGAGTTATTTGATACTTTAATGATTACTTGATTATGTGGCATAATGATAAGATAATGCATTATTTATCTAAGTAAGAAGTAAGATTGAACAAGTAGGCTTAACCGAGAAAAAGTGAAGAAATCTAGTTTAAGCTGAGTGATGTTAGTTTTGATCGAGAGCCAGTATATGCCAAGTAAATTTAGTATTGACCAAACATCAGTTTATTGTCGAGTGAAAACATTAGCTGAGGAAGACAGTTTGAAGAGATGACTGAGCTACACATTGATGACCGAGGAGTTGAACATAGTATTGACCGAGCATCAGTAATTTACATTTGAGGAAGAATTCAGATTCCTAGCCAACTTAGTTGAATTCTTGGATTATGTAAATCATGTTGACTTAATTAATTGAGTGTATTGAGAATTTAATGCATGGTAAATCATTTTGTTATGGATTCAATGAGGAGATTGAAGATGTTTCTAGAAGGATGTATGAAGGACTTAAATGTGGAAGGATTTGATGAATCCAACCTAAACCTAAGATCTACGGAGGAGATTAAGTGGCAAAAGATGGATCTACCTATTGAAGAGGTATAAAGGAAAACCTAAGTATAAGGTTAAAAAGTATGCTGGAGTTGTTGATGTTATTGATTGATAAGTCTAAGTAGAAAGGCTGAAGGTGAAGGAGTTGATCAGAGTTGTGATTGCTTGAAGGGATTTCCAAGTAGATTAGTGATGGAGATGGAAATGGAACTCAGTCAGTAAGCCAACATATATGTGCGAATTGGATTTGTTATTTACAAAGTGAGTTGTATGTTTTTTAGATTAGATAATATTGCTACTTTATAACCATTGTATCAGTCAAAATCCTTTAATCAAGGTTGACCTAACAATCATTGTTTAAATCCTTTAATCAAGGTTGCATTTTGATGGAATGTACTTAAGTCCTCTAACAAGGCTCACTCCTAATAGGGTGGTTGAAATCCTTTAACAAGGTCACACCTAGTAGTGTGTTTGTAAACCTTTGACAGGGTTGGCTTTTCACATAGCCCACTTTAGAAGAGTGAAAAATATCAGTAACATGTTACAAAGTGGTTTTTCCCAAATTGGGTTTCCACTATAAATCCTGGTGTCATACTTGTGTGAATTTTTTGGTGTGAATGTTTCTATATTCTGCAAGTTAAATATTGTTGGATAGTGGAATGCATGTTATATATTTCTAGTATACATTCTTTAATGATCAAGTAGTGTTGGTGATTAGATCTGAGATTGTTGAAGTGCTTAAAAGTTTAATTGATACATCTGGACCTGAGAAAAAATGATTCACCCCCCCTCTCTATTGTTCTAAATCATATTAACAATTGGTATCAAATCTGTTGGTGCTTATAGAGAAAAAGTTTAAAGGTACTTGAAGCAAATGATCAAGATGTATAAAAAGGAGGTACTGAAGTTAAATAAGAACTTTCCTGCATGGTAGAGTTTGATGAAACTACATCTAGCTGGTATTGATGATTCAATGAAATATTATTTTGAACATGACTATGTTGCACCTTTGACTGTCGAGGATATGAGAGAAAAACAAGAAAACAACCAAGCAATGTTGGAGATTGCATCTGTCTTAAGCTGTCCTAAATTTGAAGACATTAAAGATTGTACAAATGAAAAGAAAATGTGGGACACTCTTGCAAATATCTATGGTGGTGATACAAATGTACTAAGGGCAAAATCTGAAAGCCTGAGAGGTAAGTTTGATGAAATGAAAATGCAAGAAGGTGAAAATATTGCTCAATATTGTGGTAGAATCAAGGAGGTAGTAAATGCTATTACAGGAGCTAATGGAACTATTGATGATGAGACTGTTATTGGAAATGTATTGAGAACTTTTCTTCCTATATATGCCATCAGAATTTCAGCAATTCAAGAATCTAGATGTAACCCTGGTAATGTTCTAACTTTGGAAAGTCTTGTTGGTAAGTTTACTACTTTTGAGCTTTCTAACTATGATAACTACACTATTGCTAATGTTGAATCTACATTCAAGTCACAAATGGTTTTGCATAAGCCTAAGAGGGAAAAAGAAAAGTGTATAAGTGATAGTGACACTTCTAATGAGGAATTAGAAGATCTTGAAGCTCTTATGGAAAGAAGATTGAAAAGAGGAAAAGACAAATATAAAGGTAAACTTCCTATCATATGTTTTTCATGTAACAAAGTTGGCCATATAGTTGCAAGATGTCCTGATAGGAATGAAAAGGATGAGGAAAGAGAAAGCAAGTACAAAGATAAGAAAGAAAATAGAGGTTACCGAAGCTACAAGGACTACAAGGATAAAGGTAAGAAATTCTACTTTATTGCTGAAGAAGAAACTGACACTGATAATGATGATTTTGAAATTGAAGTATTTTATGTTGCTATGATAGATGATTCTGATGAAGATGAGAAAACTACACTTGTTTCTTTTGTGAGCAAAGGTGATAAATGGATTATTGATAGTGGTAGCTCACATCACATGATTGGTGACAAAAGTAAATTTGAAACCCTAGATCATTAAAAAGGTAGAAGTATTAAGTTTGGTAATGATGCACCATGTCATGTAAAGGGTAAAAGATTAATTAAGCTAACTGATAAGATCACTTGTGAAAATTCTTATTGGGTTGAAGGTCTTAACTATAATTTGTTAAGTGTTGCACAACTTAATAGAATTGGTTATCAAGTCGAGTTTCATCATAGAAAGGCTAAAATATTTGATGCCACTGGTGAACTAATTGGAAGTGGAGAACATACTAGAGCTAATTTGTTCTATCTAGATCTATCTGAAGAGACATGCTTGATTGCACAATTTGATGATGTATGGTTATGGCATAAGAGGCTATGTCACTACAACATTTGGGGTCGCATTTTGATGTCAATTTGTGATGCTAGTACAATTTGTGTATGTTTTTTGTGTTTTTTTTTGCAAGTGCCCCCGATGGTGTTGTAATAGAGATGATGTTGTCATAATTGTGACACCCATATGGTTATAAACAAAAAAAAGAAAAAGGAAGTGTCATTTGTAATTTCTGAATTTGAAGAGCTACCGCGAAGATGACACTGCACTTTTGCATGGCACGAAGAGGGCATTCGAGTTTGGCATGTGCAAAGAGGCTGACACCATGTGGGAAGAGGGCACTAGCACTTGAGGTAGACATTTGAGCTTTGTCTTCTCATTAAATCAATTTCAGTGACATTGTTTACATCTTAGCATTGTTAATAGTGGCATTGTTTACATCTTAATTAGCATTTGGAATGCTCGATGACCCGTGAGCTTTGAGAGCTAGGGCATTGTTGCTATTACCTTCAAGGAATTGTGTGAAGTGTTTGATCCCTCTTTATTTTTTTTGCTATTGATATTCACTATGTGGTACTCCCTGTTTATGATCATTTCATGAGGAAATGTCTTGATGGCTCATGGGCTGCAAGCTAGGGCATCATACATTGTTCATGAGCTCATTGTTTAATAATGGCATTGTTTACATCTTTTCATTTGGAATGCCTAATGACCTGCAAGCTTTGAGAGCTAGGGCATTGTTTCTATTACCTTCAAGGCATTGTGTGAAGTGGTTGATCTCTCTTTATTTGTTTTGCTATTGATATTCACTATGTGGTACTCCCCGTTTATGATCATTTCATGAGGAAATGTCTTGATGGATCGTGGGCTACAAGCTAGGGCATTATACATTGTTTATGAACTCACTATTTAATACTGGCATTATTTACATCTTTTCATTTGGAATGCTTGATGACCCGCGAGCTTTGAGAGCTAGGGCATCATTGCTATTACCTTCAAGGCATTGTGTGAAGTGTTTGATCTCTCTTTATTTGTTTTTCTGTTGATATTCACTATGTGGTACTCCCCGATTATGATCATTTCATGAGGAAATGTCTTGATGGATCATGAACTGCAAGTTAGGGCATCATACATTGTTCATGAGCTCATTGTTTAATACTGGCATTGTTTACATCTTTTCATTTGGAATGCTTGATGACCTACGAGATTTGAGAGCTAGGGCATCATTTCTATTACCTTCAAGGCATTGTGTGAAGTGTTTGATCTCTCTTTATTTGTTTTACTATTGATATTCACTATGTGGTACTCCCCGTTTATGATCATTTCATGAGGAAATGTCTTGATCGTTCGTGGGCTGCAAGCTAGGGCATCATACATTGTTCATGAGCTCACTGTTTAATATCTGACATCATGAAAACATACATTAATACACTTACTATTTTGAATTTGATCTCAGGCATCATGCAATGTTATTGTTGTCATTGTATGCTTGCTGTTGTTGTGCACCGTATATTGTTTTATACACTATTTATTTCATTGAGACTGTGAGCTTGGCATTTGTAATGTATTTTCTATTATTGGATCAATGCTACCATATTGTTGAGTCTGTGTATGGCTTGACTATGCACATGCATAATAGTAGATGAGGATCAACAATATGGTGCTAGCCATTGCTTAGATCCTTTGGATCTAACCCCGTCTTTTCCTTCCTTGTAGGTTTTGGATCATACAAGAGCATACTGGATTGAACCCCAGGTCAACACTTCATTACTTCAGGCAATGTTTGGTACCTTCATTATTTATGTTCATCCACTTATGTATATTTGCATTCATTCATATTCTTCTAAAAGTTGGCTATTAGTGACCATATAGGACCATTCTTGATATTTTTGGGTCATTTGATGAAAAGATGTAAATAGGGACATTAATAATAAAATAGGGATATCTTAATAGGGATATATTAAGATTATTATCGTAAGTAAAAACATTACATAGTGGCATTCATATTAAGTACAATATGAATTCACATGCCTTTAATTATGATACACTTTTGAAATTATCACTCATTGGTCATTTGACAATTCAAGATATAAGTATCAGAATATAAAATCTTGCAAAAGGAAGAAACCCATATGTATCTATCATCATTTAATACAAAATATAAAAGTATCCCACAGACACATAGTTGCTATTATAACAACCATCCTCTAATCCCATGGTGTACTAGTCTCAAGGTAAGAACAATTTACTCAAGCCATCATATTAGTATCATCCTAAAGTTTAAATAGACAATGACTATGGATATACAACACTAAGCCATAATAAATTACAGAGTTTCACTGCAATTTCTATATCCACTTACAATCATCCTACTACTTACACTACAATTTCTATGTCCACTTACAATAATAAATTATAGAGTTTCACTACAATTTCTATGTCCATTGCCATTAAAATATATCACTCCTCATGTTATATAGGCATCCTTCTCATTAAGTGTTTCTATTTAAATATATCACTCTTGTTATATAATGTATATGCATACTTGTTTAAAATGCCATACTTGTTGCTCTTTAATATTATTACCATTTCACTCAAATTTACATGACATTAAAGCCAAGCCCAAAATGTATACATACGTGTAAGTATAGGAGAATCTAGATTCTGCAACTATTGAACGTAATCTACTAACACTGCATGGTATGAAGTCTCGTTGAAGCTTGAAATATATCCATTCCTCATGTTATTGTCAAAATTAAATTCAAATATTTTTCAAAACATTTATTCTTGTAGAATTAAGATATCCTTATCTCAATAATAAAACAATCTTCCATAATATCTTTTGAATCACATTAACACACACCTATGTTCTGTAGCATAGTTTGTTTTAGAAGTGTATGGCTGATGTCCCTATTTTGAAGTGTTTGATCATTTCTATTACCTTCAAGGCATTGTGTGAAGTGTTTGATCTCTCTTTATTTATTTTGTTGTGCATATACCTTCTCTGATCAACTTTGGTATGCACAGGTGATGAACATTCATATTTTCCTAAGCAGTACTTTGAGCATTCCTTCAACACATGTACTATTATGAAAATCGTCACAAGTCCATTTGTTGCAGGAAAGGTCACAGTACACATGTTTGGACAACATTGTTTACATCTTAGCATTTGGAATGCTCGATGACCTGCGAGCTTTGAGAGCTAGGACATCATTGCTATTACCTTCAAGGCATTATGTGAAGTGTTTGATCTCTCTTTATTTGTTTTTTTGTTGATATTAACTATGTGGTACTCCCTATTTATGATCATTTCATGAGGAAATGTCTTGATGGCTCACGGGCTGCAAGCTAGGGCATCATGCATTATTTATGAGCTCATTGTTTGAGCACCTCATTTCCCTATTTGATTGGCCAGTGCTCTATTTTTTATATTGAGTTTACATCATATATTTAGTCTTAATAAATATCTTATAAAACAACATAGAACTAACCCAAAATACTTTGTCTTAATCAAATCTTAATAAAATAATATATTTAGTCTCAATAAAATCTTATAAAACAACATATATTGTGTGAAGTGTTTGATCTCTCTTTATTTGTTTTTCTGTTGATATTCACTAGCTATGTGGTACTCCCCGTTTATGATCATTTCATGAGGAAATGTCTTGATGGCTTGTGGGATGCAAGCTAGGACATCATACATTGTTCATGAGCTCACTATTTAATACTGGCATTGTTTACATCTTTTCATTTGGAATGCCTGATGACCTGCGAGCTTTGAGAGCTAGGGAATCATTTCTATTACCTTCAAGGCATTGTGTGAAGTGTTTGATCTCTCTTTATTTGTTTTGTTGTTAATATTCACTATGTGGTACTCCCTGTTTATGATCATTTCATGAGGAAACATCTTGATGGCTCATGGGCTACAAGCTAGGGCATCATGCATTGTTTATGAGCTCACTGTTTGAGCACCTCATGTTCCTGTTTGATTGGCTGGGGCTCAAATAGTGAGCTCATAAACAATGCATGATGCCCTAGCTTGCAGCCCGTGAGCCATCAAGACATTTCCTCATGAAATGATCATAAATGGGGAGTACCACATAGTGAATATCAACAACAAAACAAATAAAGAGAGATCAAACACTTCACACAATATATGTTGTTCTATAAGATTTTATTAAGAAAAAAATATATTGTTTTATTAAGATTTTATTAAGATAAAGTATTTTGGGTTAGTTTTATGTTGTTTTATAAGATTTTATTAAGACTAAATATATGATGTAAACTCATAATTATACTTGATATATATATATATATATATATATATATATATATATATATATATATATATATATATATGTATATATATATATATGTATGTATATATATATCTATGTATATATATATCTATGTATATATGTATATGTATATATGTATATATATATATGTATATATATATATGTATATATATATATGTATATATATATATGTATATATATATATGTATATATATATATGTATATATATATATGTATATATATATATATATCTATTTTGGGTTAGTTTTATGTTGTTTTATAAGATTTTATTAAGACTAAATATATGATGTAAACTCATAATTATACTTGATATATATATATATATATATGTATATATATATATATATGTATGT
Source organism: Chamaecyparis obtusa (assembly GCA_027943335.1). Lineage (NCBI taxonomy): Eukaryota > Viridiplantae > Streptophyta > Pinopsida > Cupressales > Cupressaceae > Chamaecyparis > Chamaecyparis obtusa. Next base: position 401,254 of record BSBK01003028.1, read on the forward strand.
ATATATATATATGTATGTATATATATATATATATGTATATATATATATATATATATATGTATATATATATGTATATGTATATATATATATGTATGTATATATACATACATATATATATATATATATATATATATATATATATATATATATATATATATATATATATATATATATATATATATATATATATATATATATATATATATATATATATATATATATATATATATATATACTTCAAAGGAGGAATTATGAAATATAGTTGTAGGCAATTATCTCTTATATAATGATGGAGGAGTGAAAGGTAATGATAAATGAGGTTGCTGCTATTAGATCATACATTAATACACTTATTGTTTTGAATTTGAGCTCGGGCATCATGCAATGTTATTGTTGTCATTGCATGCTTGCTGCTGCTGTGCACCATATATTGTTTTATACACTATTTATTTCATTGAGACTGTGAGCTTGGCATTTGTAATGTATTTTTTGTTATTAGATCAATGTCACCATGTTGTTGAGGCTGTAGATGCATTGAATCACCACTGCCATTCTATTTTGATAGCAGCAATATAATAAATAGAGCACCATCCAATCAAATAGGGACATCAATATACATGATGCAGATTTGTGTACTATTACCCAAAATTTCCTATCATACAATTTTGGCTTATTTTCGTTCATGAAGTAAATCTAAATTTTTTTAAGGCTTGCACCCTTAGCCCCATGTTCTTCAGTGTGTCACCATGCTCCAATCCTAATCGCATGTGCTTAATCAAAGAACCCAGGGAGATATTCAAGTTTCAGGGTCTGCAGGAATAGCTCATTTTATGTCGTAGGGTTTAAAACAATTGTCTAAGAATAAAACCATGATGTTTTCTACCTCTTCATTACCTTTGTTGAGGTTTGGAAAACTTGGTTGTTTTCTACCTTTTAAACCTTTGAACTTCTTCTCTGGTGTCATCTTTTCCTATGTGCGCCACTGCAATCGAGTGGGGCCCAGTTCTTCATGACTGTAGTCGCTTGATCTCCAAGGTGGTTAAGTTTTTATTCAGGGACTGGGTGACTGTGTGTTCATGAGGTCTCTTTTTTTTGGTGGTTAGGAACTTTTAATTCGGTGACCCAACATTCTCTTTGGTTGCATGTTCGCGCAACCCTGACGGTTTGTGCCTTAGCCTTCAGCGATCTAGCGAGTGGTTATGTTTTTCTAGTGGTCTTGATTGTTCAACGGTTCATTTGTAGTCAGGATCTATGGTTTTTACCTATTCGTAAAGTTTAATCCTATTCCTTGCAATCATTTGACAACCATTGATCTTCCTTACAATGTAGCACTTCTGACAAGTGGGCTTGAGATGCTAGTCATGTGGTAGTGCTCATTTCCAGATGGTGATGTGGTAGCTTACAGTAGGCCCCAAAATGTTCAAGTGGAATGGTAGTGTAGTAAAATCTAATGGTTGTCGCTTGATCGCAAGGAATATTCTTTCTTCTTGCAAACATGCGACCATCGTCTGATTTAAAGTCAACAAAGAGGTGGGTCCATTGTTGGGTTGTGCTGATTTGTCAGTTTCCCATTGAGTGAGAGGTAGGTGATGTGGCCATGGACTTTTCAAAGGGGTGGTCAACCGTTGCATTGATTAATGTACGCTGCTGATTTTCTAGGAAACATATGATCGATGATCATGTTTTAAACTTGAACCTGGTTCCTATTGCAACTAAATTTGAGCCATGTCAGGGTTTTCTTCTGCTAGAGGGTTTTTGAAAAATGATTATTGTATATTCTCCCCTTATGTGTGTTGAGGATTTTTAAAGTATATGCTAAGTCCATAGTTTGTGCTAGGGCATAAATGGGCTTTTATTTAATGTTTTTCTTTTTAAAATGTGTCTCCCTATTTTGGGTTGAGACCATTTTAGAAGGAACATTTAATCCATTTTCATGTCATAGGGGTTATGTCAAAATGTACAAGTCATCACACATATTATTATAAATTCTGGCAAATGGTATTTTTATAAACCATTGTCAGAATCTTTCAGTGCATGACTTAGTGGATAGAGTGGTCTCCTTTGACTATCTATTTTTAGGGCCCCCACTTTCCTCACCCCCTAGAACCTAGGAATCTGGCATTCAAATTATGATACAGCTTCATGGGTCTTTTATTGACTCTTTTTCTATTCTTAGGAGGTAGTGGAATTTGAATGCAGATTCCTAGGTTCTTGTTATATACCTCTCACTTTTGGTGATTGAGGTTAGCTCTTCATTCTTTTCTCTCTGATATGAGTGTTGTAGCTCTGAGAGACACAATTGTACTTAGTTTCTTTTCAACAATAAAATTGATCCTTCTTGTTCCCCTACAATTTTGAATTTCCTTTTGAATCATATGTAGGACTACTATGATGTCTTTGTGTCCTTAATCTGTATGTTGATTCAAGTCAGTTCTTAGGAATTCATTTTAATTCAGTAGTGTAACTTGTGTGCAATTGAGAATATCAGAGTTGTGGAGTTTTCTCCCTTTTCTGTATTTCAAGTACCTGGTTTCATTAAGAAGTTTAAGGAAGCAGAATCAAGTTCTAATTCAAGTTTGTTTTATTGTTGGAGTAAACTTATTTTAGTTGTAGATCTCTTTAGAATTCAATGGATCACCTTTGTTTTCATTCAATTGTAGTTGTTTATTTTTATGCACTCTCCCCCTTTCCTCCTAAAAGTTAGTAAGTTTCAAGTGATCCAAAGGGAAGCTGGCCCTTAATTCAGAGGTCTATTCTTGGATTGGTTACCCATAGCCTAAGAATAGTCCCATGTTTCATGGGATTGCTAGGTTCTACACTTAGCCATACTCAGGTGCAATCCCTAGTGACAATAATTTTTGGCACGCCCGGTGGGACAGTAGACTCAGTGAGTCAGATTTTGAAGAAGATTTATGCAAGTTATTATGTGGTATGAGTAGTGATGGTGTTTTGAAATCATACTTGATGACTCTAATCTTGTTTTCATGTAGATCAATACTTAAGCTTATGAGTGGGATCCCAACTAGGTAGAGTAAGAATCCTTTTGTGTATATGGAGCTTCCATCTATCAAAAAGAGGTCTAAAGTAGCCCAAGCTAGTGCATCAAAATCTAAAAATCCTACTCCTACTTCTACTCCTAATCCTACTCACATTGCTGCAACCACTTCCCAAATCTAGCCAGTGCAAGCAACACCAGCAATTCAAGCTCCCCTTTATCCTCTAATGGCTAGACAACATCCTTTTGTAGCCTTTAATCAAGGTAGCCCCTTGAATTTGTAGTAGCATAATGACATACCTATATCAGCTCTTAAAAGTTTGCCTATTTTAACAGGAGAGGATCAGACCTCAACTATTGAGCATATAAGAGATGTAGCATCCCTCTGTGCCCTCCATAATATAACCCAGGATAATGTGGCTGTGAGGTTGTTGGAAGCTTCCCTCAAGGGAAAAGTGTTGCAATGGTTTAGAGGCTTAGCAGTTGGTTCTATAGCTGATTAGGATGGGTTGGGTCAAGCCTTGACCAATCAATTTGAAGATAAATCAGATCACCTCTCATTAGTTGAGCATTTGACTACTATTAAAAGGTCACCCCAAGAATACATGATGGATTTCAATTTTAGATTTCAAAGGACATGGAATAGAATACCAGCCACAATCAGACCTTCAAGCCAACATGCTTTTCTATACTATCTAAGAGCCCTTAATAGTGATATCTTTGTTATGATCCAATCCATGGGAGGGACTAATTTACCAGCATCATATGATCTTTCCATAAGAGCTGAAAATAGCCTAATCCAAGCAGGAAAGATAGCCCCAAGGCCTCCAATGCCTATTTTTCCTAAGCTTCATCCTATTCCTGAAGCAATTCTAGCCTTGGTATCTATTCCACCTCTCCTAGCTCCTTCTCAACAAGCTGTTAGCCCAGTTGTGAATCAATCCCAAGAGTTGACCGAGATCAAAAAGGCCTTGCAAACTATTACTAATGAGCTGGTTAGTCTAAAGAAATAGTAGTCCCAACCTTACCAACAACCCTATCAATAGGCTTATCAACAGCCCTATCAAAATCATTACCAGAAAAATTGACCCCAATACCAACAAGGCCAGCAAGGCCAAGCAAGAAATTATAACCAAAAATCTAGCCAGCCTTATAATCCTAACACTCCTAGTGCTTCTAGAGAGCTGGTTCCTATAGCTCAGAATAACATGGCACAAGAATATCAATGGGGCTGCCCATATAATCAGCAACATATCCAAGGGATGTGTCCTAATGGCTATGCTCAAGCCCTCATGGTGTAGAACAATGTGATGATGCCACAGGAGATGGTTCAAGAACCAAAAATTCAATAAGGCCCGATTGCTACCCCAAATGAATCACAGACACCTAAGGTGGCACTGGTTAATTTTTGGAAAGAATATTTTTGCAGGATGAGTTCTTCCACAAATGATAATCCAAACTATGTTCCAGTTGCAGCCAACACAAGGTCTAAGAAGAAGGCTTTGGAGGTTGAACAAGTGGCCTCTACTAGTTAGAAAGCTCCTATTGTGAATCCACAACCCAAGGTAGCTCACTCCAGTCCTAAACTAGTCAAAAGAGGCTAAGGAACTAGTCAAGGCAGCTACACAGTTGGTGTCTACACAAATAGAAATTGCTCCACCAAAAGGTCAGTCTAAAGTAAATTTGGGATCTTTTAATATTGTGGAGTAGATGAAGAAGACCTCTATTAATGTGCCTTTAATGGACACCCTAGAAATCCCTGGACAAAAGGAGCTAATGCTTAGTGAGTTGGCTAAGATTTCATCAAATCAAGAAGCTATTTCGAAACAGCCTAGGGTCCTAGTGGCTAAAACACCTCAAAAGGAGCAACAAACTGAAGAAGCCAGCTTGTAGCCCATTGTTGCCCCATAGGTTAAACCACCTCCTTTCTATGTAACTCTTATTGTTGGAGACTTCTTGGTTCATAATTGTATGATAGACTCAAGAGAAAGTAGTTCTATGATTTCTAAATAGTTAGCAAACCTCCTAGGATTGTCTTATGAGCCAATAGATAGACATGTTGTTCAGTTGGATAGGTCATCAGTTAGCACCATTGGAGTCATTAAGGACCTAAGCCTCACTCTACATGAATGTCCTAACTTCTCCATTCCCCAAGATGTCTATTTCATAGATCTACCCCCTCACTTTGTTGTTTGTCTAAGTAGAGAATTCACTGCCAGGTTAGGGGGATATCTCTCAGCTGATTGGTCCCACCTATATTTCAAAACCAGGTACGGGACTAGGGTTAGAATCAAGTGTGAAGATTTTGCAAAAAATCATGTTGAACCTTATACCCCAAGCCCTATAAATGCCAATTTGATGTTTCATGAACAAGATCTAAGTGATTCTAAACCTAAAACCATCATTGAAAAGATTCCTGATATTGTCCTAAATGAATGGGCTAAAAGAGATTTGGAGGAGGATAACCCTTTTAGAAACATGGAGATTTCTGGTATTGGAATGTATATCATTCATGAAGAAGGTTTTGTGATTCCAGATTTGATAAAGAAGGAAGATAAGCTTTCTAAAGATTAGAATGATGATTTATGGTAGTTATTTTTTTATGGTGCCAAAAGCAAAGTTGGTTCGGGAGGAGGAGCTGTCCTAATTTCTCCAAAAGGGAAAAGGTATTACTCTGTAGTTCACTTTTCTTTCATCTACACTAACAATAAAATAGAGTATGAGGCCTTGATTCATTGTTTGGAATGGGCTAGACAAAGAGGAATCAAGTGCCTGAAAGTTATAGGTGATAGTGAGTTAGTGGTCAATCAAATTCATGGCACTAATCTCACAAAGAATGATACACTTAAGATGTATAAGCACAGGGTTTGGGATTTAATAGAAGATTTTTGTGCTTTTAATCTAGTTTCTATCCCAAGAAATTAGAACAAATAGGCAGACAAGATGGCTTCCATGGGAGCAGAATATGATATTCCAAAAGAGATCACAAGTCCTGACTCGTAGCATGTGAAGGTTCTGGTAAGGCCATCTTTACTAGACAATCAGGGGAGCTGGCAAGTTTTTGAAAATGATGAGTAGATTTTTAACTTTTTGATAGAATAAGCTGAGTTCTCTAAGGTTAACCAGAACAAGGATGCTCACCAATATAATGACCAGATGCTACCATTGAAAAGAAACAAGCTACCCAAGGGACTGGTCACCCTTGGGTCCATTTTTAACTCTGATGATCAACTCAAAGGAGACAAAGCTAGTATGATAGTCAAAGAAGAACACTACTAGTCTGTGGAGAGTCTCAAAGACAAATCTCTTAAGTTAGGAAAGGTATGCACTCAGTCGGAAAAGCAAGCCTTTGTTTCATTATGTTAGGAGTTTAGTGATGTTTTTGCATGGGAATACTATGACCTGAAAGGGTTTGATCCCCATTTAGCCCAGCACACCATTGGGCTAGAACCCCATGCCAAACTAGTGAGACAAAAGCAGAGACCTATCAATCCTAAGTTAGAGGTCTTGATGAAAACAAAGTTGAGGAAAATGATCGAAGCTAGTATTATTTTTCCCATTAAACACACCTCTTGGGTTTCCAACCTAGTACCAGTTAGGAAGAAGAATGGTGAAATCTGGTTATGCGTGGATTTTAGAGACCTTAACAGAGCCTCACTCAAAGATCATCACCCATTGCCATCCATGGAACAAATTTTGTAGTATGTCTTAGGGCCTGACAGATTTTCTCTGTTAGATGGCTTTTATGGCTACAACCAGGTCCTGGTTAAAGAAGAAGACCAATATAAGACAACATTTACCACCAAGTGGGGTACCATGGCATACATGAAGATTCCTTTTGGGCTATCTAATGCTAGTGCTACATTTCAAAAAGCCATAGAGATGGCATTTTCTGGTTTGATGAACAAGTTCATGCTAGTTTATTTGGACAATATAATGGTCTTTTAAAAGGACACTAATGATCACCTAGCTCATCTGAGGGAGATCTTTGAGAGGTGCAGAGAGTTTGGAGTTTCGTTGAATCCTAAGAAATGCATTTTTTCTATCCATGAAGGCAGATTACTAGGGAACATTATTTCTAAATAGGGGACAACAATTGATCATGAGAGGATAAAGGCCATTATGGCACTACCCCTTCTAGCTCATAAGAAAGGATTGCAGAGTTTTCTTGGAAGAATGAACTTCTTAAGAAGATTCATTCCAAATTTTGTAGCACTACTAAAGCCTATGACCCAGATGCTAAAAAATAACTCAACTTTTCATTGGACAAATGAAGGAAAAAGGTGTTTTGAGGAAGTCAAGGAAGTGATTGCCTCTACTCCTACTCTGGTAAACCCTCAATTTTTCAAAGATTTCATCCTATATGCTTTTTGTTATGTATGTGGAGCCTAATCAAACTTATCCATGGGGTCAAGGGGTAGCACCCCTTGTGGGGCCCCTTGAGGGGCAGCACCCCTCAACACTAAGAATGACTTAATAATATTGTAAAATTTCAGCCATCTATTTTCTATTAGTCAGAGTATTTTTACCCTAATTTCATTATGTCAAAAATACTTGTAAAAAGGGCTTAGGGTTTGAGATTGAATGTATATGGGATTATTGTAGCTTCCTATAGCGGTATTGAGTTGTAGGTTTCAGATTGTAATTGTTGGATAATAATAAAGATATTAGACTCGCTGTTGGTGGATGTAGCCTAGGGATTGGGTGAACCACGTTAAATTTTGTGTTATTGTGTTCTCTCTTGTTTGTTAATATTTGCATTTTCTACTTATTATCCTAACAAGTGGTATCAGAGCGAGGTTATTTTGTTCATTCTTTCATCTATTCTCTGAAGCAGGTCTCACGAGTTAGTGGGAGAGTCTCTCGATTAAGTGGGAGAAATGGCAGATGATGGTAGGTTGAAGGTTGATAAGTTTAATGGGTAGAAATTCAAGTTATGGAAGTTACAAATGGAGGACTATCTCTATCAGAAGGATCTATGGTGGCCATTAGAGGGAATAGCCAAGCAAGAGGCAACAATGTCTCAGGAAGATTGGGATATTTTGGATAGGAAGGCACTAGGGAGTATTTGTTTATGCCTGGCACAATCGGTGGCATTCAATATTATTACAGCAATGAAAGCTAAAGATCTGATGGACACCCTAGCGAAGTTGTATGAAAAGCCTTCAACTTCAAACAAGGTATTTCTTATGAAGTGTTTATATAATTTGAAAATGGTAGAAGGTGGATCAGTCACTGATCAATTGAATGAGTTTAATACAGTTACAAGTTAGTTAACCTCAGTTAAAATTACTTTCGATGATGAGGTTAGGGCTCTCTTGATTTTGTGTTCTTTGCCAGAAAGCTAGAATGGCTTGGTAATGGCTGTTAGTAATTCTATTTCTGGTTCAAATACCCTAAATTTTGATGATGTTGTTGGTGTTATATTGAGTGAGGAAATTCATAGGAAAAGCTCAGGGGCATCCACATCGGGTAGTGTATTGAATGTAGAAAGTAGAGGTAGAACAAGAGATAGAGGAAACAACTTTGGAAATCAAGAGGAAAATCAAAGACAAAGAGGTCTGAATCCAAAGGGCCAAATGATTGTTGGTACTATGGAAAAATAAGTCATAAGAAGAAAGATTGTTGGTCTCAGAAGAAAGATCAAGGAGACAAAAATAATGGAAACAAGGAGGAAAATGTGGTAAGTAACAAATCCTAAGAGGATGCTTTGCTTTTGTCTTTAGAAAATGTTGATGATTCATGGGTGTTAGATTCGGGGGCTTCATTTCATGCTACACCCCATTAAATTTATTTTGTTGATTATGTCCAAGGGGATTTTGGGCTAGTTTATTTGGGAGATAATGAACCCTGTCAAATTGTTGGAAAAGGGAAAATTAAGATTAAGTTGCACAATGGAAATCATTGGCTACTACAAGAGGTAAGACATGTTCCAAGGCTAAGTAGAAATTTAATTTCAGCAGGGCAACTCACTAATGAGGGTTGCACAGTTACTTTTAATGATAAAAATTGGAAGATTTCAAAAGGTTCCTTAGTAGTAGCAAAAGGTGTGAAATTAGGCACCTTATATCTTTGTACAGGTCATATTATTCCCTCTACTTTAATTATTTCAGAGAAAAATGAATGTTCAGGAACAATTGCTGCAGTTGAGTAGGTAGAACAAGAGATAGTAGCTGGAGATTCTGAAATAGCACTATGGCACAACAGACTCGGGCACATGAGTGAGAAAGGTATGAAATTAATTCATTCAAAGAAAGCTCTACCAGGTCTGAAATGTGTTAATATGGATTTATGTGAAAGTTGTGTGTATGGAAAGCAAAAGAGAGTTAGTTTTGTAAAGAGTGGGAAAGAAAAGAAAGATGAAAAATTAGAGCTTGTGCATATAGATGTATGGGGTCTAGCTTAGGTATCTTCACTTGGTTGCTCTCAATATTATGTTACATTCATTGATGATGCAACTAGGAAAGTATGGATATATTTCATTAGACATAAATCTGATGTATTTGAAACTTTTAAGAAATGGAAAAGCTTGGTTGAAAATGAGACTGGAAAAAGATTAAAATGTCTCAGATCTAATAATGGTGGTGAGTATTGCAGCAAATAATTTGAAGATTATTGTGCCTCTACTAGTATTCGTAGACATAAAACTATACCAAGGACTCCACAAGAAAATGGAGTGGCTAAACACATGAACAGGACAATAATGGAGCATGCAAGGAGTATGAGGTTGCATGCTAGGCTGCCCAAAAATATGTGGGTAGAGGCTGTGAAAAGTGCTATTTATTCAATCAATAGAGGCCCCTCCACTCCTTTGGATTGTGGTATTCTAGAGGAAGCATGGAGTGGTAAGAAGGTGAGTTATTCTTTTCTCAAAACCTTTGGTTGTGAAGCTTTTGCACTTATAGATTCTAAAAATAGAACCAAGCTGGAAGCTAAGTCAAAGAAATGTGTATTTTTTGGATATGACATTAATGAAATTGGTTATAGGCTTTGGGATTTTGAAAATCATAAAATTGTAAGAAGCTGGGATGTCATATTCAATGAGAAAGTGTTGTACAAAGATCTGTTGCAGCAGCATGAGAAGAAAGAAAATGATTATGTAGTGCTGGATGACATTCCAAATGCTAATGTTCTAGAAATTCCTTATGCTTCACAACAATAGCAACAGCAAATACCACACACCCCAATGAATTTTAGACGGTCAACAAGGCTAAGTAGACCTCCAGATAGATTTTTACCTTCTTTGTATTCTATCTTATTAACTGATGTTGGTGAACTTAAATGTTATAATGAAGCTATGCAGGTGGATAAAAAACTTCAGTGGGAGTCTGCAATGACAGATGAAATGGACTCTTTGCTGAAAAATCAAACATGGGATTTATGTCAGTTACCTGCAAGAAAATGGGCTTTGCAGAATAAATGGGTTTACAGGTTGAAAGAAGAAGATGGAGGTAATAAAAGATTTAAAGCTAGATTAGTTGTAAAAGGATTTGCACAGAAACATGGTATTGATTTTGATGAGATTTTTTCTCCAGTTGTTAAAATGACTTCTATTTGTATTTTTTTAAGTATTGTGGCTACTGAAGATTTGCATTTAGAGCATCTTGATGTTAAAATAGCCTTTCTTCATGGTGATTTGAATAAAGAAATTTATATGGTACAACCACAAGGATATGAGGTCAAGGGTAAGGAGAGTTTAGTGTGCAAATTGCAAAAAAGTTTATATGGCTTGAAGCAAGCACCTCGGAAATGGTATATTAAATTTGATACTTTTATGCATGAGAATGGATACACTCGATGTAATTCTAACCATTGTGTTTATTTCAAGAGGTTAAATAATGACAGCTACATTATTCTATGTTTATATGTTGATGATATGCTTGTAGCTAGTTCTAACATGGATCGTATTAAGGGGTTGAAACAACAGTTAGCAAAATCTTTTGCTATGAAGGATTTGGGGGTAGCAAAAAAAATCCTTGGCATGAAAATTTATAGAGATAGGAAGAACAAAAAATTAACTCTATCTCAGGCTGATTATGTTGAGAAGGTGTTGCAGAGATTTTACATGAAGGATGCCAAAGCTGTCACTACACCTTTGCCTAGTCATTTGAAATTGACTAAAGAAATGTGTCCAAAGACACCAGAAGAAGAGGAAATAATGTCCAAGATACCTTATGCTTCAACTGTAGGGAGCTTAATGTATGCTATGGTATGTACTAGGCCAAATATTGCACATGCAGTGGGAGTCGTTAGCTGGTATATGAGTCAACCTAGGATTGAGCATTGGAATGAAGTCAAATGAATTCTCAGATATTTGAGAGGTACATCCAATAAGTGTTTACACTTTGGGGGCTCTTCTACTACTGTTCATGGCTATGTTGACTTAGATTTGGTAGGAGATATTGATACTAGACAAAGTACTACAGGTTATGTATTTACTATTGGTGGGACAATAGTGAGTTGGATTTCTCAATTACAAAAGGTGAATGCTTTATCTACTATAGAGGTAGAGTATGTTGCTGCTATAGAGGTAGCCAAGGAGATGATATGGCTTCAATTCTTCATGGAAGAATTGGGACATCCACAGGCAGATAATTATTTGTATTCAAATAGTTAGAGTGCCATTCATCTTGGAAAGAATTCAGCTTTGCACTAAAAAAAAAAGCACATACAGTTGCGATATCATTTCATTCAGTTAGTATTGGATGATGGATAGTTAAGGTTGGAGAAGATACATACAGATGATAATCCAATAAATATGTTTACAAAGGCAGTCACAAGGGAGAAGCTGAATTCCTGTTCAGCTTCGGTTGGTCTTCTAGACTGAATAGAATAAAAGAACAACTGAGTCCAGGTTGGTTTCATTATTCTAGTGGGAACTACAAGTTTTGGTCGATCAATCTCCAAGTGGGAGGATATTGTTGTGGAGTCTGATCAGTCTCCAAGTGGGAGATTGTTATGTATGTGGAGCCTAATCAAACTTATCCATGGTGTCAAGGGGCAGAGCCCCTTACCAGGTCCTGGGGTAGTGCCCCAGGTGGGGTCAAGGGGTAGAGGCCCTAAAGGGGTCAAGGGGTAGCACCCCTTGCGGGGTAGCACCCCTCAATGCTAAGAATGACTTAATAATATTGTAAAATTTTGACCATTTATTTTATATTAGTCGAAGTATTTTTGCCCTAATTTTGTTATGTCAAAAATACTTGTAAAAAGGACTTAGGGTTTGAGATTGAATGTATATGGGATTATTGTAGCTTCCTACGGTGGTATTGAGTTGTAGGTTTTAGATTGTAATCACTCCAGATAATAATAAATATATTGGACTCACTGTTGGTGGACGTAGCCCAGGGATTGGGTGAACCACATTAAATTTTGTGTTATTGTGTTCTCTCTTGTTTGTTAATATTTGCATTTTCTACTTATTATCCTAACACTTTTGGGGACACCAATAGTATCTCTGCCATGTTAGTCCAGCAAAATGTTGAGAAGCAGGAACAACCAGTAGCTTTCTATAGCCAAGGTCTAGATGGTTATGAACTTAACTACACTCCTGTAGAAAAGCATGTCCTAGCAATTGTGAGGAGTTTGAAAAAATTCAGACACTTGTTATCCAATAACACAGTGCACCTAATGGTTGCTCACCCGTGCATAAAAGATTTCCTGCTAAATAAAGACTTAAGCCACAAGAGGGCTGGTTAGGTCACTAAAGTCATGGAGTATGACATTCAAATTAAAGTGACCAAGCTGATTAGAGGAAAAGGGCCATGTGAATAGCTCAATGAGGGAATAATAGACCCAAACCAGCAAAAGGAGGAAGTTATTCTAATGAACTAGAATGCAGAGTAGAATGCAAGCTGGACAACAGAGATGAAACATTATCTCTCAACTGGTCAGTGCCCTCAAGGCCTTGAAAGGAGTAAAAGAAGGTACTTTAGACTCCAAGCTATTTCATTTATCATTATTGATGATGTTTTGTATAGGAGAGATCATAGTGGTGTCTTATTGAGATGTGTTGAAACCAGTCAAGTAGATAGAGTACTAGAGGAATTTCATGATGGAGGTTCTGGAGGACACTTTGCAGCTAGAACCACTACTCTGAAAGTGATGAGAGCAAGGTATTATTGGCCTAGCCTATACAAAGATGCATTTGATTGGGTAAGGAAGTGCAAGAATTGTGCTCTATTTTCTAGAAAACAAAAGTTAGCAGCCCTCCCTCTACATCCCATCAAGGTGGAGTAGCCTTTCTCCAAATGGGGATTGGATTTCATTGGACCTATCAACCCCCCATCTAGTGCTAGACACAAATGGAAAGGCTTGTTTTTGAGGTCTCTTTCTACCTTGTACATTAGTAAGTGAGAAGTTTCAATTTTCTATGTTCCCTAAGTGCTTGGAATAAGTTTTGTTTCCATTTTTTCAATTTAGTTTTCTTTTAGTTTGGTTTTTAGTTTGGTGTGAGTAGTAATAAGCCAGAGAGGTTATCTCTAGCAGTTAGTAGTTTTGTCAGCAAGGAGGATTGGTTGTCCAAAGGAACTAGGTTCAGTTTGAAGCTTACAAGACTCTGTGCCCAATGGATTGCGTCAGGGCCACTGGTTTCCATGTTTAGCAGGCTGACATCCAGCAGAAATCGCCAAAATGTTACCCAAAATTTCCTATCATATAATTTTGGCTTGTTTTCATTCGTGAAGTAAATCTAAAATTTTTTATGGCTTGTGCCCTTAGCCCCATGTTCTTCAATGTGTCACCATGCTCTATTCATGATCGCATGTGCTTAATTGTAGAACCCAGGGAGCTATTTAGGTTTCAGGGTCTGCAGGAATAGCTCATTTTATGTCACAGGGTTTAAAACAATTGTCTAAGCATAAAACCCTGATGTTTTCTACCTCTTCGTTACCTTTTTTGAGGTTTGGAAAACTTGGTTGTTTTCTACCTTTTACACCTTTGCACTTCTTCTCTAATGTCATATTTTCCTATGTGCACCACTGTGATCGAGTGGGGCCCGATTCTTCATGACTGTAGTCGCTTGATCTCCAAGGCGTTAAGTTTTTATTCATCGACTGGGCAACTGTGTGTTTATGAGGTCTCTTGTTTTTGGTAGTTAGGAACTTTTCATTTGGTGACCCAACATTCTCTTCAATCACATGTTCATGCAACCCTGATGGTTTGTGCCTTAGCCTTCAGCGATCCGATGAGCGGTTATGTTTTTCTTGCGGTCTCAGTTGTTCAACGGTTCATTTGTAGTCAAGATATATGGTTGTCACATATTTGTAAAACTTAATCTTGTTCCTTGCGATCATGTGACAACCTTCGATCTTCCATACAATGCAGTGATTCTGACAAGTGGGCCCAAGGTGCCAGTCATGTGGTGGTGCTCATTTCTAGGTGGCGATGTGGCAGCTGACAGTAGGACCTAAAATATTTAGGTGGAATGGTAGTATAGTAAAATCTAATGGTTGTTTCTTGATCATAAGGAATATTCTTTCTCCTTGTGAACATGAAACCACCATCTGATTTAAAGTCAACAAAGAGGTGGGTCCACTGCTGGGTTGTGCTGATTTATCTATTTCCCATTGAGTGAGAGGTAGGTGATGTGGTCGTGGAATTTTCAAAGGGGTGGTCGACCATTGTGTTGATTAATGTAGGCTACCGATCTGTCAGGAAACATATGATCGACGGTCATGTTTTAAACTTGAACCTAGTAGCTGTTGCAACTAAATTTGAGTCATGTCAGCATTTTCTTCTGGGAGAGGGTTTTTGAAAAATGATTATTGTATATTCTCCCCTTATGTGGGTTGAGGATTTTTGAGGTATATGCTAAGTCCATAGTTTGTGCTAGGGCATAAATGGGTCTTTATTTAATGTTTTTATTTTTAAAATGTGTCTCCCTATTTTGGGTTGAGACCATTTTAGAAGGAAAATTTAATCCATTTTCATGTCATAGGGGTTATGTCAAAATGTAGCAATCATCACACATATTATTGTAAATTCTGGCAAATGGTATTTTTATAAACCATTGTCAGAATCTTTCGATGCATGACTAGTGGATAGAGTGGTCTCCTTTGACTATCTATTTTTAGGGCCCCAACTTTCCTCACCCCCTAGAACCCAAGAATGTAGCATTCAAATTATGATATAGCTTCATGGGTCTTTTATTGACTCTTTTTCTATTCTTAGGAGGTAGTGGAATTTGAATGCAGATTCCTAGGTTCTTGTTATATACCTCTCACTTTTGGTGATTGAGGTTAGCTCTTCATTCTTTTCTCTCTAATATGAGTGTTGTAGCTCTGAGAGACACAATTGTACTTAGTTTCTTTTCAGCAATAAAATTGATCCTTCTTGTCCCCTACAATTCTGGATTTTCTTTTGAATCATATGCAAGACTACTATGATGTCTTTGTGTCCTTAATTTGTATGTTGATTCAAGTCAGTTCTCAGGAATTCATTTTAATTCAGTAGTGTAACTTGTGTGCAATTGAGAATATCAGAGTTGTGGAGTTTTCTCACTTTTTTGTATTTCAAGTACCTGGTTTCATTAAGAACTTTAAGGAAGCAGAATCAAGTTGTGATTCAAGTTTGTTTTGTTGTTGGAGTAAACTTGTTTCAGTTGTAGATCTCTTTAGAATTTGGTGGATCACCTTTGTTTTCATTCAATTGCAGTTGTTTATTTTTATGCACTCTCCCCCTTTCCTCCTAAAAGTTAGTTAGTTTCAAGTGATCCAAAGGGAAGCTGACCCTTAATCCAAAGGTCTATTCTTGGATAGGTTACCCACAGCTTGAGAATAGTGCCATGTTTCACGAGATTGCTAGGTTCTACACTTAGCCATACTCGGGTGCAATCCCTAGTGACAACATGTACCTCTTTGTTTTGATTTAGCTTACTCATTGCATGCAATGGGGCCTCCTTGTGGCTTCCAACCATGTTGTGATGTTATGATATTTACTTAAAATCACAATAGTGACTCACCAAGTGTTCACGTAGACATAAATGCAGCAATTTACTCTCTGCAACATTGTTTTGAGTGCACATGTCCTATAGTATAGTTTTTCTTTTAGAAGTGTATGGCTTGACTATGCACATGCATAATTGTAGATGAGATCAGTAATAGGATGCCATTCATTGCTTACATATTTTTTATCTAACCCTCATCTTGCTTTTCTTTGTAGGTTCTGGATCACACAGGGGCGCACTAGATTCATACTCGGGTCAAAAATTCATCACTTCAGGTAATGTCTGGCACCCTTATTATTTATGTTCATCCTCTTATGTATGTCTGTACTCTTGAATTTTCTTCTGAAAGTTATTTTCCTTGTATAGTATATACAAGTTATTTTTCATATATATACATGTAATCTTTAGATGCAAATTTTTTTTTTCCTTTACATGTATCTTTGCATGAAATGAACACAAATTAAGAAAGATCATCTAATAATGCAAACTAGGGTACTATAGTCACTCATCTAGTAATTAGTTCCCCAAACCATTACTAAGGGTTGAACATAATTCTAAGTCCCCAAACCTATTGTTCTATGTGTCCTTATTGCCTTCGTAATTTTGGTTCAACCCCTATAGGATGCCCAAGCCTAGAGGCCAAAGAAAGTACCCAAGAGAACTTGAAAGAAAGATGAATGAAACCATTGTCCTTATGTGGGTAAACCCATATAAGTTTTCTTCCTTTGCATCACAACTCCTACTTGAGGATCCACAATCATGTATTTATGTTTAAGACTTATTATTACCTTGGTCCTTTTGAATCTTAGGATGACATCTCAATTGGGAAAGGCAAACCAAAACCTTTCATAGACCAATAAAAACCAAGGCATGTGGGTGCTATTATATTGTACAATTATACTCATAAAATATATGTATGGTTATAAAATTTCATGCCTTGAAATTTTATAACATAGTTCCTCTTCATCAAAATATAATGGAAGTAGTGATTCAATGCATCTACCCACATTCTATGTGCTTTGAGCCAATGAAATTTTTATCATCATGATGAAGTAATAATGCATTAAATTTCTTACTGATGTCCCTATTTGATTGGTCGGTGCTCTGTTTGTTATATTGCTGCTATCAAAATAGAATGCCAATGGTAATTCAATGCATCTAAAACCTCAACAACATGGTAGCATTGATCCAATAACATAAAATACATTACAAATGCCAAGCTCACGGTCTCAATGAAATAAACAATGTATAAAAAAATATATGGTGCACAACAACAAGAAGCATGCAATGACAACAATAACATTGCATGATGCCTGAGCTCAAATTTAAAATAGTAAGTGTATTAATGTATGATCTAATAGCAATAACCTCATTGATCATTACCTTTCACTTCTCCATCATTATAGAAGAGATAACTACCTACAACTATATTTCATAATTCCTCCTTTGAAGTATATATATATCAAGTATAATTATGAGTTTACATCATATATTTAGTCTTAATAAAATCTTATAAAACAACATAAAACTAACCCAAAATACTTTGTCTTAATAAAATCTTAATAAAACAATATATTTAGTCTTAATAAAATATTATAGAACAACATATATTCTGTGAAGTGTTTGATCTCTCTTTATTTATTTTGTTGTTTTTCTAGGGCATCATGCATTATTTATGAGCTCACTGTTTGAGCACCTCATGTCCCTATGTGATTGGCCGGTGCTCAAACAGTGAGCTCATAAACAATACATGATGCCCTAGCTTGTAGCTCGCGAACCATCAAGACATTTCCTCATGAAATGATCATAAACGGGGAGTACCACATAGTGAATATCAACAACAAAACAAATAAAGAGAGATCAAACACTTTACACAATGCCTTGAAGGTAATAGTAATGATGCCCTAGCTCTCAAAGCTTGCCGGTCATCAAGCATTCCAAATGAAAAGATGTAAACAATGCTAGTATTAAATAGTGAGCTCATAAACAATGTATGATGCCCTAGCTTGGAACCCATGAGCCATCAAGACATTTCCTCATGAAATGATCATAAACTGGGAGTACCACATAGCTAGTGAATATCAACAACAAAACAAATAAAGAGAGATCAAACACTTCACACAATATATGTTGTTTTATAAAATTTTCTTAAGACTAAATATATTGTTTTATTAAGATTTTATTAAGACAAAGTATTTTGGGTTAGTGTTATGTTGTTTTATAAGATATTTATTAAGACTAAATATATGATGTAAACTCAATATAACAAATAGAGCACAAACCAATCAAATAGGGACATGAGGTGCTCAAACAGTGAGCTCATAAATAATGCATGATGCCCATCAATGATGCCCTAGCTCTCAAATCTCGTAGGTCATCGAACATTCCAAATGCTAAGATGTAAACAATGCCACTATTAACATTCATATTGTGCCATTAAATCAACAAATGCCATCAAAATGAAATTGAGTTAATGAGAAAACAAAGCTCAAATGCCTACCTCAAGTGCTAGTTCCCTCTTCCCACATGATGCTGGCCTCTTTGTGCACGCCAAACTTGAATGCCCTCTTCATGCCATGCAAAAGTGCAGTGCCATCTTCGCGGCAACTCTTTGAATTGACAAAAAATACAAATGACACTTTTTTTTTGTTTATAACCAAGCTGGTGTCACAATTAAATCAAAAAATGCCATCAAAATGAAATTGAGTTAATGAGAAGACAAAGCTTGAATGCCTGCCTCAAGTCATGGCTGCAATATGAAGATCAAATGCTAAGGAACTATTTATAAAATTTCAAGGCAAGCAATTTTATAACTATACAAATATAAAATTTCAAGGAATGAAATTTGACCTCTGATTTGACCTTGATAATGTCCCCTCCATTGCTTATGCTTGATCATGTCTACCTTGTGTTGATGGGCATGGTGGATTACTATTGTGGATGCATCATTTGGAAATGATGCCATAGCAACACCAGATGGAACAACAACATCTGGTGTTGTTGTTGCACTATTTGGACAATGCAGTCACAATAATGATTCACCAGGTGTTCAAAGAGACATAAATGTAGCCACAATAGTGATTCACCAGGTGTTCATAGAGACATAAATGTAGGGATTCATTTGGATTCTAGCGCCTATACACTGCACATGTTCTTGAGTGCACATGTTCTATAGCATAGTTCCTTTTAGAAGTGTATGGATTAACTATGCACATGCATAATTGTAGATGAGGATCAATAATAGGGTGTTAGACATTGCTTAGATCCTTTGGATCTAACCCCATCCTTTCTTTCCTTGTAATTTTTGGATCATACATGAGCATACTGGATTGAACCTAGGGTCAACACTTTATTACTTCAGGCAATATCAGGTACCTTCATTATTTATGTTCATCCACTTATGTATGTTTGAATTCATTCATATTCTTCTAAAAATTGGCTATACTCATATTCTTCTTGTGTCTGAGTCTTCTAACTCCATTTGAATAAACATACATATGAAATCTAGAGCAATACATTAATTTTATAGTGAATTCATGATTTATAATGCCCCTTGATTTATAGTGAATTCATGATTTATAATTCAGTTGTAGCAGCTCAATGTGTTTGAACTCAAGAATACCCCTTAGGAAGTAAGTGTATAAATGAAGGATGAAACACATAGGAAGCTATGAGAAGCTATGAGAAGGTGACATGAAGCTAATGAAAGGAGGCATCTCAATGATGTTATCACAGGGGATTCTTTTTGTTCCCTGAAATGGAGTGAGCTAATTCTAAAAGTATAAATAGATAATTTTAACAATGTATAAAGTGCTTCATAAGATGTAATAAAAACACTAGTGGCAAGGCATGAGAACTATTTGATGAAATGCCACAATATTGGCATCTCATGCAATGCTTAGATGTTTAGTTATATGCAATGCTGAGATATTCAAAATATTGTTGGATAAACAGATAATTTTAACAATGAATAATGTCCTTCATAAGATATAATGAAAACTATGGAGTGAACTATGTTTGTCTGATTATATAACTATTATCTAATGTCAAGTATCCCAAACAGTCTCATGGAAAAGGTACTAGCGAAAAGGTATTTGTCAGAATTGTCTTCCTTGAGTGAGGAAAATCTAGGAATGGAAGAAGAAAGTGAGACATTTAGTATGTGTAATTCAATGAGATCGACTCAAGGTCAAAAGATCAGAAAGAAATTCAATAAACGCATGAAATTTTTCCTTGCTCAAGGGGGTCATGTTCTTATGATGATGAGAGCAAAGGTGACCCCGAGCTTCCATTTAGGTACAAACATCTATAGAAACAATGGGTCCCCAATGAACTTCCTCCAATAAACATTGATTTTTGTGTTTAAGAGAGGATATATCACATAGCACCATCTTCATTACATGGTTTGGGTCTATTTTCCATGGATGGCATAAATGTCTCTTACAACAAAGTTGTTGAATTGATGGAGTATGTCGGACTTTGTTATGATTACAGTAGTTGGATGGAGATTTTTAAATATAAAAAAGTATGTGTAGGTATGTACTCGCGGAAAATTATATACAACAAAAACTTGGTGAACAAAGCAAAAAAGTAGCTATATATGTTGATGGAAGACCAAAAGCATCAGGGAATATTGTAGGTTTTATAAATAGTACATGATCTATGTCAACTAAGAAGTAACCCAATTACATATTTGAGGTGCGTGAGGGAAATTGTGTATTTGTATGTGTGATCAAATCAATACGCGGAGGTGAGGAGTTTCTTATTGATTACAATTTGAATCGCATAGATACAAAAAACCCCATCACTATCATGGACAAGGTGGTACACATTTTGATAATTGTCCATTATTCAACGTAACTTAGAATAAGAATACATGTTTTAACATGTCTGAATGATTTTTTTTGAAATATAGAGCTATAGTATGGATCAATAGCTACACGATACACATGGCGGTGATAGTTCTCATGGGACTTCTTCTTCCCGACAAGTAAAACTCATTTTTATTGTACAAATGTACATACAAAAAAAATGTTAATGTGTATTTTTTGTTGTTCTACTATTTTGGATTGCTTTTAAATAAATGGCTAATGATATTGTTCTCACAAACAAGTGCTGATTAGAGAAAGGGAAAGGAACAAGTAGTCCACAAGGAGTCAGAGAATGAGCATGATCCATTTGATGTTGATTTTTTATTAGAATTTAATCTTATGGTTGCACTGGAAAGGGTCCTTCGTGCAATATCAAAAGAGCTATATTGAATGGCAAATATTCAACCTCACACTCCTGAAATACAAAGGGCAATAGATATGTTGATTGGCCATGTTCAGAACTATAGAGTAAGTATTAATGTAGTTTTTAATTATAACAAAAGTTCAATAATAATTTTTATAGTATACTATTTTATTTATGTCATTAATTAAAATATATGTGTTCTCTTTACAGGGGATGCTAAATAGATTAAAGGGCATTACCTTAGATGCAAATACTTTGGATGGTACATTGCATGTTTTATCCTCCATCTTGTCCATGGTTATCCATATTTTTTTATGCTCTAACAATATTTTTGTTCAGCATCTACTATTGAACCTATGTTGAGTACGATGCCCGGTATGAGGATCAGATCCACAAAGGTAGTTCTACCTGAAATGTCAGCAAGTACACCTACTATTGGTAAATAGACTCCTCTTTTTCTCTCTTATTTATCATGTGTTTATTTCACTTGAACTATATCTTCTTTCTTAGGGGGCATTTTGTAATATTGGATTCATTTTATGTAGGAGGCGATGAGGCAATTCTTGGATGTACTCGTGTTAAATGTATGGGAACAATACAGTGTGATCAATTACTTGTGAGTAATGAACATGGACTTCTCTCAAGAGTAGCCCAGCTTCCAGGTACTTTAAAGACCGATCCTTTCTTTTACTATACAATATAGTACTCATAACATAATGCACTAACCCCCTATGTGGTCCCTTGCAATAACTAATTATAATAATCTTGTAATTATCTTGCAGGGAATAATCTATTTTATGAAAAACTTAATGATGAATGTTTGCGCATTTTTGGGCTGACCATATGCACATGGTATCATATTTTGATTTCATTGCAAGATTAAATTTTGTTTCATCCCTTTCTTTAAGTATATTAAAAGGTAGCTTCACTTCATTTATGAATCTAATAGTGTTTTTTCTTAAAAGGTGGCCAGCACAAGATATAGGGTTAAAGAATAAACTCATTGACTCTATGACAACACTTTTTGGATCTGAAGTCTTTCATAGACTTAGACTCTTTGACAAAGAGGGCACTATTTTGAAGTATATTAGGGACAACTACAGGAGCCAAATAGAACACAACCCTTATTACGAGCTGCCTCACTATATTCCTATTAATGAGTGGATCTTAAAAAGGATGCACTTGAGAGAAGTGCAAGACATAGTGGACGAGTAGTATCACCCGAGGAAAGAAGGTACGTGATAATGTTAATAATGAAATTATGTCCTATTTACTCTTTGTACTTATGTGATCTAACATACTTCAAACATCACATAGGTTGCCTGACACAACAAAGGAAACAACAACAAGAAAACAAAAGCATGGGCAACACAGGCTTGGCTCGGGTGGATATTCAAAACTTGTTGCACGAGTTGTAAGTATTAGTAAATGAAAAATTGTATGCAAATATTTATAATTAAATTGCATTCAATTTAGTTTTGATGAAATTAACTACAATAAAAATTCATGATACTAATAAAAAAAGTAGGCCTTGGAGTTCAAAAAACCGATTACAGAGGAGGACAAAAAATAGGCTACAAACAAGGCTATAAAGTTGTGGCTGAACAATATTGAGCAATGAGTGGACAAGGTTCTTCTGTTGGATCTGTTGATTAGGTAAATGAGCTAATTGATTAACATTTCTCAATATTTGTCTTGTAGTAAATTGAATGAATAACATTTCTTAGTATTTATATGTAGTAAATTGAATGATTAACATTTCTCAGTATTTTTTTTGTATTTATATGTATATATTGTCGATAAATGAACTAATTATTTACATTGGAATGTAGCCTACCGATATTGATACTGCACTAGTCGAGCACGATGGAGGCATTGATTCTAATGTGAATTGTAGTACGCAAGGTATACATTTTCTATTCAAATTTTGATTAATGAATATTTAATACAAGCAAACATGTTAAATTGAATTTGGCATAGTAATAAAAATTTAATTATAATGTGTTGGGATTAATAAAACATTTTGTACTATAGTTTCAAAGGATGTAGAGGATGTTGTTCCTGATGAGTGTGTTGAGGTTCAAACCGCCGAGCAAGATGATTTGGTTGGACAAGGTAAAGAGCATCATGTTTATGTTTTTTAATGTATTGAAATGCTTGTAACAATAATGAATATATTTTTAAATTAACCCCAATTATGATAATATGTTTTTAATTGAAGCCTTTTATTTGTTATTGCAAAGGACCCACCTTTGCAAAGGACAGTGAGATCACGTGCACAGCTGAGAGGAAATGATGCTCTGGACATGGATATGCCTCTACAACAATATAAGGAAGCAGAAAAAAAGAGAAAGCGAAAAAAAATGATTCTCATTTATGCAACTTATTTGATAATGACTGATGCTTATTTAGATGTGTTTGAGCTTAGTTCCATGTTTATACATTGAGTTTCCTTTTATACACTATTGTAATGTTGGAGGGATTTTCGCTAAATTTTAGTGGATTTCATATTTTGGGAGAAATTAGTATTAAAATGTTCAATGGGTTCTTTCCTAAAACACAATACTTAAATCATCATCTTGTCTAGAATGGTTAATCAATTGTTTAAGGTGGATTAGTTGTGATGATGAGACACGCCATTTAGATGTTAACTATGATAGTCTCTTGGTTTTAGGCAATGCAGAAGGAGATGCCTAGTTCAATATGCAATCTCAATTGATATACATAGGATATCAGGTGGAGCTGAAAAACACAACAGGGTTGCATTTTTGATAGAGGTCTTTAATTGCGTATTTTAAGTTATAGACCATCGCGAACAT
Source organism: Chamaecyparis obtusa (assembly GCA_027943335.1). Classification (NCBI taxonomy): domain Eukaryota; kingdom Viridiplantae; phylum Streptophyta; class Pinopsida; order Cupressales; family Cupressaceae; genus Chamaecyparis; species Chamaecyparis obtusa. Next base: position 425,246 of record BSBK01003028.1, read on the forward strand.
TGTAATTTTGACCTATTAAAAAAATGTTAATGTGTTGTGTTTTTTCAACTCCATCTGCTATCCGTGCATATTCCACTTGTATTGCACACACATTCTAGATTCAGAGTGGGAAAAATCTTATTTTTGATGCGAGGTAGAGAAGCCATACACATAAGTGATGGAGTTGAGGGGAGATGAAGGAATACCAAACATTGAATTTGGAAATTTTCATCAGAGAAATTGCAGTGGAGGTCTGATTAATAGAGAAGATAGTAATGACCGAAGGAGAATGAATAGTGGTTACAGTTGTAGTGGGGAAGATAGTGGAGGCCATCCATGAAGAAACTTGTCGATAGAGATGGTGTACAAGAAACAAAGGAGACTAGTGTACTTTTTAATAATAACAAAAGTTCAATAATGATTTTAGATGTTAGCTATGATAGTCTCTTGGTTTTAGGCAATGTAGAAGGAGACGCCTAGATCAATATGCAATCTCAATTCATATGCATAGATAGTAGGTGGAGCTGAAAGACCCAACAGGTTTGCATTTTTTATAGAGGTCTTTGATTGCATATTTTAAGTTATAGAACATCGTGAACATTGTAATGTTGACCTATTAAAAAAATGTAAATGTGCTGGGTCTTCTTATCTCTACCTACTATCTGTGCATATTCTATTTGTGTTGCACACGCAGTTTCAATTCAGAGTGGGAAAATCTTATTTTCGATGTGAGGGAGAGATGCCAAACATAGAGAACATGCAAATAAACATGACAACTACAAAACATAAATGTAGGTATCACAATGGCTGAGAAACATAAATGTAGGCACCATGGTCCCAATTGTTTGGAGACACAACATTATTGAATGCTATACCCAGACGATGCAACATAACCACTACTCTTGTAGTTCTAAGAGGACACTCCGGTATAGAATTCAATTATGTTGTGTCTCCAAACAATTGTGACCATGATGCCTACATTTATGTTTCTTAGCTGTTGTGTCCTAGGACCCCTTATGATCCTTTATGACCCTTTACAATCCCTAAGAATACATCTTAGAGGTCTTAAAGTGTCGTAAAGGGTCATAAGAGGATCCTAGGAGGGGCCAAATGAGCTTCCACCTTCACTTGGTTGGCCCTGTTAAGTAGATAATGTTAAACTATTATTAAAACAAAGAGAAGCTCAATAATTTAAGGAGCAATGATCACTTTAGCTCACCTCAATAAGTCTTGACCCAAGATCAAGTCATATCGATCCATCTCAATGGCTACCAAAATCAACAGATCTCTGCCAAGAACCCAGTCGCAAAGAAACACCACAAACCACACTACAAACCCACTGTGAAGAGGCATCCAATGTCTCACAAGTCGCATCAAACAACTTGCTTTTTGTAATCCAAGTCTCTTATCTTGGTTCACCTAGAAGAAGACTTCTCCTAAGTCATCATAGACATCATAGTGATCTACAAATCCAAGTCTCTAGACTCAACTCAATAATCTACAAGCTGCTACCGAATCTACTGCAAAGTCATCGAATCTACTAATCATAACCAAATTTGCAAGAACACCAATTGAGTCAAACTCGATCGAAATATACATACATACATACATACATATATATATATATATATATATATATATATATATATATATATATATATATATATATATATATATATATATATATATATATATATATATATAAATTGTGAGTCCTGTCGCAATTACGACGTCAATAGTGTAGCGATGACAATTTGTCAGAAACATCCGATAGATAACCATCGGACCAATAGCATTTCTATCGGTAAACAATTTGCCAATAACGGTTAGGTGTTGGAACATTATGACAATTAACTGTTGTAGGTACAACATTTCTATCAGGTAACAAACTACGTCTAATGGAGATCAATTGAAAATGAGATGGCTACAAGTAGACCTGATGGTGTATTCATTATGTTGAAACCCCATTTTTGTGAAGACTATAGCCATCCCATTTACGATGCCAGTCATAATTGTCGGCATTTCTGACTGCAAAACTGCAACATCGGGTGGTGTCACTTAATTGATGGTATACTGTCTAAATTTAGACAATTAGCTGTCAGAAAAAGGTCTCAAATGTACTAGTGTGTCATGTTAACTTTTCTGGTAAATATTAGTAAAAATAAGAAAGTTATAGGTTTGCCGAGATTGAAGAAACCTGATAATGTGATGTGTAAACAATGCTAGTCGGGTAAAATGACAAAGTCTAGTTTCAAGAGAAAGACTTTTACTTCTGAAAATATTTTGGATCTGGTTCATACTGACCTTCGTGGACCTATGGGTGTACAAAGCTATTGTGGTGCTAAATAATTTATTCTATTTTTTGATGATTACACTAGGATGATGACTGTAATGTTTTTAAAAGAAAAATCTGATGCTTTTCAGCTGTTTAAGTGGTATTTGACTAAGGTTGAAAAAGAAATAGGTAGAAACCTGAAATGTCTGAGATCTGACCGAGGTGGAGAGTTTATATCAAATGAGTTTAATCTGTTATGCAATGATAAAGGAATCAAGAGGTAGATGTCTGCACCTAGAACACCTCCACAGAATGGTATAGCTGAGACAAGAAAAAAATCTATCATGGATTGTGCAAGGACACTAATGATGGAGAAAAATGTTGCACAAAAGTACTAGAAAGAAGCTATAAGTACTGCTATTTATACCTTAAATCGAGTACAAATAAAAAAAGGTACAAATGTTACACCTTATGAATTATGGCACGGTTATGCACCTAATGTAAAATACTTTAGAATCTTTGGGAGAAAATGCTATTTATTAAAAGATAATAGGAATGGAAAGTTTGATATAAAAAGTGATGAGGGCATATTCCTAGGTTATTCCACAAAGAGTAAAGCTTACAAGTTTTTGAACTCTAACACTAAAAAAATTGTGGAAAGTGTAAATGAGAAAGTTGACAAATATGCAGAGAAAAATGAATAGGAAAGCAAAAGAGAACCTGAAGATTATAGATCTTCTGTCTATATAGAAGGAGAGTTGAGTAACACACTTGCACTTGATGCAGAGTCATGGGTAAGAAATGTTGAGCATCAGGAAGTTATTGCCGAGCATCAGGAGGATGCTGCCAAACATCAGGAAGAGGTTGCTGAGAAATCAGAGGTTGAATCTTAAAATCTTACTGATGAACCTAAAGAGAAAGGAGAAAATAAATCTAAACCTACTTTGGCATAGTATGTAAGAAGACATCACAAGCTTGAGAAAATCATTAGAGATAAAGAAAGTGGATTTTTGACCAAAAATAAGTTGAAAGATCCTACATGTTTATTGTATGAGTTTGAGCCTAAGACAACAAGGGAGGCATTAGAAAATGAAGACTGGATTCAAGCTATGAATGAGGAAATAGACCAAATAGAAAATAATGATACCTGTACTCTGGTGCCAAGACCAAAAAACAAAAATGTCATTGGAACAAAATGGGTATTCAGAAACAAGATTAATGAACATGGACAAATTACAACGGAACAACTAGTAGACATATTCACAAAAGCTTTACCTAAGGATGCTCATGAATATCTTAGAGGTAAATTAGGGGTGCTTCGCCTAACTGAGGCTGCCTAGTCAAGCTAGGAGCACTACATCAAATGTGTTGCATAGAGTATTTGACAAATTGATGCAGTAAAGGTCACACTTTAGGAGCGGCCTAGAGTTGTGAAAAGTACAACAAAGCTGATAATCAGTCATAAGCAAAATGATAGAGGGAGAAATATTGTTACTGAACTAACAAGATGACATCTACATCAGAAAGATGCAAGTTCTAGATACTACTTTGGCATTATTATCAAAGAGGGAGAGATTCAGATGATAACACATAAAAGAGGAAGTAATTTAGAAAATCAAAAGAAAATAGAAACAACAAAGAGATTTAGAGGGAGTAATTGTGTGGACGGTCAAGCAAGCTAGGCTAAGTGATTCAAAATTAGAATGAAGCTAGGGATATTACAAATGTTTCTGATGCAATGACAAAGTTTTGGATTGTTTGGTGAATCATGTGTTATTCATATGGTGTTGCCATCAATGCCAAAGAGAGAGATTGTTGAAAATTGCAATTGAAGCAATTGTTGTATTTTCATTGATGTCAAACCTTAACTGGTAAGATAGTTGCTATCTAAGCAAGTACTATATCTATTGACTGATGAGAAGGATTAGGGAAAGGGTGATAACAATAGAACCTAGAGAAATGTTGAGTTATTTGATACTTCAATGAGTACTTGATTATGTGGCATAATGATAAGATAATGCATTGTTTATCTAAGTAAGAAGCAAGACTGAACAAGTAGGCTTAATCGAGTAAAAGTGAAGAAATCTAGTTTAAGCTGAGTGATGTTAGTGTCGACCAAGAGCTAGTATATGCTGAGTAAATTTAGTGTTGACCGAACATAAGTTTATTGTTGAGTGACAACATTAGTTGAGGAAGATAGTTTGAAGAGATGATCGAGCTACATAGTGATGACTGAGGAGTTGAACACAATATTGACCGAGCGTCAATAATTTACATTTGAGGAAGAATTTAGATTCCTAGCCGACTTAGTTGAATTCTTGGATTATGTAAATCGTGTTGACTTTATTAATTGAGTATATGGAGAATTTAATGCATGGTAAATCATTTTATTATGGATTCAATGAGGAGATTGAAGATGTTTCTAGAAGGATGTATGAAGGACTTAAATGTTTGAAGGATTCGATGAATCTGACCTAAACCTGAAATCTACAAAGGAGATTAAGTGGCAAAAGATGGATCTACCTATTGAAGAGGTATAAAGGAAAACCTAAGTATGAGGTTAAAAAGCATGCTGGAGTTGTTGATGTTATTGACTGATAAGTCTAAGAAGAAAGGCTGAAGGTGAAGGATTTGATCAGAGTTGTGATTGCTTGAAGGGATTTTTGAGCATATTAGTGATGGAGATGGAAATGGAACTCAGTCAGTAAGCCAACATATATGTGGGAATTGGATCTATTATTTGTAAAGTGAGTTGTATATTTTTCAGATAAGATACTACTGCTACTTTCTAACCACTGTATTGGTCAAAATCCTTTAATCAAGGTTGCATTCTAATGGAATGTACATAATTCCTCTAACAAGGCTCACTCCTAACAAGGTGGTTGAAATCCTTTAATAGGGTCACACCTAGCAGTGTGTTTGTAAACCTTTGATAGGGTTGGCTTTTCACAGAGCTCACTTCAAAAGAGTGAAAATATCAGTAACATGTTACAAAGTGGTTTTTCCCAAATTGGGTTTCCACTATAAATCCTAGTGTCATACTTGTGTGAATGTTTCTATATTCTACAAGTTAAATACCATTGGATAGTGGACTGCATGTTATATGTTTTTGGTATACATTCTTTAATGACCGAGTAGTGTTGGTGATTAGATCTAAGATTATTGAATTGCTTAAAATTTTAATTGATACATCTGGACCTAAGAACAACTGATTCATCCCCCCTCTCTATTGTTCTAAATCATATTAACACTTCACCCTCAATTAGAGATGTTGCGATATAGGTGATTCTTGGGTATTCTTTTATGCCCAAGTTAACTAGTTTGGTTTCCTCGATGAGAATGGATGAATATTTTGGGTAGTAGTCTTGGATGAGGGGAAGAGGAAAGTCTCCATCCTCCAGTACCTTAGAGAGGTTTTCACTAGAGGATACACCCTTTATTTTTACTATTTTGGAATCAGGATGTGCCCCAGAGGGGTTTTCACATAAGGATTCTCTTTTTTCTTTTTGATTTTGTGGTTGGAGACTTCCTCTTCACCAAAATACCACTTGGGGTTGAGCTGATAAAATTATGCCGAGTCTTGCTCCCAATCTAATTGTTGACCTATGGTGCCCTTGAATTTTAGGAGTGTTTTCTTGCTTTGAAACTCATCAATATGTGCCACACTTGGTTGATCCCAATCTATGAGGTTGGGGTGGAGGAGTGGGAGATCAATGAGGTTAATGGCGAGTTAGTAGAGGATAGAGTTGCCTAGGAAGGTTTCGTCATCAAAGATATCATTGTAGGACCATTTTTCCTCATCTTTTGAGATGTCTTTGACTTCCATGAGTTTGTTTTGTATATTCAAGAGGGTTACACTAGGCAAATTAGTGCCCCCAGTCATGATAGTGGGTCCTTGGATGTGCAAGCAAGGGGTATTAAAACCAAGGCCTTGATGTTGGGGGGTCTTGGATGCATCCATGGGTTCCTTCATTCTAGCCTCTATGGGTCCAAGGCTGCCACCTTCATATGGGGTATTTTTCCTTTAAATACCCTAGAAGATTAGTGTCAGGAGGGGGGATCCTTGTATATCCATTGGTTGATATCAAGTTCTAGCTCTTGACCATTCAAAATTCCATTGGATAAAAAATCATATGAACCTAGAGTCTTGATCTTGGGACCCTCCTGAGGGGCATTGGTTTGGTGGCATGGGTGCCCCTGAGTGTGTGGATCCAAAGGGAGAGCCCCTACTACAAAGGCATCAATGAGGCTATATTTTCCATAGCCCCTATTGTTGATCTTGACAGAAGAAAGGGTGGAGGCTAGGATTGTCTCTAGATCACAATGGGATTGGGAGGAACTGGCGAAAAATGTGCTAATGTCAATTCCAGGACAATAAGTGGAGTAGGGGAAGGAAGTTTCTATCATGTGATAGTATGTGAAGGGTTGGGGGTCTACATGGATGGTGATTTTAGTGCCTTGATATGGGAATTTGATGCATTGATGATAGGTGGAGGGAATGAATTTGATGGAATGGATAGACTAGTGGCTAAGGAGAATTTTGTAGGGGAGGTCAAGACCAACAATGTGGCATATGGTTTGTTGGGTTACAAGACCAATCTTGATGGGTAACACAATGGTACCTTCAAAGGTATGCTCTAGATTGTCATAGGCCTTGATGGTGATTACCTCATGAGAGATGTCTACTTGTATGAGACCAACCTACTGGACAAACTTTAATGTACAAATATTTAGGGTTGAACCATTATCTACCATGAACCTTTTGATGATGAAGTCATTAACCATAATGGTGATGTAGAGTGGGAGATTGTGATCAGGTTCAATGGGTGGCATGTAAAAGGCTTGGAAAGAGAGGGTGGAGGATGTGGATAGGTGTCCCACAAGGTTCATGAACTGGATGGTGTTAATATCCACAGGGACATGGGTCTCTTGGAGGGCATTATTGAGGACTTCCTAGTGAAGGGGTGATGTGTGAAGGAGGTCAAGGATGGAGATTTATATGGGTGTGTTCCAAAGGTGTTCTATTAGGTTGTACTATGCACTATGGATGGTCATGGTATTAGCATCAACAAAAGATATCTAGCCTATGCAGGTGGTAATGGCACATTGAATGTCAACACCATTGACATGGAATACGTTCATAGGTGGTTTGACCTATGAGATACAACCAAAGAATTTGTCATAGTTGATGTAAGTGGTGGTATAAACTTTCCTATCACCGTGGTCTCCTTGTTTTTCCTTTCCTTGGTTCTGGGGAGGGTTAGCATTGATTTGATTCTTACCTGCATTGTGTTGAGGAAACACATTTTGGTAGATTTACAGGTTGGCATTCAGTGATGTCTTGGAAGGGGCATCAACTATGATCTCCTTCTTGTCAATGAGGTCTTGATGTAGTGCTTTAGCTTTATGGACTTCATGGTGGTGTGTCCCTTAACATGGTGATAGTCGCAATACTCATTTTTCTTATACTAGGTTGGCTTAGGTGTCGATTCATCAAATGGTTGGGTTTGCGGGTATACAATTAGATTAGCACTAGCCATGTAGCAAAAAATAGCATCTAGGGGTTCTCTGAGGGGAGTAAATGTGAGGCTTGTTTTGTGCCTGGGTGAAAAATATGGCACTAGCATAATTAACAAGTGGTTGACAGGGCAGTTTTTGGTGGGTGAGAGCTTGTTGTTGGTATACAGGTGCTTTCTGTTGGTACATTGGGAGAGGGGGATTTGGACTAGCTACAAAAAATTGGACATGCTTGGTGTCCATGGCTCCATTTGTGAGCACATTCTTGTTCTTGTTATAGTAGCGAGATCAATTGTTGTTGGGCCTATCTTGCGAGCTCTCCTTGTAATGTTTAATGGCGCCATCATCCAAAAGACCTCGTTCGATGTCCATTCCTTTTCCTTTTATGCCTTGATAAATATGTGTTAGCGAATAGATTTGTCTTCTTCCTGTTAAATGAAAATAAATAAAGACTCTATATTCCTAAGACAAATGGTTCATCTACAGTTGGGTAAGCACAGGAAATTGCTTCCCTCTGAATTTGTAAGGTTTAGCTTCCTTTTAAGATTTTCAATGAATTATCAACAAAAAAGTAAACATATACACTTTTAACCATAAAGTGCAGAAGGAACTCTCAAATAATCCTAGGTATTGAGGTAATTTAAGAATCAACAAACTAATAAACCATGCTACGAAAGAACTGAGATTTACTAACTATTTATGAAAACAAAGGAACCTATAAAATAACTTAATAAAGATGAACTAGAAAGAAACTCAAAGTGACTGAGTGTGAATAACATATGCATAGATTTAAATGTATCAACTTCCAAAGCAATTCATACATTCTAGATTTTGATTCAAAGATCTAAACCATACCACGCATTCATATATTCATATAAGATTGGATCAAAGTCTAATAAAAAATCAGTCATAGCTATTTCAGAAAATAAAAGACTATGCTAACTATCTACTGCCAAAAAGAAACTATCTATTTCCTATCTGTATTTTCTAACCCTTTAACTATTCAATGCTCCAACATTAATAGTTTCAATTCCAAGAGAACCTCTAGAAAAAATCGGCCTCTAAGACACCAAAATTTTTTTTAAAACCAATTTACATAACTAAAAATAGAGTTTCCATACACGTGTCATTTAAAACATAAAACAAAGGAAATGTTGTCCCAAAAATCACTAACTCCCATCAAGGCCTTTTGACGTGGCGGTCTGTACGAGCTTCCAGGATCAGAACACGTTCACCAGTTCTTGAGCTGGCTGGAAATGCAAATTCTTCAGGCTCGAAAGCTTTGCTCAAGTCACATTATTTTCCCACCTCAACTCCCTAATCCTCTCTACCTACTTTGGCAATTGACCTCAGTTCAGCAGCAACATAGACTCCACATTTGCAATCCTGGTGAAATCTTGAACTATAGGCGCTTCATTTTCTTTGAGGGCATTCATGGTATCTATGAAGACTTTGACCATGGAATCTACATCCCTGTTACCCTCGTCAATCTACAAAATACTTGAGGGGTTCACTATTTTAATGTCCTTGAGGGTGTCTGCATGCATATCCAACACCTCTTTCTCTATTGCCTTGGCTTGGGAGACTACATCTTTGAACATTGTGTTTTTCCATCCGAAGTTCTACTTCAAGATGAAAAACATACATGGATCTACCAGCTTCATTGGATTCTCAGCTAAGAACTTAGTTATGCCATAGGTTTCTATTTCTCAGACCTGTGTGATGATCACTGTGCATTTTTCTTCCTCCATTTCCTAGTTTGGAACTAGGGTTTGTACCTCACCGAGTAATCCTTCTCCATCTAGGCAAGTAGATATGAACTCGTGGATGAAATCACTTCCTTCAGTGATAACATTATTTATCCAAGACTTCATGACCTCCATAAAAATTCTCCTATGCTACATCTACTTAACCAACCTTTGGCTTTCAACCGAATTTGGATCAAAATCTTGTGAAGACTGAGCTAGCGACAGTACTCTATCATCAGAGAGTGAGGAAAGAAATTCAGCCATGGTAGAAACTAGCTATTTCAACTCGCATTTTTCCCTCCCATCTTTTTGGGACTATCCAAGCATATGATCAGCTAAGAATTTAAATATGTGATCCCTAGAATCCCTAGTTAGAACACCACGTTCCATCTTCATAATTTCAAAGTCCTCAGCCTCCGATTCCTGAATTCCCTCTTTAGGCCTAAAAGTGGCTATTTCTACTGTCACCTTTCCAGTAGATGGGTCGGTAGATAGCCTAGCATCACTCTTCATTCTTTTTGATTTGGGGGTCTGGGTAGCATATTTAGTGATGATTTCTTTTAAAGGAAGTGACATCAGTTTGTAGCTCTTTCTCTTATTCACGGATTCAGTTAACCAGGGAGGAACTAAACCAGACATCATCCGGTTGTCAGGCATTTCAACCAGAGTACTTTCAACCTGAGGCATTTCTACATTAATGGTAAGGACCTCTTGAACCTTCTCTTGTTGATCTGATTAAAAGGATATATCTTCATCATTGATCTCAACATCCAGATAATCAAGCCCTAAAGATGCCATTTCAGAATGTCTTTTTGACCTTGTTCTAGGTTGTGATCTTGGTACAATAGGATGCCCACCTGGAACCACCTTCTCCTTTTCCTTTTCCTTTTGATAAGAATGTTCACATGCCTCCTTTTCCAAGAGGAGTAGAGTTACCCAAATATGACAAGTACATGGGTACAACTGATCCTCAAGATCATCTAAGAGAGTTTGGTGCGTTGTCCATGGAATTCATGCATGATCAAACGTATCTTATGAGACTCTTCCCTCACAGAATGGGTGGGCCAACTATGGAATGGTTTTGCCGATTACATCCTGGTATTCAAAATTTTGACGAGATTGCCAATCTTTTTCTTCAGCATTATTCTCACAACATCCAACACCCTATCAACATTCGTGACTTGTGTAATTTGAAACAATGACAGGGAGAACCTTTCTTGTCTTTTCTCCAAAGGTGGAGACAACTTTGTACAAAGTATCCTCGTAAATTGCCTGAATCTGAAAAACTTGATATCTTTTTAGACAATCTTCTTCCAAACTTTGGATATCAAGTACAATTACAAGGTCCTTTGACATTTGACAGCATGATCAAACAAGCTGTGAGGATAGAAGCCTTTATGGTCAAAAAGGGAGAATTAACTTTGAATAAAGATAATAAACAAGGATTCTCAATGAACAAGGCTAAAAGGGAAGTCTGTAAACAAGAATAGAGAGGTGGTAAACAATGGAGTGGTTGATAATGTCACTGCAAAACCTTCAAAGCCTATCTTTAATCTTACTTCTAGCATATAAGCGGCTAAGGCTGTTGAAAAGAATACAATAGATAATCAGCGAAGTTCAAGATTTTCTAGAAACAAACCTTGGGCTCCTCGACCTAAGCATGATTTCACTTTTTGGGAGAGCCTCTTGATGTAGTCTTTAAAACTCTCATACAAAATTAGATTCTCACTCCTTTGGAAAAGTGAACTTATGACCCACAACCAAGACCTCACTGGTGGAATGACAATGATTATTGTGACTATCATCAAAATATTGGTCATAAGACATCCACTTGTCTTCAGTTGAGACATAAAGTTCAAGATTTGATTGACAGTAGTGATATTGTTGTGGATGGTCATAATAAGAATTCTGATCATCAGGCGTTTAAGGATCCTTTTCCTCCTCATGAGAAAGGAGAGTCTTCCACAACTAAGAACAACAATGCTAAGGTGAATTACACTTACCCTTCTACTGATAATGTTATTAACATCATTGAACCTATGGGAGTTGAATATTGTGATGTGATCACTTTTAAGGGGAGTGGTGATGCTCCCAAGCCTAGAGTTCCTTTCATCTTATGAAATTCTACATCTTGTTCATCTGAATCTAAACAAACTCAAGATTGTGCAAATGTTGTCACTCGATCACATGGAAGAGTTGTTTTGAAAGGTCCCGATCCTTCGAAGCACACTGTAGACAAGGATACTTTGAGACAAAGCATAGATAAGGTTGCTCCAAAACAAATGATGGATAAGACTACCACTGGCCCTACCAACAAAGCTTCTAAATCGACTCCCACATCTAGCGTTACTAGTTATAGTATCTTAGATCAACTCCAGTGAACCAATGCTCAGATTACTATTTTTGAGTTGTTAAAAATCTTGCCTACTCATAGGCAAATTTTGGATAAAGCCCTCGCTGAAGCAAATGTCCCCAAGGATCTTGATCTAAACCAGTTCCAATCTATGGTGGGTCATTTGACTTCACCACATTATTTTTCCTTCTTAGAGGAAGATGATCATTCTTTGAACCACCCGCATAATGCTCCCTTGCACATAGAGGTTATGATAGGTCCCAAACGTGTCCATCATGTGCTTATTGATAATGGTGCTGGTCTTAACATTTGTTCCTCTAAATTGCTCACTCAGCTAGGTTATGATGAGGATTGCATAGACTCCCGTAAGAAGATTACCATAAAAGCTTATGATGAGGAAGAACGCAAGTCCCAGGGTTTAGTTGTGCTACCTATCCACATAGGTCCTATTGAGAGAGATGTTACTTTCCAAGTGCTCGACATTCCTTTAGCATACAACATTTTGTTGGGTAGGCCTTGGATTCATGAGATACAAGCTGTTCCATCCACATATCATCAATGCATCAAGTTCCCATTTCACAGGGCGGAAGTCACTATACCTGCAAACAAAAACCTCTCTTGTAATACTCTCATGCAAACTACAGATAGTTTTGTTCCAGCAAATAGGGACTCCACTGAGTTCTATGACACTAAGCTTAGAGAAATGGAGAAAACTTTGAAAATTAAAGATACGGGCATGGGAGAATATCAAATGGAACCTGTGCTATCTTTAGCAGCTTTACCTCCCTCTCCATGCTCTTATGGGAGACCTTCGAAAACTCATGGACTTTCTGATAATCCTCCTCAAACAATCTATGATGGTGCTTTTGTGTGAGCCTCCATACCTTTAGAAGATGAAGATGAGGAAAGAGCTATCAAAGCTTGGATCTATAAAGGAAAGGAGATATCTAAAACAACTACTCCTCCAGAGTTAGAACAAGAACCTTATAGTGAAGGTTTCAAAATCATGAAGCACTCTAGATACAAGGGAAGTGGTCCTATAGGGGTAAATGATAATGGATTGTCAAAGCCTATTGAAGCTGTAGGACATTGCCCAAAGGACACTACTGGCTTAGGCTTTAAAAAGACTCTCTTTCATTTGGGGACCAAGAAATTTATGTCAGCTCCTACGTCTAATTCCAAGCTTGAACCTGAGCATTAACAAGAAATTGAAGATACCACTCCAGAGATGAATCCAGAAAACACCTCTGATGAAGATACATTTCCATATCCTATCCCTTTGGATATTGCGGCACTCCTTGCTGAACCTGATGAGCCTATCATACCTATTCAAATGGTAGAGACTGATACTGACACGTGCTCTGAGGCTGATTCTGATAAAACTTCTTCAGTACATCAAGTTACATATGAGGAATGGAAAGCAACATTAAATGATGATCCCAATTTTATAGGTGAGGATATAGGCCACCATATTTTTAAAAATACTATGAACAAGAACAACTTCAGCAAACCATCAATGACACAAGGAATAATAATGAGACTAATGATGCTGCTAATGAAATTCCTACATCAAGTACGGACTCACATGAATATGAGTTTGACTCTACATCTGATGCCACTTATGATGTAGACATAGATACTATTCATGAGTATGAAAGACTCCTCGAAGTAGGTGAAGGGTCTGGCACTAGAACACATGAATTTGATGTTGTAGATGTCAACTTGTCTTCCGCTTCTGACGTAGGATCTCATAGGGATTCGAACACTCCTTTGGATGAGACTACTATAGGTCTTGACTTGCTTGTTAACACTTTTGAGGGTTATACCGTGAATGCAGTTGAACCAGCCACTACTTCCCTTTCACTCCACTGTCCTGATCTCATAAACTGGAACTCCCCTCTCGCATCCAATGAAGTCCTTACATTCTAGAATGATTATGAACTAGCCTATTACCTCCATGCTCTTGAACCTATAATTTCTTCCACCAGTGAATACAGTATCAGCATGATAGAAGGGGATATCAAGTACCTTAGTCAAAAAATAAAAAATAGAAAAAATAAGAGCTCTGATGGTGAAAACCACATTGTGGCAGTATCAGAGCCAAAAATAGTAAAAATAAAAGACGTATCTGAGGGTGAAAACCTCTCTGAGGCACCCAAGGATGAGATACTTGATACTCTACCAAGCCATTTTCAAGAAAGATCATCAGTTTTGATTGAACTGACACAGCCAGTGAACTTGGGCACTGAGGCTACTCCATAGATTATACATTTAGCACAGTCATTATCTACTAAAGAAAAAGAAGAGTTCACTAGATTCTTCCAACGCAAGAAAATAAACTTTGCATGGGGTTATTCTGATATGCCTGGATTGGATCCGAATCTAATCATGCATCATTTGTCCATCACACTAGATGTCAAACCTGTTAAGCAGAAGCTTCAAAAGATGCACCCTCATGTGGCACTATTGGTTAAAACTGAACTAGAAAAGCTCCTTAAAGCTGGTTTCATAAGAGCAATTGATTATGCCAAATGGATTTCAAACATTGTTCTAGTTACTAAACATGATAAATCCATTCGTGTGTGTATAGATTTCAGAGATCTCAATAAGGCATGTCCAAAAGATGATTTCCCACTGCCTAATATTGATATACTAGTAGACATGATAGCAGGATATGAGATGTACTCCTTGATGGATGGCTTCTCTGGCTATAATCAAATTAAAACTGCACCAAAAGACCAAGAAAAAACTACCTTCACATGTGCTTGGGGCACTTTCTACTGGAATGTTATGCCTTTTGGGCTTAAGAATGCTAGAGCAACATATCAGAGAGTTGTTACTACTATCTTCCATGATATGATGCACAAAACTATGGAGGACTATGTGGATGATAATTTAGCCAAGAGTATGCAGCGAAGAACTCACCTTGAAGATTTGGGTCCCATCCTTGACCGCATGGAGCAGTTTAGCCTTAGACTTAATCCCAAGAAATGTGCATTTGGAGTCACTTCTGGAAAACTCTTGGGTTACATTATCTCAGCCAAAGGCATAGAAGTTGATCCAGAAAAAGTTCAAGCTATTATGGACATGCCTCCTCCTAAGAACATAAGTTAGATGAGAGGTCTACAAGGAAGGTTGCAATCCATTTGGTGGTTCATCTCATAGCTAGCTGATAAGTCACAGCCGTTCACTAAAACTCTGCATAAAGGTGTCACCTATGAATGGAATGAGGAATGTGACAAGGGACTCAGTCAAATAAAACAATATCTTTCCAATCCACCCATTTTGATGCCTCCTATCCATGGGAAGCCGCTTATACTATATATTTCAGCCACAAGTACATCTTTGGGTACTCTCTTAGCTCAAGAAGATCAGAACAATAAAGAAAGAGCTATTTATTAAATCAGAAGAACATTGGTGTCCTATGAAATGAACTACTCTGCTATTGAAAAAGCTTTTCTAGCTGTAGTGTTTTCCTCATAGAAACTACAACATTATATGTTGGCTCACACTACAAAGCTTATTGCAAAAATTGACCCGCTAAAATACTTATTAAGCAAGGCTGCTCTCATGGGTAGGTTGGCTAAATGGGTCATGATCCTTAGTGAGTTTGATATTGAATATGTGGAAAGGAAAGCTATTAAGGGACAAGCGATTGCTGATCAGTTGGCAGAGGCTCCTCTACATGATCACCAACCTTTGAACATTGAATTTCTAGATGACTCCATTCTGCATCTCACACATCAGTCTTGGAGTATGTTTTTTGATGGCTCATTCACTCAACAAGGATCAGGTGTGGGTATTCTATTTATAACACCTCAAAACTATTCTTTGCCTAAGGCCTACAAAATGATGTCTCCTTGCACCAACAACATAGCTGAATATGAGGCTCTTATCAATGGTATGAAATTAGCCCTTGAATGGCGTATAGATGAGCTCAAGGTCTTTGGCAATTCTCAGTTGATCATTAATCAAGTTAATAATGTATATCAAACAAAGGATGACAAGCTAATACCCTACAAAAGAATGGTGGATGATCTTAAGTTATACTTTGCACATATTTCCTTCCAGCAGATTCCAAGAATAGATAATAAGGCGGTTGATGCTATGGCTACTTTGGCCTCAATATTACAAATGCCAGAAAATGACTTTAGGCATGAATTCTTGGTGGAAACATTATGCTACCCTACCTATGACAATCTTGAATCCAAGATGATCTATTTAGTCATTAGACATGACTCATCCCGCTACCACCATATCTACTCTTATCTTCGGGACCAAATTATCCCCGATACCTATACCTGGAATGAGAAATGTCACCTCATTCATACTGCTTCACGGTATGTCCTTATAGCAAATGACTTGTATAGATAGGGCCTAGACGGTACTCTACTTAGGTGTCTAGAGCTTGATGAGTCCAAACGTGTGTTAGATGAGGTACACAAAGGTATTTGCCGCTCTCATTCGAGTGGTCTGACGTTAGCTCGTAAACTTATTAGAGCTGGATACTACTGGCCGGATATGAAAAAAGAAGCTGTCCAATATGTCAAGACTTGCAAGTAGTGTCAATATCATGGGAATCTGATCCACGCTCCTGCTAAGGAGCTCAGTCCTCTCATTAGTTTTTGGCCATTTCAATAATGGGCTTTTGACTTGGTTGGTTAGATACACCCTTCTTCTTCAAGAGGACATAAATTCATAATCATTGCCACAGATTACTTTACCAAATGGGTCGAGGTAGTCCCTCTGATTGTAGCTAATGGAAGGACTATTGCTAAGTTCATTTTGAACTATATTATTTGTAGATATGGCATACCTTCATCTATTATCACTGACAATGGAGGATAGTTTAAGAACAAGGATTTGACAGACTTATGCACTAAATTCAAGATCATTCAGCATTGGTCATCTATTTATTATCCTCAGGGTAATGGACAAGCAGAAGCTTCTAATAAGACAATCCTAAAAATTTTGCACAGAACAGTTCATAAATCTGGTAGAGATTGGCATCTCCAGATTAATCCGGCTTTGTGGGCTTACAGAACAAGTATCTGAACACCAACGGGAGCCACTCCTTTTGCCTTAGGCTATGGGGCAGAAGCAGTATTGCCAATTGAGGTTGAGATTCTGACATTGCAAATCTCTCTAAAGGGCCTCATCACTAATGAAGATACCAGAATATCTAGGTTGCAAGAGCTTGAACTATTAGATGAACGTCGTAGGGTGGCGTTCGATCATCTTCAAGCATATCAAAAGAGAATGTCAAAAACATATAATAAGAAAGTCAAACAAAGGGAATTCCAAGTGGGTGACCTCGTCTTGAGGGAGAACCCCAAGAATCAGCAGCAGAGAGCCCAGAAAGGAAAGTTTGAACCAAATTGGCTTGGTCCATACATTATTACTGCAACATTTGGATCTGGTGCTTACCACCTCTCCACCACTGAAGGAGAGCAACTCAAAGAGCCTATCAACGCTCTTCATTTGAAGAAGTTCTACATCTGACATTCTCAGTATGCTCATGTACATATTTATTGATCCTGAAAAAATCCTAAAAATTGATATATTGCAAAAAATCCTAAAAAATTGCAAAATGTCCTAAAAAAATGATCATCTTGGTGAAAACTTGGCAAATAGGCACTTTGATGTATCTATTATCCTGGTGAAAACCTGGTAAATAGGCGCCTTGATAATACAAAAAAATAAAAAATAAAAAAATACAAAAAATAAATTTAAAAAAAAAAAAAAAAAAAAAAAAAGCAAAAAAAAATAAAAAATAAAAAATTGAAAAAGAGAAAAATGTGCCATTGATGAAAACTTGGTAAACAGGCATCATGGTAGCAAAAATAGAATCTCTGCCAAGTTGGTGAAAACTTGGTAAACAGGCGCCACTTGTTTCCTAAAGTAACATCCTCTCTCGGTGTTGCTTGGCTCTTAGTTTATTACTTTAGTTTTCTTTCCAGCTTTAGTTTGCTTCCTTTGTTTCCTGCTTTAGTTTGTTTCCCGCTTTGGTTTGCTAGCTCATGCACTTGCCTTCGGTTATTTTTGAGTTTTTGCTCGACTCTTCATAGATTGGAATTGGTTCACACTTGGGGGCACCCACTTGGTCTAAGGGGCATTGTCCTATCACTTTCAAAAACTCTTTCGAGCATTAGTCACCAGCGACTCTCGCTATATCTGCCTACTGATACCTAGCTCTCATTTGACCTCTCTCTTTCGGGATCTCTCCCTTGCATCAGTCACCAGTGCTTCTCACTGTGTCTACCTATTGTCATTATCTCATCGAGACTTCAAAAGTCATCTTTTCAATTTGACTAAAATTCTCTTGAACACGAGCATAAAGTGAAACTAAAACTAAATGTGTGTTCCTTTGAGGCATGTTGAGCTTTGTTTTCTTTCAGTGCTTGTCTGTTTGCTTTGCTTTTTCTTTTCTTTCTGCTTGTTGGTTTAGTTCCAATGATCCAAAGAATTCATATAAGAGGGGTGTATGTCTGTAAGAGCCTTCATCTCATATTGGATGGCCATGCGTACCTCGACTCCTTTTATATGAACACTTTGGTGAGGTTGGTTCTTCTCCTTGTCTTTTGAGTGACTTCTTTCTGCTACTGGTGAAATTGTAAATGCTTGCCCTGTTGAGTGAACGTAAGGGTCACTGTGAGCAATCTTTGGCAAAAGAAGGAACTCCTACGTGCTTGGTGTGTTTGTTTTCAAGAGACATTCAGGTCATTCTAGCATTTATGCTCTAATGCTTATGTTAACTTGGTAGATTAAAAGGAATAGGTGTTTAGGTCATTCTGGCTCCTTGTGCCTTAATGCTTACATCTTATTCCGACAAACCTAAGACTTATGTCATATTCATATTCTCATGATAGTGATATTAGTGAGGATTGTATGACATCTTGTGATTGTCCGAACTTGAAAGGCTCTATGATGATAAATACGGTGAGTCCAACAACCAAGTCCTAGGGTTTGCATTTTCATTTAGACTTGCATCTTTCATTCTAGGCTTGCATTTGGAGTGCTTTCTTGTTGCTCTCTTGATTGCTTTTATTTCATTGGAGGTTCTCCTCTTCCATCCTAGTTTCATCATGATTGCACAAGTTTTCGGGATCGAAATCGAAATCTAACATCTCTACATAGCTCGAAATTGCGTTTTAAATTTTGAGACCCTTTGGGATCGGATGCTTGCGCAGTCAGCCTTTTGGTGTCATCTTCTTGCCAGATCCTCATCTTTGCATCATGTTCTTGAGATCTTTTCTCTTTTCATCAAAGTCAACTCTAGTCAAATTTGGTCGACCATGGTCAAATTTGGTCAACAAGACCTCTGCATTGCTCCGATTTGCTTCTGCATCTTCTCGATGCTTCTTTAATCTACTCTAAATTCTTCTCAATCTTTGATCTTATCTTTATCTGTAATCTCTTGCTGTCAATCATCTTCTGACGTGTCATCTTTCGATTTCACTCCCGAGGGGGCAGGATGATTGCATCATTGAATCTTGTCGAATCAATTCTTGAATCAGTCTAATCTGAATCTTTAGTTCTCATTGCTTGGGGCATCTCGGTGCCTCATATCCTATTATCTTATCATCTATCTCTTAGGTATCTGAGCAATCTAACTCAGATCCTTGAGAATAAAGCTTCATTCTGGAGATGGTTCTTGAAATCTTTTAGGTATTGGGGCAATCTAACCCTGATTCCTGGGAGTCAAGCTTCATTCTAGAGATGGCTCTCAAAATCTCTTTTAGACCATTATCTGGGCAATCTAACTTGGGTCTCGGAGGGCTAAGCTTTGTATTGGGGCAATCTAACCCTGATTCTGGAGATAATCCTAAATCTACATCTTCATCAATTGGTATTGGGGCAATCTAACCCTGATTCTGGTTCTCTTCTAAGACCGATGTCTTTGCAATCTAACTTAGACTTAAGAAATTCTCATCATCTATCACTTAAAACTTTTCTTTGAATCAACGCGCTACTCGCACATCAATTCAAAGAGGGGCAAAATGTAATACCCCAAAATTGGCACCTAATTATCTCAAGCAATTTTGGTGTATTTCTTCAATTCTATGTCATCAAAGTCCTATCTCGCTAGGCAATTTTCTCTCTTCTACTTGACTCTATTTGACTTGATGTCAGTTGCAAAGACCCTAAATTGCAATAATCAAATGCTAAATTAATTCCTAAAAGTCTTTGACTTATATTAGCTAAATTATCCCTATGATAAATTAATTTAATTCTAAAGTCCTAAGTGATTTAAATTAAATTAAATCTACCCCTTTAGCTAATACACATCAAAAAGGAATTAATATCATTTAATTATTTGAGTGGACATCTCTCTATTTGAATTTAATTATTCAAATTATTCAAATTAGTCACACCCTCATATGTGGCATAAATTTCACTTTTTAATTAAATAATTCCATGCCTATTTGTCCAAAAAGTGAAGAGCCTTAATGGAAAATGAAGTCACTTAGGACATGTGGCAAAAGGAGTTACATGCGAGATTCCCCCTCTTTTTCTATTTAAGATCTTGCCTTTTCATTTCAATGGATCAAATTTTTGAGAGCATAGAGATTATAGTGAAATTCTACTACATTCTTTGAGATTCATAGCTTTTGATTGTTATCATTTTAGTTAGTTCATTTAGTATAATATTGCATTTCTCATCTTCTTAGTTTACTTACTTGTTCTTAGATTTAGTCACATTTTCCTTTGAAAACTCTAAAAAGAACTTGCATTTTCATTTTAGATTACATGCATCCATATTAGATTACTTGCATTCTCATATTAGATTACTTGCATTCTCATGTTAGATTACATGCATTCATGCTAGATTGCTTGCATTTTGGATTTAATGCATGTGCTTTTCTTTTAAAATCCTCCATTGTAGTTCGGTCTTATGGTTGTTGGCTTTCAATCTGAGAGCAATCTTGAAAACATCCCGTCTACATACGAGGCAACAGATCATTTCACTATGGATTTCGAATTGAATAACTCATATTCTTTTCTGTAATCCGATCATGTGAGTAATGATCATGTTGTGTGTGTGTTGAATTTGAGGTCACATTCACTCATACACACATGCTAGGCAGTATATCAAATAGGAAGACATAAAGAAATCCTTTTTAATTGCTTGAGCTTTCTTAAGTTGGTCCCTCAGAGAACTAGCAATGATTTCTGCCTAATCAATATGTTGCCCTCCTTCTAAGTCTATCTCAATAAAATGAAACATCCACTCTTCATACAGAAGAACCTGTTCTGAACCTTTAATCCAGTGAAGCAACACTATTACATCATGAATAAGAGGTTTCATGTGATCCTTGGTAACTGTTGGCACCTGCAAAAAATTTTCATGGCTATATCATTTTTCTCTAGCCTCTGCAATGTTTTTCCTTGCCCCTAGCCTCAAACCCTAGTTCATAATTTCAAAATTTCTAGCCGTTGGTGCAAAGAAACCCTAGACTGTATTGACCCTGTTCTAATTGAGCATTACTTTTGTAGTCACTAAAGTCCCAATTACCCATGTGTTAAATTGCCCCCATTCGTTGATGACCACTTTTACATATTATATCATTAGGTTATTATGTCAGGGCCCCCTTTTAATTTTTCTATCCAAGCCTAGGTCTCCCAAGATTTATTTTCCTAGGTGTCGGCCTTTTAAATTGTGTGGCTGTCATTATTCTACAAGGTTTCCTATTGTCAAAGTTTCTGACATGCAATATAGCGATGCATGGACACTTGTCTCAATGGGCCCAGCGTCTTAGTCTATCTTTAATCCTACAATGGGCGCATGATCTCATGAAATCTTAGTAGGCTACGAGATCATGCGTCGACCATTCAATCTTCTAGGTGATATGATTTTTCTCAGTGGGTCCACTGCCAGGTGTGCACAAATGGTAGCTTTTCATTGGTCGAGCTAGATGGTGAGTCAGATGAATTAGCGAGGCTTGATTTTTAGCTGTTAGAAGATCTAACAGTTGGCGTAAAAGCACATGGAATATTCTTCCTCTATCAGATCATGTGACATCTGTTGATTCGGTATCTGACCATAGGGGATGGCAGTGGGACCATTTTCTAGGTGTTGCCGATTTGTTATGCTCTGATTGGTCTTGGGTTTGGTGACTGGGATGGTGTTAGTGGGGCCTGTTTCTCAGATGGTTAAAGTAAAATAAGATCCTATGGTTGTCATTATACCATTAAGTTGAGATGCACAAAATTTAGCATCACGATATGGCGACAACCATCCGAGGCAAAGGTGGATGAGATAGTATGAAGTGGGTTCTCTAGTGCCTAGTCATGCTAACTTGTGTTGTTTTGATTGGCTGTGCTAGATTGTGAGCTAGCAGTTGTCAGTGGGCTTGAGGTTTTTAGTCTAGGAAGCATGTTAATGATCGATAAGATCTCACAGTTGTCACTATACCATGGATATAAGATGCACGATATTTAGATCGGCAATATAGTGATGACCATTGATCTTGATTAGAGATGGAACCGTGCGATGGGTCCTATGTTGCTGACTCATTATGATATGGGTGAGTGTTTTGATGGCATGTGGATCCAGGTGGGCCTAAGTTTTCTCTTCAGTCATGTGGTCTTTGATTGTAACTATGATTAGAGATGAAGTCTGGCATTTTCGTGACTAAGGCATAAATGTAAATCAGGATTCCCACTAGGGTTAAAATTTGATACCCAAAAAAAGTAAGAGGATCTAATGGTCAGATTTTAAAGTTGATCTCAGTTTGATTTCTGATGGTCGATGTGTTGTCTCATGCCCTGATGTATCCATTTCTCCCAATTTTGAATACTTTAAGGTTTTCTTAGTGACAGAAGGATAGGTTTTTAATGCTTGGGCGGCTGGATCTGGTAGTTTTGATTTTGTCAAGTGCTACAGTATGGTCCAGAGAGTTTGATGATTAACTATAGAGGGTTTGTACAATGAAAAAGTGGGTAAGCAATTGCTCGAGGCATGTTGCAAGTGGTTGATCAAATTAATAAACTTGGTGAATTCATGATCTTCAGTACACAAGTTAGAAAAGTTATCATAAATGGAGATCATTCTGGGATCTATTTGCTCCAGGTTGCTTGGTTTTCCCTCCAATGAATTAAATTTTGATTGAATCTAGTTGGTTTGGTGGGTGAAAACCCTAACCTTTACCCTAGTCATCAGTATCTTGTTGCATCCTG
Organism: Chamaecyparis obtusa; assembly: GCA_027943335.1. Lineage (NCBI taxonomy): Eukaryota > Viridiplantae > Streptophyta > Pinopsida > Cupressales > Cupressaceae > Chamaecyparis > Chamaecyparis obtusa. The sequence continues at coordinate 448,299 of BSBK01003028.1, forward strand.
ATTTTTGGGATTCCAAGATGACTAGTCATATATATTGTAGCATTTTTGATTGAGGAGGGGTTTGAGTTCCAATTTTCTTCTATAAGCTAGTTCCATTGAAGGGTCCTTTTCCTATAGATATTTTCCTTCTTCTCTACATATAGGGTGTTCCCTCTTTCCTTTTTGGTTTGGAGAAGATAATATAAGTTGTAATAGGTTTGTCTTATGTATAAGAATTCAATATATTTGTACTGTTATTAGACTGTCTCCATTTGAATCCTGAACTTTTTGATTATAGGGTTTGAATCCTGAACCATGGTTAGGGTTTCAGCGCACATTGCAAAAAAATGCCTCCATGAAGGGAACGTGGCGGAAGAGCTGGTGTTGTAACACCTGAGGTTAGGGCACTGCAGAGACAAGTGCAAGCATTGCAAGAAGAGATTCATAGAGGAATGAATCTTAATGTCAGAGATGAAAGCGAAGATGAAGTTGAAGAAGAATATCAAGAAGGGGAAGTTGAAATTTTGAACCAGGAGGAAGAAAGACTATTTCGAGCCATTTCTAAGATTCCGAAAAGACCTAAGATTGAGGTTCCTACATTTCCTAGAAATCTTAACCCAGAAGAATTGATCGACTGGATCAATGAATGTGAGGAATATTTTGAGTATGAAGATGTTGAGGATCCTAATAGGGTCAAATTTGCGAAGGCCAGACTGAAAGGTCATGCGAAGATATGGTGGCAAGAGATTTAGTTGGAGCAAAATAGAAGGGGAAATGAGAAAATCATGAGATGGAATCGGATGGTGGATAAATTGAAGCGACAGTTCATTCCTGTTGATTATGAGCTTGACCTACTGAAGAAAATACAGAGTTTGAAGCAAGCAAGAAGATCTGTTCAGGAGTATACAGAGGAGTTCTATCAACTTCTCATCAGAAAAGGCCACGTGGAAGCTGATAAAGAGAAAGTTGCCCGATACCTTAATGGGTTAAGGCCAAGCATTCAAGAGGAGCTGAATCTGGTTTGAATGAACAGTATTGAAGAGGCATACTAGTTTGCCCTAAAAGTAGAGAAAAAGTTGAACAAGAAGTTTGAGAGCAGACAAAATGGAAGAGGTCACGGTGGAAGATCTGGTGGATGGTCATATGGTGGCCGAAATGAAAATCCAAAAAAGAAGGATGAGGCTAGTAGTAATCAGAATTAGCGAGGAAATAATTCCAATCGCTTCCAGGATTAGAATAATAGAGATCAGAGAGGAAGAGGAAGAGGACAAGGATCTGGAAGAGGTGGCTTCTGTGGAACATGTTTTCACTATGGAGAAGAAGGTCATAGGGCATTTGAATGTCCTCAGTGCCAAGGTAGAACAGACAGGAGAAATGAAGGCCAGGCCAGAGTTGCACATGTAGATGAAGATGCCAGATCATCAAATTCTGAAGATGCTGAAAGAGGAGAAACGTTGATTAATAGAAGAGTCCTGTTGAGTGGTGAGAATGAACCTGAGCAAAGGAGGAGCCTATTTCGCACTAGGTGCAAGTGTGAAGGTAAATGTTGTGATGTGATTATTGATAGTGGAAGCACTGACAATTTGGTGTCAGAAGAGATGGTGACAAAGTTGAAGCTCAAAAGATAGAAACACCCACATCCATATCGGATTGCCTGGGTACAGGATGACCACAAGGTCATGGTCAATGAACAATGCCTGGTGAAGTTCAAGATTGGTGGATACCAAGATGAGGTATTGTGTGATATCATATCTATGGATGCATGTCATATGTTGTTGGGTAGACCATGGTAGTTTGACAGATGTGCTGTACATGATGGTCGTGTGAATACCTATTCCCTGACAAAGGATGGAGTGCGACATAAGCTAAAACCATTGAAGGAGACTGAAGAAAAGGTATGTGGTAATACAAGGATAACTTTTGTTGATGGAAAAAATTTCCTAGATGGTATGAGGCATGAGCATGTATGTTTTTCTTTAATTTCAAAAGTTGGTAAAGAGAAAGTAGAAGATGTTCCTGTAGAAGTTACAGATTTGTTGAATGAGTTTCAGAATATTGTATTTGATAATGTGCCTGATGGATTACCACCAGTTAAGAAGATCAGTCATCAGATGGACTTGATCCTAGGAGTGAGTTTGCCGAATAAGGTAGCACACAGAATGACACCTGCAGAAAGTGAGGAGTTGAACAGACCAGTACATGAACTGTTATAGAAAGGATTGATCCATGAGAGTCTGAGTCCCTATGCTATACCAGTGGTATTAGCACCAAAGAAAAATAGAGAATGGAGGATGTGTACAGATTCTAGGGCAATAAACAAGATCACAATCAAGTACAGGTTTCTATTGCCACGAATGGATGATATTATGGACTGTTTGAGTGGAGCTGTGTATTTATCAAAGATAGATCTGAAGAGTGGATATCATCAGATTTGGATCAGAGAAGGAGATGAATGGAAGACTACCTTCAAGGCAAAGGAAGGACTATATGAGTGGTTAGTTATGCCTTTTGGGCTAACCAATGCATCGAGCACTTTCATGCGGCTCATGAACGAGGTTTTGAAAGAATTTCTAGGTAAGTTTGTCATTGTTTACCTAGATGATATTTTGATCTTTAGTAAGACATTGGATGAGCATATGATGCATATTCATATGGTATTTGAGAAGTTGAGAGAAGAGAAATTGTTGATTAATTTGAAGAAGTGCAGTTTTGTGAAGAAAGAGTTGGTGTATTTGGGGTTTGTAGTTTCAGGAGAAGGTCTAAAAATGGACCCAGAGAAGGTAGAGGCTATCCTTGAATGGCCTACTCCAAGGAGTGCTACTGAGGTAAGATCTTTTCATGGTCTAGCTAGCTTATATAGAAAGTTTATCAGAAATTTTAGTAGTATTTGTGGACCCTTGACTGAAACAATGAGAGGGGATAGAAAAGAGTTTAAGTGGACTAATGGGGTAGAAAAGAGTTTTCAATTGTTGAAACAAAAAGTTACAGAATAACCTATTTTAGCACTTCCAGATTTTAATAAGGTGTTTCAAGTAGATTGTGATGCTAGTGGTACTGCAATAGGAGCTGTTATGAGCCAAGAAGGTAAACTTGTTGCTTATTTCAGTGAGAAGTTAAATGATGCCAAGAGGAAATATTCTATTTATGATCAGGAATTTTATGCTATAGTTCAGGAATTAAAGAAGTGGAGACATTATCTACTTCCTAAGGAGTTTGTTTTTTATACTGATCATCCAGCTTTGCAATATTTGAATAGTCAAGGAAAATTGAATCAAAGGCATTTGAAATGGGTTGAGTTTTTGTAGAGTTATACATTTGTTTTGAAATACAGGAGTGGAAAGTCTAATAGGGTTGTAGATGCTCTTAGCAGAAGAAAAATATTGCTAATAGAAATGAATATTGAAGTGGTTGGGTTCAAGGAACTCAAGAATTTCTATCCAGAGGATCCTGATTTTGGTGAAGCTTGGAAAGCTTGTACAGAATCTGTTACTCTAGACAGGATGAAATGGTTGGATTTCATCATCCAGGATGATATGCTATTTAGAAGGAGTCAGTTGTGCATTCCACGAAGTTCTATGAGGGAGAATCTCATCAAGGAGAAGCATAGCGGAGGATTGGCTGGACATTTTGGTCGTGATAAAACCTTTGGTTTGGTTAGTGAGAATTATTATTGGCCATAGTTGCAGCAAGATGTGAAGAAGTTTGTACAGAGTTGCAGAGTATGTCAGATGGTGAAAGGAGTGAAGCAAAATATAGGGTTGTATCAGCCATTACCCGTACCACAGAAGCCTTGGGAGGATATCAACATGGACTTTGTTCTTGGTTTACCAAGGACTCAGTGGGGACATGATTCAATTTTTGTGGTGGTTGACAGATTTTCAAAGATGACACATTTCATTCCCTATAAGAAGACTAATGATGCTGTTCATGTAGCAGAATTGTTTTTCAGAGAAGTAGTGAGACTTCATGGTTTGCCAAAGACCATAGTTTCAGATCGGGACACTAAGTTTGTTGGATATTTCTGGCGTACATTGTGGAAGAAGTTGAAGACAGATTTGAAGTTGAGTTCATCACATCATCCACAGACTGATGGACAGACAGAGGTGGTGAATAGGAGTTTGGGAAATTTGCTGAGATATTTGGTTGGAGATAAGCCAACAGGATGGAATTTGATTTTACCACAGGCAGAATTTGCATACAATAATTCTGTCAACAGGAGCACTGGTAAATCACCATTCCATATTGTATATGGAAGTATTCCAAGAAATGCATCTGAATTGAGGAAGATAGATAAAGGAGAAATAAGTAGTGCTGAAGCTGAGAATTTTGATGAACACTTGAAGAACATCCATGGGGAGGTGAGGAAGCATATTACCAAGATGAACGCACATTATAAGGCTAAGGCAGATGAGAAAAGGAGGTATAAGAAATTTCAGGTTGGTGATGAAGTCATGGTTCATTTGCGGAAGGAGCAGTTTCCAGTTGGTACATATAACAAGCTGAAAATGAAGAAGTTTGGACCATGTAGGATACTGAAGAAACATGATTCAGGAAACACATATGAGGTAGAATTGCCTAGTGAGCTAAATATTTCACCAGTGTTTAACATTTCAGATCTGATAGAGTATCATGAAGGAGGTGTTGAAGATGAGATCATAGCAGCACAGTGGAGTATTCCAGCAACTAGTTCAGACACTAAGGAGATTGAAGATATACTGGACAGTCGTGTTGGCAGAAGCACAAGGAATAGGACATATGAAGAATATCTAGTCAAGTGGAAAGGATGACCTGTTGAAGATTCATCATGGCTGACAAAGGAGGAGGTTAGCCATCTTGGTTTTCCTCTGCACACCTGAGTCGTGACAGGGTCACTTCTCAAATTACCCTAGGTGTCTGATGCAGGAGCATCCTGGGTGTAAGAGCAATCTTGCATCACCCAAAAAAAATATTTCTATTTTTATATTCAATAAGGGCTATTTTGTGTAGAGCTACTATTTATGGAAAGTTACTATTTTTTGTAATTTTGGTATGTGCTCAGAATGATCTGATTTCTTTCTTGGAGGTTCATTTTGGTCATATAAGTCTGCGAGTAAAGTTTCATTGCCAGATCAAGTGTATGTTGGAAGATATTGAAGATTTTCGGTATTGGCAGCAGGGTATAGAAACTTTGAACTCAGTTTTGAAGGCTTTAGAGGCCCCGAATGAGGTCAAAAATTTGTGTGATGAGCGCTTTCACCAATCAAGCCAGTAGAGCGCTTCGTGGCATTTTTGAAATGGGGTTATAATAGCCGATCGGGTCAGCTGGTGATGACTTATGGTCTTCGGAAGTTGGGCCACTTGAAATGGCAAAAAATAATTTTCTTCAAAATTTTTGTTCGGGTTTCAAAGGTTATCTTGAGCCGACTATGATGTAATAAAATGTAAAATAAAATAATTCTAAGTTTGGTCGGCCTTATTAGTTAAAATTCTGGAACCTTCCCAGGCGGTGGAAAAATTGCCTATAAAGGAAGGCTGTATTATTGTCTTAGGCAGTTCAGAATAGTTCTGGGTAGTAGATCTGGGTAATAGTTCGAGGCTTTGTCCTATAGAATATTGTAAGGGAATGCCCATGTGGCTTTGCATATTATAATTCTAAAAGTTTGTAATTCCACATTTGTGGAGATAATAAGAAGCCAATTTTCTATTCTTGCATATTGTTGTTGTTTCTCTATTTCTGTTATGTGTTTGTGGTATTAAGGGGAGCACCCTTCATCAGTATCTCAGGGGTCCTTTCAACCCAACATTAAAATCATTGAAATGAAATACCTTTTCCTTTCATGTTGGTAATAGGTAGTAGGAGGTCCATTCTAGTCTTCAGATTCATTCTATGCAAATAGGGCTATTGCATAAGATTTGGTTTCATTGGGGTACAAGATACCTAAAGGAGTCTGAAAACTATTCCACAATAATCTATCTGTAGGCCTTTTGTTTACCAAGAAGAGTCATGAGTGTGCAGATAAGGTAATACCCACCTGAGTGATGTGGAGCTCAAAGAAGAAGGAGGATTCCTTTCAATCCTCATCAATTAGTCTTTTTCTTGGCAAACTTGAGTGCACAATCTGAGAATCAAGCCCATATATTTATTCAAGTTTGGTCCTGCAAGGAAAAGCTCTAACAGTAAGAACTTTAGGTAACTAAGACCCACCTTTGTAATTGGTTTGAGCCCACTTCCTAGCCACGTGACTCTAGTTTTTATCTACATTCTCTTTGTATTGGGCTAGAGATTGGGTAGGAGTAAAATTGACAAGGGATTCCTTTTAGATTTTAAAGACAACCATAATAGTCTCCCTATTGACTGGCACAAGGGTTTGGCCTTCTGCATTCATAATGCACTTAGATTTTACATCATATCAATTGATACATTACTAAACCAATTTTGGGCATACAGTTGATGGTGGGAAAGCTGCGGCTTCTAATAATCCACTTGACAAGAACTCTAAACTATAGTCTTCTGCTACATGACTTGTGAGGTCAACTGCTATTTTCTCTACTGATATCCCTAACAGGTCTGTATCTGAGACAATAGGAGCTCGACATTGCAAATTCTTCACATTCCCAAAGAGATGCAAATTGGACCTCATCTCTTCCTTAGGAATAAAAACACAAACTCCCCACCCCTCAAATCAATAAATCAAACAACAACAGGAAATAAGGAAAATCTTTTAGGAGCTACCTGTTTACGCAGACTTGAAACAAATCCTTCTCCCACACTCGAGACTCCGCAAGAAAATAGCAAGAAAGAAAAACTTACAGAGCTATTTATATTTTGAAAGATTAATGTCTGGAAACTCAACTTTAATGAGCATAAGTCGGGGACATTAATTCCAAATGATGCAAATAGTAATGACTTAGCAATAGGATGTCCTTAGAATCTACCATCTTTAATACCATTATTAATCATCCCTCAAGTGATATCTCCTGCTCATGCTAGCGATTTCATCAATCGTCACTCAAAACTTCATCCTAGATTTTCTTTATTATTCCCATCAAATCAAACTGCCCTTCTTAAAAACTTAACCATCATTACGCTGTCAGCTTATACCATGTGTCCCATCAACTATCCTTTCACTTACTACTTTGCTGGTAATCTATCTTTGAACCTCTTCAAACTACTTTGAACCGGAGTTCAAAGTGGTTCGAAGTGGTTCACCACTCAAAAGAGGTTTAGGTTGGGGCCCACCTATAGAAAATAATCATTAGAAAAGAAAACATTCATTGAACTACTTCGAACTGCTTTGAACCGAAGTTCAAAGTGGTTTGAAGTGGTTTAGGCGAGGCATGAGTGTTTAAAAAGGTTCATCCAAGAGAGACCGAAAATGAAACTTGACAAACTTGAAGGCTATGAAGGCTATTACTTGATAAATCTAAAGGACATTGACTCTTGAAGGATTACTGCAAGGAATGACTTTTAAGGGAATGTGCTAAATGGACTTCAAGGTAATGAACTCGTAAGGGTCTTAGACACTTCAAAATATGGTGACTCTAACTGACCATAACAATATGTATGCAATTCATTCTCATTAAGTGAGCCAACTTTGGGTGCAAATTGTTGATGAATATCTTCTTGAGATGTTTTTCTGGTGGTTGGTATGACAGTCTCACAGTGAGGTTTTGCCATGTTTGTAGATAATCAGCCAGAGTTTCACCTCCCTTTTGTTTCGAATCGCATAGGTCTAGCAAGGAGAGATTTTTTTTGGTGTTGTGGGCATACTAGGCCACAAATTTCTCTGAAAGCTCAGTGAATATGGAGATAGAGCCATATGGTATTTTGTAGAACCATTCAATGGTAGTCCCTCCCAGACTTTTAGGGAAAAGGCGCATGAGGAAGTTGTTGTTGTACGCCATCTCTTGGCATGCCATGTAAAATTATTTAATATGGCTGACTGGATCTCCCTTCCCTTGATATTTTTTTAACTTGGGTGTTTCAAAATGCTTAGGGAAGGGAACCATTGTGATTGATCTATCGAAAAGGTATGGATAGACTTCTTCAAACTTGAACACTTTTCCTTCATTGCCAGCTTTGAGTTCCTTGAGGGTGTTCTTCATTTATTCCCATTCTGAGCTGATAGGCATTGGAGTGGGTACTCCCATTGGGAAGGGATCATATGGTGTGGGTGTGTATGGAGGGATGTGCGAAAGGTACTACGGGATGGGGTAGGGGGATTGTCCTATTGCATAGGTGGTTTGGAATTGATTTTAGATAAATTGTTGGGTGATATTATTGTTGTAGTGTCAAGGTATGCTGATGCATAGGGTATGGTGTGGCTTGTTGCTATGGGATGAGAGGATTAGGTTGCTATGCTGAGAAGTAATGCTATTGTGGAGAAGCTTGGTAGAATGATTATTGTTGGGACTGGCGTTGGGCTTTCCTGATATATGAAGGATGCATACTTGCGTTACTAAGAGGGGGATGGTAGCTTGGGTATGTACTATAGGTGGTTGTTCAAGGAAGTTGGTGGCATGAGAAGAAATAAGATGTTGTGATTGTGGAGGGACAACTTGAGGAGTGGTGGATGACATAGATAGGTAGTTGGTGAAAGTGGGGAAGGATGCAACGAAAGGAGGTGGTGGTGGTTGTTGTGCTTCTTGAGGAAAGGTTCCTTGCTGATAAGATGGTTGGGAAAGGTGTGAGTGTGTGGGTATGCCTAGGGCATTCATTTGCACTTGGTTGAGGCTCCAAGTGGCGCCACTCCTTGCCATGGGTTGTGATGTTGAGGTTGCGATGAATGTAGGAGTGAACGTGGGATTTTGTGATGTGGATAGAGGGTTTTGGGATGCCATGAATGACATGCTTGTTGTGAAGGTAGTTTGCGGAGCCTATGTGTTGGTGATGAAAGGTGGAGGAGGAACTTTTTGGTGTTAGTTAATTCCAACTGCCACTCCAGATTAGTTCTACGGTGATTTAAAATCTGATACCAACTCTAGATCAGTTATATGCAGTGATTTACAAGTAAAATTTAGTTATTTTTTTAATCTAATCCATGGTTCATGGTTGATAGTCTATTTGACTTTAGCTTTGATCTCTATAACTGAGGATCTGCCTTTCTCATGCATTAGTTTGTGCCCAAGCTAAGGCTATTAATTTTGTATAAATTCTTGTTAACTGTTCATGTTGATTGGTGATAACTGAAACTCTTCATCGCAATTTCTTGTTTTATGCGGTGGTTATCTTGTATAAAATCATGCATAATGTAATCATTATCATTTAATGAGAGATTGAAATTCTTGTTCAACTCGCTCTATTTGTTTCTATAAAGACTACTTTGTTTTCTCTTTTTCTTAGCTAGATCTATGTAGCCATAACTGCAAAATTCTACATGGTATCAGAGCTTAGGTGCTAGGAAGGAGAAATGCAAGTTTTTTTTGTAGGTTCTAAAGATCAGATCAGTTGCAAAGAATGGAGCTTTTAGCCTCTATTCTTCTCACACCATTAAACTATTTCAAATGCATGCCATAGATTCTTCTTTGGCCCACAAGTAGAGGCTTGTATCAAATGGTTATGGCAATAGAGGCTAAGCTAGGTTTTTCATCAAAGAAAGGTCAAGGTCACGCTCTCTTTGCATGGGCCTTGTATTCTTTTCCTCTTTAAAGACACCATGTCAGTGGACCTATCATGCTTCTCATTTCAACATTATGAGGGTTTTCTACTGATGGTGTTGATGATTCTTTGTTTCCATAATTGATCAGTTGTATAGATAATTAACACCTGTATTTCAACCAACATTTTATTCTTGCATAGTTGAGTAGTGTCATTGGGGTCACTCGTACAGATTTATGTGTCATCTGCATCCTTGAATGATAGATGTTTTGCCTTTTTTTTCATCTATTCATTGTTTGGGAGCACATATGAAGATTATTATCTTTTGTATCTTTGATTGATAGGTTTTTTGACTTTGTTTTCCATCTATTCATGGTTCGAGTAGTGTCATTGGGGGAAATCATGTAGATTGATTCTGATCTTCATTCTGGTTTTAGAGGAATCTCTTCATTCATCACTATGGTGGTTATCATTTGATAGATGTCCATGATTTTCTTGTCACAAGAGATGGTCTTTAGCTTTTCTATTACTAAAAATTGAGGGGGGTTTTTTATTCTCCTTAGTTGGAATTAAGGGGGAGTGTTGGTGTTATTTAATTCCAACTGCCACTCTAGATCAGTTCTATAGTGATTTAGAATCTAATACCAATTGCAGATTAGTCATATGTGGTAATTTACAAGTAAACTTTAGTTATTTTTAAAAATCTAATCCATGGTTCATGGTTGAAAATATGTTTGACTTTAGCCTTGATCTGTGTAACTAAGGATCTACCTTTCTCTTGCATTAGTTTGTGCCCAAACTAAGGCTATTAATTTCATATAAATTCTTGTTAACTGTTCATGCTGATCAGTGATAATTGAAATTCTTCACCATAATTTCTTGTTTTATGTGGTGGTTATCTTGTATAAAATCATACATATTGTAAGCTTATCATTTAATGAGAGATTGACATTCTTGTTCAACATGCTCTATTTTTTTCTGTAAAGGATACTTTGTTTTCTCTTTTTCTTAGCTAGATCTATGTAGCCATATCTGCACAATTATACAAAACTTGTGTAGAGGTAGGCTGTGTAACTGACTAGGTGAATGCAGGTTGGGTGGCTTGTGTTTCTCCTTGCGTAAATGATGTTGATGTCGAGGCTTGACTTATGACAGGTGGAGGTACTGTCTGCATAGAAGCTTGCGTGAGGGGTGGCAGTAGTGCTTGTGTGGAAGATTGCAACTGTGTGGCCACTTGTGAAGAGGTAGGTGGAGGTGGTGCACCTATGATGGAGAAAGGGGTGGATTGGGATGTTGTTTGACTTGTGGGAGTTGCTGAGCCAGGCTAAAAGAGATGAGGAATGGATGAAGTTGTATGGGATATCTGCATGGAGGGATGATGGATTTGTTGGATGATGGTGAGATAGGTGTTGGTGTGGAGGTGAACAAGTTTTGTGGGATCAAAGGGTCATAGGTGTGGTGGAATGGGAGTACCCTCTTATACATAATTTGCCAAAATAGATAATCGGTTTTGTGTTATGATCGTGCTCACCATTTGCATGTGTCTTGGAAGGCACATGAATGCTTCCATGGAATTAGTGGTTAGTGTTTTAGTGGGGTCTTCCCACACATTCTGAACCAATGGTGGTTGAGGATCATACATTACCATAGTGCTGGTAGGGTCATTTGGGTTTTCTGAACTAGTGGCTTGGTTGGGATCCATTCCTTTCCTCTTCTTTGATCATGTCTCAACAGGCATGAAATGCAAAAATTCCTAGGATGGGGGAAGATGCAGACGTGTCAGGAGGATTCTTAGGGTGATGCTCTTAGATCTAAATGAGGTTGATGATGACCTAGATGCAGGGTTTGAGACACCTAGATGAAAAAAGATTTTTAGATGATGCGGGATTTTAGTGATGTACTTGGAGATGAGTGGCTGATGACCAAGATGAGCTACCTTTCCTAATGTGGGATCAAAATATGAAGGATTGTCATCCTTGGATAGACTTGTGATCTTTGGATGATGGGATCCTTACTAGTTTGAGCTAGTCTTTGGATCAAGATGATGAGGTCCACAAGAGTAAGTACTAGCTACCCTAGACAATGCTCAGTCAAACAGGTGAAGCTAAGATTTTGATTCTTTGGATAAGGTTCGAGCAACTCAAAATGGGTCTTTGGATGGGATGTGGATCTAGGATGATGATGATTTAGGATTTGGATAGGAGATGATGCTAGCTAATGTTTTCTAGGGGGATGACGTAAAAGCAACTAAGAAATGATCTAAGATGAAGGGATGTTGAGACAACTTCATAGATTTTGAGAAGAGATAGGATTATGCCTACTAGTCTTCACTTTCTAGTATGATAAACCAATGGTTAATTCAAATTCAAAATGTAAATTATTTGACCCTTGCATTGCATTCCACGTTATCTAGTCTTTCTTGGTATTTCTCTTCTTCTTGGGTTACAATGATAATGGGTTGGTGATCTTTGAGTTTTCTTTTAGCAACCTTCTCCTCTTGATACACACGTAGTGTTGGTAACTTAGCTTTCTTGTGTTTCACTAGTTCAGTCATAGGTCCAAAAATGTCTTCACTCTCTAGATACTAGAATAAGTCAAGCTAGGAAGTGACTACAGTAAGTATACCTTGGCTTGGTTTTGAACGGACTTGGGTAACTTTTGGGATGATTGACAAATAGTCCCACAAGAGACAAAGCAATCTTGTGGGAGAACATATAGATGATCTCTTTTGAAAATAAATTTGTAACTTCAATTTGTGTATGTTCAAACAAATATTTTCACTGGGTCTGAAAAATTTGAGAACATGCATAAACAATTTCTACCTAAAAGATAGGCTAGTATCAACACCTTTGCCCACAACTTGGTATCACAAAAGAGGAATACAAATGGTGAGTAATCTTCAGGCGATCTGAGAAACCACTTGGATTGGTCCTTGCACAAATATTCTGATACCTTTAGGAGTAGATCAGGTGGGCCTTTGATTAATGGCTTCTAGTAAGATCCGTGGCATCCCCCCAATTAGTTTGTACGCACATGACTCACTTAAGATCCTAGTTGACCATGCCAAAATCATAGGGATATTCACCTACCTTGGGCTACCATCAACATGCCTCTCCTAAGCTTGAGGAGATAAGGAAAGAATTTTCTCAACACATTGTTTATATACTGATCAGGGAATTACCGGTTTGAGGTCATTCTCTAAAGAGGAAGCGCTTCTCTCTAGATGGGCCTCACTAGAAGTGAAGTCAATCAGACTTGATCTTTCTCTTCACCCAAGATCAACAAAGGTGAGGGGAGAGGATACAAATACAAGTGGATTGCTTTCACGTCGCTTACTTTAACAAGGATTTGCAAGAAAATAAAAGCTCTAAGGAAGTGTTAAAAAACACTCCTTCAAACATGCCAAAAAGAATTCATTTCCAAATTGAACCTAAGATTTAGACTAAGTGTTTTCTATCCTAGGACTTCAAATACTTGTGTTTACCATGCAAAGTTCATTTTTTAGAAAATAAAGGTACTTGAAAAGTAAATTAGGCAAATGTTTTACTCCCTTTTAAGCACTCAAGATTTGTTTAGTTCTTTTTAAGCACCAATTTGAAGTGTTTTGATTGCATTGATTCTTTGTCCCTTAGGAATTCAAGATTGAATTTGATTGATTTTAAACACCAAAGTTGAACTGTTTGATTGTTCATTTTTAGCCCTTGTTCATTTTAAGCCCAAATAAAAAAATGAGGTGTTGTTTGTGCATTCATTGTTCTTTTTAGTGCACCAAATAAAAGTGTGTAAATTCTATTTTTAAAAGATTAATCTGCGTTCCCGCCGATCTTTCCTGCAATCCCACAAACACCAATATTGTGATCCCGCTAATCGTACAAGCGATCCCATGAGCCTGTCACAAAATATAAAATTGCACAAAATAACACAGGCTGAGTTAAATGTGATACCTACGGTCACGATTCCACAAGATCAATGCGCGATCCCATAGGGTCAACTATCAATCCTACGATGTGGGTATGAGGGCATGAATTTCAAGATAAAAAATGCCTTAAAACTTACAAGTTTGATAATGTGTGTTCCTGCAAGGTCATACTCCTGTTCCCCCGTTGCGGGAATATGATCCTGCAAACTATGACAAAGAAATGACTAGTGAAGTTTTGGCACAAAGAGAAAGAAAAAGATAGAAGAGAGAAGGGTCCTTCACAGGAATGTGATCTCGTCGACCGTAAAATCGATCCCACCGACTGTACTCACATTCCCGCAAAATTGTGTTTTTTTTTTTTTTTTCTGCTGTTCAAAAATTGAGGATGGGAATGGTGGCACAAATGTGTTTTCTTTCATCCCAAACCTACAAAATAGCCAAAAAGGCTTGCAAAACACTCAAACAACAAAAAATGTTAGTTTTGGGGTTAGTTTTGCAATAGAAAAATGAAGAGATAGAAATGAAGAATGACCCTAGAAGTGGGTCCCATCGGGTGTGCCAAAATTTATTACTTAAAATGTGTTGTTAAAGAATAGCAAACTAAGCTAGCATTCAACAAAACAAGATAGACAAACACTTATGCTAAGACCATAAAGAAGAACATAAAAAAAGTAAACGAAGCTTGCAAATCTCTCACAAACCCAAATGTGAAGCCTTCTTTGTTGTGGTCCAAGAGATTGGATGTGTGCTCAAAAGTGTGCTCAAGCTTCAATGGATGAGTGGAAAATTTGGAATTATAAGGCTATGGTTGATGTTTTTTCTCTTCAAAATGGCATGATAACAATGCATAAAAGGTGGATGAAAATGAAGGAGATGAGGGCTTAATTATAAGCAAAGGGAAGGTCAAATGGATAGTTAAGATGCAAACCTGATGAAGGGTTAAGATGCATTTGAGAGAGAGCACATGGATTGTGCTTTCTCAAATGCATCTCATTGTGAAAAGTGTCACAATGGGAGAGGCTGGAAGAAATGGAGGAATGTGACCATTTTGGAAGATGTGAGAGGGGACAAATGTGTAAGAGAAGGATGGAGTGTGTAAGGGATGTGTAAGAGCATTTAAGGTTGACATGAGGTGAGGAAATTGGGGGATGTGAAGATGTGGCATAAGAGTTGACTTGGGTTGGCTTAGGATTTCTTAATCCATGGATTATGATTGTGAAAATGCTTAGGAGAGGATTAGGCTTGGATTAGAAGGAAAGTGGGAGGTTTAGGGGGATGTGATGGGAGGAGAGAGAATGAGTGGAGGATTGGATTAGCTAATCATGGCTCATTAGCTAATTAAGGCTGATTAGCATGGGTGAATGGGTTGGGTTGAGTATGAACTCCATGTTAGGATTTTGGGATGGGTTTGGTTAAGGGTTAAAGTTGGGTTAAATATTTTATTTAATTCCAAGTGGGAGGAAAGTGAGGATTTATGAATTAATTCAAATAGATAAATGTATCCATTTAAATTAATAGAGGAATGGGGATTTAATTAATTATCACACTATAGGTTTGTCATTTAGATAATTAATTGGACTATAGTTAATTAATTAAATTAATTAACTAGGGGGTGACATAAATTAACCAAATAATAATATTTAATTAATAGAATGCCTTAGGAGAAAACTAAATAGGATTACTTAATTGTGTAATCAGATTTAGGTGTCTACACTACCTAACATTTCTTTTACCTCTTAATCCTCACCACTCATTTCTTCCTAACCTTGCATCTCCTTCACTCTCCTTTTTCCTCTTAATCTCAATCACACATTCTTTTGCCTCTTAATCTCCACCCTTCATTCTTGAGGTAATTTCTTTAAAAGGAAGCTCTTCCTTAGCTCAAAGGTTCCATCTTAGCTTTTGGTGAATTTAGCTTTATTTCATTCTTGCATTCTTACATTCTTAAGAGTAATCTTGTTATTTTGAATTCTTAGCTTCTAGTTGCTTTCATTATATTCTCATGACTGCTTGCATTCTCATTCTAGAATACTAGTTGTTTGCATCTATTCTAGCTTAATCTCTCATTTTAGCTTGTCAATATTACAAACTAGTTTCTTTCTAGCTTGCATTACATTTAGAATCTTCCATTTTAGAGTAGTCAAGTCACTAATCCTTGATGCCAATCTGATTAGTATTCAAAGAAGGATTAAACTCCCTTCAACTAGGGAGCAATAAACCACTTTTGAGAATTTAGTTGTCTCATTTGATATGGCCTCCTATAGCTAAATTCTTGAGCTAATGGCTTATTGAGTATTAGTTTTTACTCTATTTGAGTACCAATTGTAGACCACACAAGATCTACCTAGTCTATATGTGATTATAGGTGTTTCTTATATGATGTGGGTGTCATATTTAGCACTTGGTTTTGTAGGATCTGAAATTGTAATTTTGGCTTGTTCAAGTAGAAGCCATAACCCTTATATAAAAAACTTATCCTACACCCACATGCCTAGCCTCCACAATAGTACAACTCAAATTAAAATTTTACCCAACTCGTACCATTCCTTTCCCACATACAATTGACTAAATTTTTTTTTGCACAATTTACTCACATGTGCTTGTATTTAGAGGAATTCATTTGCATTCACTTGATGCATGGCATATCATGTGATATCATTTACATTCAAGGACAAAATCATGCCAAGAACTAATTCCCTTGGTATGCTAAAATCAATTTCAATTTGTTTCTTCATACTAAATCATTTATATGGTTGATTCTTCTTTAAATTAAACATTTGGTAAGACCACAAAACTCCTAAGAAAACTTTTCTCTTAACAATCTACCAATCTTGTAAAGGTTTTTATATGCATCATCATGATGAGTGAAGTTTTAATACCTCCATGTCACATTATGCCTATACCTATACAAAATGGGTAGACCTAAACTTCAACTAGATATAGTAATTTACAAAATAGACTAGCACGCCCCATCATTAACTAAAATGAGCTTTCACAGACTAGAGAAGTGAGAAAAACAGCTCCATCCCTTAAAAAAATCTTTAACAGAGATACAACTAACACCAATATGTTGACCTTGGCCTTGTAGATAAGGCCCTTGGAATTTTTAAAAATGAATAGACTGCACTTTGTGCCCAACTAAACCTTCTTGGGTCTCCTTTTCTCCAGCTATAGTAGACGCTTCTTCTCCTCCCAGACCTACAAAAAATCAAGTAGCATGTCCCATCCTCCCTTAGCCTCTGCAATTTTGTCTCCCTTCCTAGTCAATGATCCCCAAACCAAAGAAGGCTTAAATCTCAATGAAGATCCCTCCACCACTCTCCAAAATCCATCCCTTACTCTTAGCCCCACTCCTAGTTTAACCATTAATATAATTGGGATCATTCCCCCTGACCATTATGGCTTAACACAAGCTTGCATAACCCTTAGGGCTTCTTCTTTGGAACCCAGTTGAAGATTCCAAGTAAATAATGTTGAGGATATATCAATGTTTGATTTGAAATAATGGTCCATCTTCATAAATTATTCACCTAAAATCACCTCAATGCACTGCCAAAACCTAGGATCATTAATCAAGAAGATGGGTAAAAGCACAATAAGTTGTCACCCTTTTACAAAGGAAAAGGCTAACAACAACAAAACTGAAAAATTTCAAGGGCATAAAAGTCACATTTATGTTGAGAATTTGAAGGTGATGTAAAGTGATGAAATGTGTGAAATAGGATGAATTTTATGCCTATAAGTTTTAAAAATTAATATGTTCAAAAAAACAAATTTAGGTCTATTTTTCATTTCCTAAAAAATACTACAAATCAGGGAGTTTACTTCCCATCAAATCATTATAAGTAAAACATTATTTTTTCCTCCAATTTTAGAATATGTTTTGGATGACATGTATATCTAGTGTAGGAAAAAGAAAGAAGTGTTTTCGATCTATAGTTTTCCCATTATAAGTATTCAAAGTTGAACTTACCTGAAATCAATAGTTTTTGTCTCCTGTCACTTTTCTCCTATCAAAACTATACCAAAAACCAAATAAATTACATATTTTTGAAGAGGAATCTCTTCTCTAGTGTTTTATATGATTTTAAATATTTTCTAAATTGATTTAGCATTTTTCTATATTTTTTGAATCGACTTCTCAAAACATAATATAGATACATGTAGTTTTTAGAAAAATTGTTTAACATTTTGTAGTTGAAATAATATAAAATTTATATGTCCAGAATCATAGTTTTGAGATCTAGAAAAGGGTACTTTTAGTTTTTAGAGATTTTATATTTTTAATAGAGAAAAGAATAAAAAAAGTGCAAACTTCTGGATTATTTGTGTTTTTGGAGGTTCGGCTGCCAACATGGCATGCCATCTAGGCCAACTCAGTCGAGGCTAATTATACAAAGTAGGACTCGACCAAGTCCTACTGCATTGAGTACCCTTAGGGGTCAGCACCCTGCGAGCGGTCGCGTGGGTGACCCACCCTTTCAAATAGAAGGGTATATATATATGTTGTTTAAAAAAAAAATACATCAATTGTGAATTTTATTTCTTATTTTAGAATATAAGGGTTTTTTGAAGCTAGGAGGCATTTTTTCAAGGAAGCTAAAAATGCATTTTGTTTTTGGAGGAGTGTGAAGGCAAGTTTTTCAGTCAAGAAGGATTAAAGAAAAAATAATTTCTTGCTTAGATAGTTGAGCAATGGGAAATAAAAGGATTAGAACAAGGAAATATGATCGTAAAAGGGATGACCAAATGAAAGGTCATACAAAACTTGTCAAAGAGCAACCAGTCGATATTGAAGAAGGTGCAACTCAACTAGGGGAGGATATTGGTAGTAGTCAAGGTATACATATTTATCCTAGAATGCAAAATTTGATTGAGATGAATGAGGAATCACTTATCAGTCAAATTGCACTGGAGCACCTGGTACCTGAAAGCACTATTAAATTACATCTCAAAAATATGTGGAAGGAATATTTTGAGGATAAATCTTTGGTGGAAAAAGCACAATTATTTGTAAAGTTATTCAGGAAAAGAGAAACGACTCTAGTTTTGGAGTTGTTGGGTATTGATAATAGGAACATTGTAGAAGGTCAAGTAAAAGAAATAATAATTCAAAATTTACAAGATGCATTGATCATTGTTAACAAGGAAAATCATGGAGGATTAGATTCAAATGTTGCTAGAAGAGCATTGATGACTATGATTTCCAGTAAGAGATTGACACATAGAAATCACATTCAAGAAATTTTTGATTTACTCAAGGTATCTTGAAGAACTGTTCAAAGATATATTAGGAAGATAAATATGTTGGACATGGACATTGAAAAGAATTGGGTACAGATTTGTAGAGTTCCTTGTAAAGAATTTTTTTTTGAAGATGTAAGAAGACGGGTCATTGAATTTTGGACCAACCACTCTCATGTTTCTTCCAATAGAAGGGACACTATAAAGATGAAAGATGAAGAGACTAGTATGAATATTTCACATCCAAAACATTTGTTGCTACAACACAAAGTGAATTGTTTGAAGCATTCAAACAAGAATTTTCAGATGTGCAAATAGGCCAGAGAATGTTTGAGATGTTGCACCCTTTCTTTGTACACATAAATAAGATTTGTAAAACATGTTGTCAAAATCATGTTGAATTTCACTTATACTTGCAATCATATAAAAAGGTTATGGTAGTACTTAATCTAGATATGGTTCCTAGAAGTACAAAAAAATTTGTAAAGTCCATTTTATGTGATAAATCATAAGACTCGAATGAATTCAATGTCCAGTGTATAAAAAATGAATGCAAGGATTGTGGAAATTTATAGAAATTTCCTATAAAATTTGATAATATTATTGTTATAATACCAGTCCAATGGAAGAGATTTGAATATGAGACATACCAAACGAAGAAATGACAAGAATAAAAAAAATTGCATTGAAGGAGAGTGAATTGCCATACCTTCAGTTCATGGATAGATTTTGATCTATGGTTTATCCACATATCCAACATTGTCATGGTGCACGATGGAAAGCTAAACAGTTTCGTGATTCCTAAAATTGTTTCCCACCTGGTTGTATTCTTTTAGTTGTAGATTTTGTAGAGAACTATACATTTTCCCCTCAATCAGAGCTCAAGAGTCAATATTATCATTCTGATCAAATTGTAATATTTGTGCATGTGACCTATAGACATGCACAATTTGATTTGGATGAGATAGAAAGTATAGATCAAAATGAATGCATTATCATCAAGGAGGTTCATTTCTATATCAATGATGATAGGGTTCATGATAGGAGCTACGTGGCTCATGTTTTTCAACAATCTTGTGAATCACGGGATAAATGCTTCACAACACTGCATCTAGTCTGATGGGTGTGTGAGTAAGTATATTATATTTTATTTTAAAGTTTTTCAATTATATATATATATATATATATATATATATATATATATAAAAGTTAAATTTTCATGTGTGTACATTTCTATAACTTTAAATTACAGATCAATTTAAGTCTACAAAAGCCTTTAATTGGTTAGTCATGCAACATGCTAGATACAATGTTAAGTTTCTTTGGAATTTCTTTGAAAGTGGACATGGAAAGGGAGAGCATGATGGAGTGGGAGCATGTGTGAAGCGTGCACTTCGACACCATGAACTTCAAGGTACATACATTTGATATTCAACTTGTTTACAAGTATAATATGTACATGTTCTTTAATCTTCATTTGCTAGAAATAAACTAATTACATATATATATATATATATATATACACACACACACAGTAAATTGTTAAATATATCTAGGTAACATGATAGAGAATTAAAGAAAATTGTTGAATGGTGTCAAAATCATTTCACTACTTGAGACACAAAATACAAAAAATGTTACTTTTGGGAAGTGATAGGTAAATTTAAAACTTTTATTTTTCAAACTCAAATTCTAAAAATTACATTATACCTGTCACATGTGTTTCAAAGTTGAGTCTATATATAGCATACAACATGTACATGCATTTCACATTTTCATAATTGAACTGAGATATCAATCGATGCAATCCTTACAATTTTCAATCAATTCTTGGAATTAGAAGTTTACATCAAGTGGTGACTATAGGACAACACAAGCCTCCACTGATTCAACTAAGAGATAAATCATGCTTTTGTGAAGATTGTCTTACCAACAACACAACGAGTCAATGTGTTAATATTGCAAATGGATATGTTTCACAATGGGATCATAAAGAGTTAATCAAAATGCCTCCTTATGAAGATGATGACAATGGAAAAGACATTCATGATCCTATATATTCAGTTGACTATGAACATATTTCTAATTTAGTTGTTACAGGTTTGTGTTTCTGATTTAGTTACATTACAGGTGCATGTTTATATATATATATATATATATATATATATATATATATATATAAAATTTATTAGGTTTATATATAATTCATTTTTGTACATATAAATTGTATAGGTGATATTTTTGTTGTGCTTGCAGATCCTGAGAATGAAGAAGGTGTAGACTATTATCTACTAAGATGCACCAAAGAAAAATATAGGTTGCCTCAAGAAATTGTTGATGGTGATGGACAACAATATCCAACTAGATCGATTGTTATTGAAGGCACCTATTATCAACAAGCTAAGATTGACAAAAATGGAGTTCAATTTATTAAATACATGCCTAGACAGAGAGTTCTACATTATAGTCACTTGGTTATAGCGACAAACTTGTAGTTTGAAACTATTCCAAAAAAAAGGTCACGTGGAAACCAAAAGTGGAAGTTGCCTATTGAAGAGCGTGAATTTTTTTTTGAGATAATAAAGGATAGAGAGGATCCAGATTACATGTATCAGGAGCTTTAATTTAAAGGCTTTTAATTTGTATTTTCATAGATCTAGCTTGTGCATACTTAAAAATCCTATTTGAAACTTATTGACTATGAATAATTTGAAATTCATGATTAGATTGAATTTATATTGATTAAACCTATTTTGAAGTTTAAGTGATTAGACCAAGTTCAATAAATACTTTTTTCAGTTGATTAGATTAGATTGAATAATTCCAGTCTATATTAGAAATTGATTAGATTGATTCTAGGTAAATTGAATTTTAATTGATTAGACCTTTCAATACTTTTTTCAATTGATTAGATTATATTGAATAATTCTAGTCTATATTAGAAATTGATTAGATTGATTCTAGGTAAATTGAATTTTAATTTATTAGACCTTTCAATACTTTTTTCAATTGATTAGATTAGATTGATTTTAAAGATCGACTTTAAGGTTGTTTAAAGATTGATTAATAAATTGATCAAGTAGATTGTTCAATTAGATTGATCAGGAACTACAAATTATTTTCAAGTTCAAAATACAAACTTGTACAATGGAATGTAATTAGGTTTCAATTAATTGATCTAGATAAACATATGCTTGTACACCTAAAGATAAACATATGTCTATACATATTGAATGCAATTAGGTTACAATTAATTGATCTAGATAGGGCTTAAGGGTGCATATATTAGCTTGATTAATTTTAACTTGATTGATTAGATTGTTCAATTAGTTTTCAATTAATTGATCTAAATATTTTTATTAGTTTTTGATAAAGGTAAAAATAGGTTTTGAAGGGGCCTCAAAACCCTATACATTAAGGTCACTAAAGATATTCAACAAAAGCCCACTAAATGAAATGGGTCAAGACCAAAGAGAGGGTTTTATAACAGGCTCCCATAACCTGGATGATTCAAGCATGAAAGAACTGTCATGTAGCCCAAAACTAAAAAGAAATCCAACACTAGGATTTTCCTAGAGCACCCTTTTGATGGGAACAAAGAGTCATATCAAACGAAGAGGAGGCCTTCTTAATTTTTTTTCCTTTAACATCGATCCAACCCTCTTCAAATCTGGCCACCTCAACCTACCAAATCAGAGTATCATCAACTGAGCCAGAGCAATATTGGCTACCAACAGAGGTAGCCACACAACTAATTGATCGAACATGAGCCACAACCTCCATACCACGAGGAGAAGACAAAAGCGCTACCTCCCCAGCCAAACTAGAAACAATCAAAGAGATAGGATGAAAACTCCATCATCCTATGAGACCTGCAAATTCCCTACTGATAGTAAAATTCTAGTAGAAGATAAAACCCTAGCCAAAGAAACCAATGATGGCTCAATAGACACCAAAGATCTAGCAACTGGAAAAAACCTAGAAACTCCAGCAACCTTCGAAGCCTGCAACTTCCTAGAAAAATCTCCAGTAGGAGACAAAACCTTAGTCGAAGCAACTGATGATGCACCAACAACCAATGACACACCAACACTAGCATCACCAGTAACCAGAGGTGCCATCAAATTCCTAGAAAGGCCTATAGTGGGAGCCAAAGCCCTAGCCAAAGCACCACCTACCGAAAAAATCCCAGGAGCAGAATCCTAACCAATAAAAGAGGGAGGGAGCCCCTGGGCAACCACTTGGGAGAAGCTTTTTTGTGAAATAGGTTTCTTCTCCACCAAATAGTGATGAGCCAAGGCACCCTTCCACCATGACGCAATAGATTTCTTTTTAACCACACCACACTGAGCAACCAAATGTCTAGTATTAAAGCAATTATGATATCTGAAGGGAAACCCTTCATAATCCAGGGCCTGTGTCTAGCTTCCTTAGGAGGATTTGATCACTATCTCTGTGAGAAGACCATTAGAAGGATTAATATCAACAAGAATTCGAGCATAGGTAGAGTGGTACATATTAGAAGAGGCACTATCTACTAGAAAAAATTCACCAAGAGCATTACTAATCTCCTCATAAAGAGAATCAATCTAGAGATGTAGAGGTATGTAAGGAAGATGAATCCAGATGGGGAACTAAATGAAGGAATCTATGATGGGGTTAAAATCAATAAGCCAAGGTTTAACCATGAGCATAAATTGATCCTCCCAACTGAAGAAATGATCACACAACATTTTATTCCTGTCCAAGGAATATTCACACTTCACAATAAAATACCCCTTAGCCAAGGGGAAGATATGTACCGTATCCTCAAGGATAGGCTGCCAATGATGAGAGATCCAGTCATGAAGCTTCAAGAAGATGGGCCAAAAACCCCTAAACTTGCAAATCAAGGCATGATCTAGGAAAATGGAGATGTTGTGAGCCATGTCCTCCTCAACATCCAAATCCATCACAATGGATAAAGGAGAAGAGACAGGGACAGACCCATGAGAGGCCCCTAGATTCAACAATGCAACATCCCTAGAAGAAGAAGAAGAGGGCTTAGCAAAGACCACCTGAGGGCCCTTCACCCCACCCTCACACACAAGAGAAAAAATAGGTGAAGCCTTAGAGTTTCCTACATTCAGTGACACCTAAAATTTCCCCACCGATGACTAACCTCCAACAGAAGGAAAAACCCTAGCACCAGCAACCAACGATGCCCCACCAGACGATGAAGCACTGGTTTCCTACATCTAGCAACACCTGCAATTTCCCCATTGATGGCTGACCTCCAATAGATGGCTAAATATTTTTATTAGTTTATATTAGATTTTAATTAAATTAAAATTTGATTTAAATATATCTAGATAAACATATATCTACACATGTGTACTGAAATTTTTTTTAGTTCAAATATCTATTTATCTATCTAAACAAATGTATAGACTACATGATCTCATCAAATATCAATTTAAACATCAATGTCACATGTATGTATATAGATCACAAAAATCAAACATTTATCAATGTAAATGTCTATACGTCAACGTAAAATATGTATCAATGTAAATGTTTATATATCAACGTAAAACACATGTATCAATGTAAATGTCTATATATCAATGTAAAACACATGTATCAATGTAAATGTCTAGATATCAACATAAAACAAGAGGTCTATAAGAAATAAATACATGTATGTGTAATAGATAAAAATCAATGTCACATGAAAATCTAAATCTATGTACAAATTGATGCAAGGTAGGGGTCAAAAGGGGCCAAAGGATGGCACACCCTAATGAACCAAGCCTGCTCAACACACATAGAGAAAATAACAACAAGAGTGAGAGAGAGAATGCAGAAGCTTTCATATATTTTCATCAAATAGAATCATACATGCCGGGCTATAATGCCTTCTCGGTTATAGCTTGGTATTACAATGAATCTCAGAAGTCCTCAAACATGTGAGGATCTATCACAAATCTCAAATCTAATGTCTACTATCTTCTCTCCAAAAACTGACTCCCTAAACTACAACCAAACAACTACATTTATACAAGAGGCTATTGAACTGAGTTGGCCTTTAGATCCATAATTAATGGAAGAAATAGTCAGATCTAGGACCACACACTTCCCAATGATTGATTCCAACATTAAATCAATGACTAATATAAGTGCACAAGTCAGCCACAATAGAAACTAAAACTAAACCTGCCAGTGAGCAAAGATAACCGAGTAGCATACAAGCAACACTGAGTGCCAATGAAACAACCGATCACCCAGAAGATAACCGACCACACTCAGTAACCAAAGGAAATCAACCAACTACCGACAAACTTGGTCAAAGTAGGAACTGAGCAACATAGAAAAACTCTAAATTCTTTTTGGTGACACAGGATTGCCAAGGATCTGAGATGCTCCCGCATCAGACACCTGGGGTTATTTTGAAATGATTCTCTGAATCATTTGGTAGGTATGATCTGAGATACATCCAACTCAGACTGTGAAATCTATGAACTATCCTCCATTGGTCTATTCTTCCACTTTACCAGATATTCCATATACTATTTTCCTCTTGTGCTCTTGCCAACTCTTTGATTTAGGATCTGCTCAACCTCTTCATTCTACTTCTTAGGATATTCTATTAGTATTGTCATCTCTTCATCAGGTTCATGATACTCATACAAATCAAAAAATTTCAAAATTGGTGATATGTCCTTGTCATCAGGTAACTCAATCTCATATGCATTTCCACTATCAAATTTCCTCAAAATCTTGCAAGGTCCAAACTTCTTTATCTTCAGCTTCCCATATGTTCGAACAAGAAATTGGCCTTTCTTCAAATGAACCATCACATCATCACCAATATCAAAATTTTTATGTCTCCTTGATCTATCGGCTTTGTCTTTGTATTTCTGATTATTCTCTTCTAGCTTCAGCTTCACATCTTCATGCAATGTCTTCATGTACTCAACAAATTTTACTCCTTCAACACTTCTCTTATTTTCATCATCAATCTCTCTCAAATCAGATATACCTCTTAGTTGTATACCACTCACAATCTCAAATGGTGTTTTTCCAGTACTCCTATTCATTGAATTATTGTATGCAAACTCTGCTTGTGCCAACACAGAATCCCAATTACTCGGTGTGTCTCCAACTAAACATCTCAAAAGATTTCCCAAAATTTTGTTCACAACTTCAGTCTGTCCATCAGTTTGTGGGTGAAATGTAGAACTATATTTCAACTCAGTACCAAATTTCTTCCAAAGGGTCTTCCAAAAGTATCCAACAAACTTACTATCTCGGTCAGAGATAATACTCCTTGGTAATCCATGAAATCTCACAATTTCCTTAAAGAAAAGATCTACTACATGTACTGCATCTGATGTCTTTCTACATGGTATAAAATGTGCCATCTTAGATAATCTATCCACAACAACAAATATAGAAGCATTACCTCTTACTGTCTTTGGTAAGCCAAGAACAAAATCCATACTGATATCAATCCAAGGTTTCTCAGGAACAACAATCGGTACATACAAACCAGTATTCTAACTTACGCCTTTTGCAACTTGAAAAATTTCATAGCTTTTCACAAATTTTTGAATATCTTTATACAACTATGGCCAATAGTATTTCTCCTTAAGCAAATTCCATGTTTTATCAATACCAAAATGTCCAGCCAAACCACTACTATGTTTCTCTTTTATCAAATTGGTTCTCATTACTCCTCTTAGTATACACAACTAAATACCTTTGAACAACATACCTTCTTGAATAAAATATTGATCCCACTTAGTATCTTGTTGATCTTGAATAGGTGCTCTGCACTTTCTCCATGGCTCAGAAAAAGTAGGGTCAAACTCATAAGAATCCTTCATCTCATCAAAACCAAGAATTTCAATTTTCATCTCGGTCATCAAAGATCTCCTTCTACTCAATGCATCAATGACTCAGTTAGTGACTCCACTCTTATGCTTTATCACAAATGTGTAACTCTGCAAATACTCAACCCATTTCATATGTCTTTGATTCAACTTATTCTGACTACACAAATACTGTAAAGCCTTATGATCAGTATACAACAAAAATTCACTTGGTATCAAATAATGTCTCCATTTCTTCAGTGCTTGAACAATAGCATAGAATTCTTGATCATACACATAATATTTCTTTCTAGCATCATTCAACTTTTCACTAAAGAAAGCAACAGGTTTACCTTCTTGACTCAACACAGCTCCGATTGCACTACCACTTGCATCACATTCCACTTGAAATACTTTACTAAAATCAGGAAATGCCAAAATAGGTAATTCAACAACCTTCTGCTTCAGGGTCTCAAAAATTTTATCAGCTCCATGTGTCCACTTGAATATCCTTTTGTCTCCTCTCATAGTCTCAGTCATAGCATTACAAATTGAACTAAAATTTCTTATGAACTTTCGATAAAAACTTGCCAAATCATGAAATGATATTACCTCACTAGCATTCATAGGTGTAGGCCAATTCAAAATAGCTTCAACCTTTTCAGGATCCATCTTCAAACCATCAACTAAGATCACAAATCCCAAATACACAATCTCCTCTTTCATGAATGAACACTTTTTCAGATTTATCAGCAACTTTTCTTCTTTTAGTCTTTGCAAAACTTGTTTAACATGCAACAAATGTTCTTCTCTGGTCTTACTAAATATCATAATATCATCAAGATATACAATCACAAACTTACCCAAGAATTTCTTGAAAACTTCATTCATCAGCCTCATAAAAGTACTCGGTGCATTAGTTAAACCAAAAGGCATAACCAACCACTCATACAAACCTTCTTTTGTTTTGAAAGTAGTCTTCCATTCATCACCTTCTTTGATTCTGATATGATGATATCCACTTTTCAAATCAATTTTTGTGAAATACTTTGCTCCAGTCAAACTGTCCATTATGTCATCCATTCTCGGTATAGGAAACCTATACTTCACTGTTATCTTATTGATTGCTTTGGAATCAGTACACATTCTCCATTTTCCATTCTTCTTCGGTGCCAATAAAATAGGTACTACACAAGGACTCAAACTTTCTCTAATCAAACCTTTCTCCAAAAATTCTTGAATCTATCGGTTCAATTCATGATTCTCGGTAGGTGTTAACTGATGAGGTGCCTTATTCGGTAAACTAGCTCCATGGATTAGATCCATACAATGATCAATGCTTCTTTTCAATGGAAAATCATTAGGTACATTATCAAAAATGATTTCACTATACTTGGTGAGTAACTTATCAATCTCCTTAGGAAAATTATCTTCTATTTTCTTACTTGGTTTGTTAGGAATCACAACAAAACATACATCATTCCTTTTCAAAATTTTAACAAACTTCCTTCCTTACATCAAGCAAACTTTCATAGATGTGCAAACATTACTAACAGGTTCTTCCATCAATGGCGACAAGATTTATTTCTTTCCATCAGCCACAATAGTATACTTATGCAATCTCCCATCATATATAGCATGTCTATCATATTACCAAGGTCTACCCAACAAAATATGACAACAATCCATAGGCATGATATCATAGAACACCTTATCATAGTACTTTACAATCTTCAAATTCACATAACATTGTTCACTTACCAAGAGTGTATGCTCATCTTTGATCCATGAAATCTAATAGGGATTTAGATGTTCCAGCCTTTTCAACTGCAATTTTGTGACCATTTCCTCAGATGTCAGATTCTGTGAGCTACCACTGTCAATGATTACCTTCCAAAATTTATCAAAAAATTTACATTTGGTCTTGAACAAACTTTTCCTTATCAGATCTTCCTTTTTTCTTTCATTCCACAATGCTCTCCTTACCATCAAGTTATTTTCTTTCTTAGGTTCATTTGGTGACTCTTCTTGCACCAAGGCATTTCTACTGCTACCAACCTTCTTACTTACTTGTGTACATTCAAATGTTCTATGTCCTTCTTCTCCACAATTGTAACAAGTTCCTCAAAAACTTCCTCTGCTATAACCACCTTAGTAGTTATTGCCTCTACCTTTAGATGAACTTTCACCTTTCCACTCAGTCTTGCCTTTGTCCAGATTTTTCTTTTCAGGTTTAGATCTACCATTTTCACCATTGCATCTACCTCTTCCTCTAGGGAATCTACCACCTCTTCCTCTTTGTCTTTTCTCATGTCTCTTGTTTAATTTCTCCTCAGCTTTCAATGCACATTGATAAGCCTCTTCAATGTTCTCCAGCATGACCATACTAATTTCTTCTTGGATGGAAACTCTCAAACCATTCAGATATCTACCAACTCTTTCAATGTCATCTTCATCATGTCCAAATCTAATGTTCAATCTATAGAATTCCTCAATATATACCTTTACCGAGCTATATTTCTTCCTTAGACTTTGCATTCACCGAACTAGGTTAATATGATAATCACAAGGTAAAAACTTTCATTTCAATTTGTTCACCATCTCATTCCATACCTTGATTTTGTCTTTGCATTTCCTCTTCCTATCCAGCTATAGATGCTCCCACCATAAGGATGCATGGCTTTTCAACTTTTTACTTGCAGTCTTCACTTTCTTATCCTCAGGAATGTTTTCATATTCAAAATAATTTTCCATCTCAGTGATCCAGTCTACCAATTCATCAGAATCCAATTTTCCACCATACTCAGGAGGATTGAAATGTGGTGTAAACTTCAAACTTGTCAAAGCCTTCAAAAATCTTTCTTCACCTTGGTCCATAATAGGTGTAGGTTCTTCATTCACCTATTCTTCTTCAAATTCATCATCATTAACATCTTCAAGATGTCTACCTCTTCTTTGGGCTGTTTCAATGGCTTCTAACCTAGTAGAAATTTGCCTTAGCATATTTGTCAATCTTGGATCTGCATCTCACCTCCCGTGAGCCATCTTGATAACCCTTTGTAATTGCAGGTCAAATCACAATTTGCTACCCCACAAAAATCAACTAGGGCTTCAAGAGGAACCTACAAACCTAGATCTACAGACCTAGATCAATATATAACCTCAATCTAATACCACCTAATGCAAGGCATGGATTAAAAGGGGCCAAAGGATAATGCACCCTAATGAACCAAGCTTGCTCAACACACATGGAAGAAAATAAAAACAAGAGTGAGAGAGAGAATGTAGAAGCTTTCATATATTTTCATCAAATAGAATCATACATGCAGGGTTGTAAGGCCTTCCCGATTACAACCTAGTATTACAATGAATCTCATAAGTCCTCAAATATACAAGGATCTATCACAAATCTCAAATCTAATGTCTACTATCTTCTCTCCAAAAATTGACTCCCTAAACTACAACCAAATAACTACATTTATACAAGAGGCTACCGAACTGAGTCGGCCTTTAGATCCATAATCAATAGAAGAAACGGTCAAATTTGGGACCATACACTTCCCAATGATTGATTCCAACATTAAATTTGTGATCCAATATAAATGCACAAGTCAGCCACAACAAAAACTAAAACTAAACCCACTAATGAGAAAAGATAACCAAGTAGTAG
The DNA here is from genome assembly GCA_027943335.1 of Chamaecyparis obtusa. Lineage (NCBI taxonomy): Eukaryota > Viridiplantae > Streptophyta > Pinopsida > Cupressales > Cupressaceae > Chamaecyparis > Chamaecyparis obtusa. Next base: position 478,541 of record BSBK01003028.1, read on the forward strand.
ACAAGAAAAGCTGAGCACCAATGAAACAACCAACCACCCAGAAGATAACTGACCACACTTGGTAACCAAAGGAAATAGACCAACTACCAACCAACTCAGTCAAAGCAGGAATTGAGCAACACAGACAAACTCTAAATTATTTTTGGTGACACAAGATTGCTAAGGACCCGAGATGCTCCTACGTCACAAATCAACAACATCAATGATCACCATCATGTGCTAGATGTCTGAGCTTGTGTGGATCCTCATCTTGCTAGACCTGAGTTTGTACATGTAAATGTAATAATTTACAAATAATTAATATAACGTGTTTAGCTTTTTTTAAATGTAGATTTAAGCTTAACAAATAAATTTAAATTTTAAATTCTTTTACCTCTGTATCTTGATGAATCAGATCACCGGGCTCCTCTAAATCTCCATATGCAACACCCATCATAGTGTCATGTACCAGGTTCAAATATATATATATATATATATATATATATATATATATATATATATATATATATATATATATATATATATATATATATATATATATATATATATATATATATATATATATATATATATATATATATATATATATATATATATATATATATATATATATATATATATATATATATATTGTATCATCTTAAAATGGAAGCACTTCCATGTTAAGAATGTTTAGCCCTCCTTAGGGAGTGTTTTCTAGGCCATCATCATGTTGTCCTCTATTTTCTGCCCCCTTCCCATCTTCTGTACCTATTTAGGGCTCTGTTTGGGCCTCCTCGAGCACTTTTTCCTCACCTAGCACATTTTCCATGGGTCCTAAACCCCTGGGTCAAGGTCGAACTTAACCTTGACCCAGGTCCCCCTTTTCATCAAAAAGTTTTCTAGGTGTGGGGGGAAACTCAAAAGTTTATTTTCCCACTTCCAAGCTGGTTGTTTTGGTCTCTGAAATGGTAAACTCTTAAATTGCATTTAATCTAGGTCCATTTCTAGGGGTAAGGGCCCAATGAGAATTTATTTTTCATATGTTAGCCTCTCTAGGGGTTTGTTCCTTAGATCACTATAAAAGGAATCCTTCCTCTCTTATTTTCTCCATCTCATCTTCATAATCTCTCAAGACATCTCTTAATCAAGTGCATCCACAATCCATCAAGTTTTCTCTCAAGCAAATCAAGTAAGCAAGCATTCAAGCAATCATCCATTCAAGCATTCAAGTTTCATCATTCAAACTCTAGATCTATCCATCATGGTGGTGTGATATTCCTATCTGGGATTTGAGCATGTACCTACCCACATGATCAGATGACAACTCATTGACTTGAGTCGCGATGGTGGAAATGCTAGAAAACATATCTACGCATGCATCCTCAGCTGCAACCTATCTAGCTCCAATGTAGGTCTCTAAACCTTTTGGAAGAACCAAATGGTTTTGACCTACCAATGCCCTCTCACTAGGGGGCTCTAGTAAATCAATTCATCTACACTTATCCTGATATCTCCCCCAACCCTAACCAGTATGTGGAGGTAAATCTATGTAATCTATTAGGAATAGTCCCAAGAGATAACTGAGAGGGGGGGGGGGGGGGTGGTGAATCGGTTATCTACAAGTTTCAATTCTTTATCCAATTAAGTATACTTAAACATAAAGCATAAATAGAATGAAAGAACACATGAATGCAACACCAATATTTTGGTTACAGGGAAACCTAAATAGGTAAAAACCCCGGTGGGAATTGACACCCACTAATATTCTGTACTAGTGTTTTATGATCCTTGCTAGAAGATCCTTAACCCTGTTAGGAGTTTCTTTACAATATATTTAGTATATTAGACCTGGTTGAGGGTCGGACCTTGTTAGGAGTCTTTTACAATTAACCTTGTTAGGGGTGAGGACGCACTATCTGAGAGCACACTGCTTAAAGGGGTGAAGGCTAAAACCTTATTTTTAACAGATACACAGTATATCTGGATCTTGGTGAATTGCACTTTGATCTGCTATCTAGATCAGTTCTAATGTATAGAAAAAATACTTTACTTGGTCACATAGACCTTCTTATAATGGCTCAACACTTCGCACACTCTGCTTTGCTCTTCACAAACAACTCTGAACCACACTTCAGCAATCACAAATGACTGCCTATAAATATCTTTCCTCTAAATGATATAATCAAGTCAGCCTATTAGAACCACCTTGAAATCATATTAGAGAAGTCATAAAAAAACTCCAATAATAATTCAGTTAGCTCTACTAAGCACGCAACACATTCTGGGACTTGTCAAATAAGATAATTGTAGATGCATGCTACACACTGTCGGCTCTACCAAAATAAATAGATCTTTCTCCTCAAGCTGAATTACCTCATGCACTCTTAACAAAACATTACTAACTCTTCTCCAAGCTCTAATCCAAGGGTGCATACCAAACTGATAGGTGCAACTCCAAAACCAATATATTCTCTGTCGGCTCTTCTAAACAAACACAGGAAACTGCTACTGGTGAATAGCGACTACATAACTTCACTTCTACTAATCATCAAACTTTTCATCCATGAATGTAATATCACTAATATGTCTCCATCACATATCCAAATGTGCAAGGCTCCATGATAACTGTACGGACAATCATACATAGAACACTGCCTATAACTCTGTCAGGAACATTGCTGACACAAGCTGCTATATAACTATCTGTACTAATAGTTAACCTCTGCACCCATGATAACATGCTGATAACATGTCCATGCTACATATATTGAAAGCTTACTACATAATTCTTCCATGCATGCTACTTACCATATGTTGTCATTAATGACAAACATACAGTCAGTACTAGCTTGCTGGCAAATCTCTAACAATCTCCCCCTTTGGCATTGATGGAAACATATGGAATGAAAAACACACCAACCCAAATGAAAATTTCTTTGATAATATTCTCCATGTCCTCTTCAAAACTCCCCCAAAGATGAATCCTCCATTTGCTGCAATATTCTTCAATATTCTCCATTTCCTCAACTAAAATGCTTCCATAACTAAATACTACTCCCCCTTAGTATATTACTCCTTCTTTGCTTCTATTTTTCATGACTCTGTATATTACTCCCCCTTTGACATCAATGTTAAAGGGCACCATTCATTTTAAGCACCTGTACTACTCCTGAGGTAGAGTAGTCAACCTTCTATCAGTCCCTGAGGAATGATGCCTTTTCTTCTTTCTTTTAAGTAGAATCAGGGAAGGGAATTACTCCCAACTTCACCCTAAGATACTCAAAAGTATCCTTTGGCAAGGGATTTGTGAATATGTCTGCCAATTGATCTTTAGTACTCACATAGTCTAGATTGACTTCTTTCTCTACCACTTTCTCTCTTAGGAAGTGATACTTGATCTCAATGTGCTTTGTCTTTGCATGCATCATAGGGTTCTTTGACATATTGATAGTGCTAGTGTTATCACAATGAATAAAAATAGGATAATCAATCTAAATTCCAAAATCTTTTACCATTTGCTTGATCCAAACAATTGTAGAATAATTCAGGGCTGCTATAACATACTCTGCTTCTGCTATTGACTGATAAATGCAATTTTGTTTCTTGCTTGTCCAAGTGACAAGTCTGTCACCAAGAAATACTACTCCTCCAGATGTACTCTTTCTATCATCAACACATCCTACCCAATCAACATCAGTATACACATGAAGCTCAACATTTTATGAATTGGGATACCATAGACCATAGTCTATAGTGCCTTGAAAATATCTGAATATTCTCTTTACTACCATGAGGTGACTTTGTTTGGGCTCTTCTGCAAATCTTCCAACTATGCCAATTGCATTGGAAATATCAAGTCTAGTCTCAGTAAGATATATGAGTTTACCAATCAAAAACTTGTATAATGTAGTATCAACTACTGGTGAATCATCTTCTTTTATAAGCTTGCATCCAGTTATCATAGGTGTTCCTACTGGCTTGCAATTATCCATCTTGAATTTCTTCAATATCCCTTTCACATACTTGGACTGATTAATGAAAATACCTTTCTCTGTCTACTGCACATTTAGTCCCAAAAAATATTTGATAGGTCCAATCATGCTCATCTCAAATTCTCTCTGCATCTCCTTAGCAAATTCAGCACTTAGTTTGTCATTACCTCCAAAGATAATGTCATCCACAAGTAGTAGACCTTCAGATGTCTCTTTTATAAATAGATTACAATCCACTGCTCCTTTCTTGAATCCAATCTCTATTAGATATCCATCAAGTCTCTCATACCATGCTCTAGGGGCTTGCTTAAGTCCATAGAGGGCTTTCTTTAGTCTGCATACCATATCTGGTCTATTTGATAGGGTGAATCCTTCTGGCTGCTCAATGTATACTTCTTTTAGCTCTCCATTCAAGAATCCTGACTTAACATCCGTCTGATAAACTTTGAATTTTTTGACTATTGCATAAGCTAAGAATAACTTAATAGCTTCTAATCTACTCACAGGTGAAAATGTGTCTAAATAGTCTATACATTCTCTTTACGCATATCCTTTTACATACTAACCTTTCTTTGTTTCTTACTACTGTGCCATCTTCATTCATATTATTTCTGAATATCCATTTTGTTCCAATCACATTCTTATCACTAGGTCTAGGGACTAATTCCCAAGTATCATTCTTAATAATCTAATCTAGTTCTTCTTTCATAGCTTCATGCCAATCATAATCATTACATGCATCTTCAACACTTAAAGGTTCAATATGAGATAGTAAACATACCGCTTCATTGTTTTCTTGATTCTTTGCTTTTGATCTTGTTGTGACTTTGCTACTCTGATCTCCAATGATGTCACCCTTAGAATGATATCTAGAAGTAAACTTTGGAACTTTAGGTGATGTTGTCTCATCAGCCTTTGGAGCTTCTGCTTCACTTGTCTTAGGGTCATTGAATAACACATCAATGCTATCAAACATCTCTTCAACAACTATCTCACTAGTGGAGGGTCTAGGTTCTTCTTCAATCATAGGTGAGTAATCATGATATCTTTCTTGAACCATAAACTTTTCATCAATCTTAACATGAACACTTTCAATGATCTTTAATCTCAAGTTAAAACATCTATAAGCTTTACTTTTAGTAGAGTAACCAAGGAAAATACCTTCATCACTTCTTGCATCAAACTTTTATACTACTTCATCCCTCTTGATGTAGCACTTTCTTCCAAATATTCTAAAGTATTTTACTGTGGGAACATTACCAAACCATAGCTCATAAGGTGTCTTGTCCGCACCTGGCCTCAATTGGATTCTATTGATAGTATAGACTAATTTATTGAGTGTATCTCTCCAATAGGTGTGTGCAAATTTTCCTTCAATCATGATGGTGCACAATGTATCAAGAATGATCCTATTCCTTCTCTCTACAATTCCATTCTACTGAGGGGTTCTAGGTGCACTCAATTTCCTTTTTATGCCATGTTCTTCACAGTACTCATAGAATCTGTCAGAGGTGAATTCTCCTCCTCTATTCGATCTCAAACATTTTATGTTTAGTCTAGATTCATTCTCAACCTTAGCTTTGAATATTTGTAACTTCTCAAATGCTTCTGACTTATCTTTCAAGAATGCAACCCACATCATCCTAGTATAATCATCAACAAACAAAATGAAATACCTTTCACCATAGTATTGTTGGAAATTGAATTGAAAAAATTGTTGTATTGCCATTGATGTCAAACCTTAATTGGTAAGATTTTTGCTACTTAGGAAAGTACTATATCTATTTAAGTGTTGCTAAGAGGGATAAGCAAGGTTGGTAACAATAGCACCTAAGGAAAGGTTGAGTTATCTTGATACCACAAAGTGTACTTGACTATGTTGCACTATGATGAGATAATGTATTGTTTATCTTAGTAAGACTAAAGACTAAACTAGTAGGCTTAACTGAGCAAAGAATGGAAAAATCATGTTTAAGCTAAGTAATGTTAGTGTCGACCGAGTTAGTATATGCTAAGAAAATTATAGTGTTGTCCAAACACCAGTAAATTGCTGAGGAAGACAGTGCAAGCTGAGGAGATAGTTTTAGTATTGACCGAGCATTCTACTTGAAGACTAAGTGAACAATCACATAGTTGACCGAGCATCAACAATTTTATATTTGAAGAGAATTTAATTTTGGAGCTGACATTGTTGAATTCTTGGATTATGTAAAATGTGTTGACTTTATTTATTGATTGTTTGGAAGCATTTAATACACTAAAAAATGTTTTATTGTAAATCTTTAAGAGATTTGAGATGATTCTAGAAAAGGAGCCAAAGAACATAAAGTGGGTAGATTCAATGAATCTGACCTAACCCTAAGATCTACAAATGAGATTGAGTGACAAAAGATGAGTTAACCTAATTGAGGAAAATATAAGGGAACCTGAACATTGTGATATGTATGTACATGGTGAACAAAGAATGCTGGAAGAGGAAAATTTTATTGACCGAATAAGCAAAAAGGCTGAAGGAGAATGGTGGTGATTGCTTGAAGAAATTTTTTGAGAAGATCAGAGATGGAAATGGAAAAGATTCAAAGTTAGTAAACCAACATTAGTGTATAGAATCAAACCTGATATTTTCAAAGTGAGTTCTATATTTTTTAGATAATACTGCTACTACTTTCTAACCATTGTAATAGTTAAAATCCTTTTAACAGAGGTTGACCTAACAGTCATATGTTAAATCCTTTGAACAAGGTTGCATTCTAATGGAGTGTATGTAAGTCCTATGACTAGGCTCACTTTTAACAGGGTGATTGAAATCCTTTAAATGGGTCACATTTGACAGTGTGTATTGTAACCTTTGATAGGGTTGGATTTTTATCGAGCTCACTTCAGAAGAGTGAAAATAATAGTAGCATGTTACAAAGTGGTTTTTCCCAAATTGGGTTTCCACTATAAAACCTAGTGTTTATACTTGTGTGAATGTTTGGATCTGAACATTGCTATATTTTACAAGTTAAATTATAGCTAGGTAGTGGACTGCATTGTTAGATGTTTCTATTATTGAATCAGTGATGACCGAGTTTGTTTTGGTTTTGGATCTGATTTAAAGATAAGTTTATGAGATTGTTTTATACATCAGGACTTGAGAACAACTAATTCACCCCCCCTCTTTGTTGTTCTAAATCATATTAACAATTAGTATTAGAGCTAATTTTCTTATTATTAGTGTGGAAAAATATCAAGTTTAAAGGGGCTTGAAGCAAATGATCAGGATATATAAGAAGGAGGTACTGAAGCTGAACAAAGAAAATTTCCCTGCATGGCAAAGCTTAATGAAGCTACATTTGGCTAGTATTGGTGACTCTGCAAAGTACTATATTGAGAACACCTATGTCTCACCTGTTGCACCTTTGACTACCGAAGAAATGAGAGCTAAGCAAGAACATAATCAGGCAATGCTAGAAATTGCATCTGCCCTAAGCTATCCAGAATTTGAGGACATTAAGGATTGCACAACTACAAAGGATATGTGGGATACTCTTGCAAGGATCTATTGTGGTGACTTGAATGTGCTGAAAGCAAAGGCCAAGAGTCTTAGAGGTAAGTTTGATGAAATGAGAATGCAAGAAGGTGAAAACATTGCACAATATTGTAGTAGAATAAAAGAAGATGTGAATGCTATTAGAGGAGCTAATGGGACTATTGATGATGAAACTATAATAGGAAAATTATTAAGAACCCTTCATCCTATATATGCTATTCAGATCTTAGCTATTCAGGAATCTAGATGTAACTCTACTAATGTGCTTACTTTGGAAAGTTTGGTTGGTAAGCTGACTACTTTTGAACTCTCTAATTATGATAATTTCACTATTGGAAGTATTGGAAATGTTGAATCTTCTTTTAAGTCATAGCTAGTTCTGAACAAGCCAAAGAAAGAAAAAGAAAGATGCATCAGTGAAAGTGAAAGTGACAGTGACACTTCTGATGAAGACCTAGAAGATCTAGAAGCTCTTATGGCTAGAAGACTGAGAAGGGGAAAAGGAAAGTATAAAGGTAAACTCCCTATTATATGTTTTGCATGTAATAAAGTTGGTCATATAGCTGCTAGATGTCCTGATAGGAAGGATAAAGATGATGAAAGGAAAAGAAAACAAAAAGATAGAAAAGATGACAAAAGCTACCAATGGAACAGAGACTACAAGGGAAAAGGTAATAAATCTTGTTACATTGCTGAAAAAGAGACTGACACTGATAGTGATTATTGTGAAATTGAGGTAGTTTATGTGGCAATGAAAGATGAATCTGATGAGGATGAGAAAAATGCATTGATATCCTATGTGAACAAGATTGATAAATGGATTATTGATAGTGGTTGTTCACATCACATGACTGGTGACAAAAATAAGTTTGAGACTTTACATCATTATAGAGGTAAAAGTGTAAAATTTGGTAATGATGCACCATGTCCTGTTAGAGGAAAAGGTTTGATTAAACTAACTGATAAGATATCTTGTGAAAATGCATATTGGGTTGAAGGTCTTAATTATAATTTGCTAAGGGTTGCTTAGCTTAACAAAACTAGTTACCGAGTGGAATTTCATCACAAGAAAGCTAAAATATTTAATGCTGCTGGAGAACTGATTGGAAGTGGAGATCAGACTAGAGGTAATTTGTTCTATCTTGACCTATCTAAAGAAACATGTTTGATTGCACAACTTGATGATATTTGGTTATGGCATAAAAGGCTGTGTCATGTTAATTTTGACAATTTGGTAGAGATAAGTAAGAAGAAAAAGGTAAGAGGTCTACCTAGATTGAAGAAACCTAAGAATGTGATGTGCAAGGAATGCCAATTAGGAAAAATGACAAAGTCAAGTTTCAAGAGAAAATCCTTTACTTCTGAAAATATTTTAGATTTGGTTCATACTGACCTTTATGGACCTATGGGTGTACAAAGTTACTATGGTGCTAGATACTTTATCTTATTTGTTGATGATCATACTAGGATGATGCATGTGATGTTTTAAAAAGAAAAATCTCATGCTTTTCAATATTTTAAGTGGTATTTGGCTAAGGTTGAAAAGGAGATAGGTAGGGACCTGAAATGTCTTAGATCTGACCAAGGTGGAGAATTTACATCAAATGAATTTAATCTATTTTGCAATGATAGAGGAATTAAAAGACAGATGTTTGCACTTAGAACACCTCCACATAATGGTATAGTAGAAAGGAGAAACAAATCTATCTTGGATTGTGCAAGGACATTGATGATTGAAAAGAATGTGGCATAGAGATATTAGAAAGAAGCTATAAGCCATGTTGTCTACACTCTTAACTGAGTACAAATCAAGAAGGTACAAATCTGACACCTTATGAATTATGGCATGGACATGCACCAAGTGTTAAATACTTTAGAATCTTTGGAAGTAAGTGCTATATATTAAAAGACACTAGGAATGGAAATTTTGATGCTAAGAGTGATGAAGGCATATTCCTATGGTACTCCACAAAAAGTAAAGCTTATAAGTGTTTGAACTCCAACACTAACAAAATTGTGGAAAGTGTGAATGTAAAAATTGATGAGTACGCAGAAAGAAATGAAGCTGACAGTAAAAGTGAACCAGGAGATTATAGATCTTTTGTGTACATTGAAGAAGAGAAAGAGGCAAGTAACAAACTTGCACCTGATGCTGAGTCTCAGGTAAGGAAATGCTGAGCAACAAATAGAAGCTATCGAGCGTCAAGAAAACAATGCTGAGAGAGAACAAGAACATGCCGAGCTACAAGAAAATGCTGTTGAGTACCGGGAAGAAGTTGCCAAGCATTCTAAAGTTGAATTTAACAATCTTATTGAAGAACATGATGAAATAGAGGAGAGAATAGCTGAACCTATTTTGGAAAAATATGTGAGAAGACACCATAAGCCTGAATAGATAATTGGAGACAAAGATACTGGAATCCAGACTAGAAGTAAGACTAAGGATCCAACATGTCTACTATGTGAATTTGAACTGAAGACAACTAGAGAAGCATTGGAGAATGGAGACTGGATACAAGCAATGAATGAAGAAATAGACTAGATTGAGAAGAATGATACTTGGACTCTGGTGTCGAGACCTGAAAACAAGAATGTTATAGGAACAAAGTGGGTATTTCAGAATAAGATGAATGAAAATGGTGAAATCACTAGGAACAAAGCTAGGTTGGTATGTGAAGGCTATGCACAAAAAGAAGGAATAGATTATGAGGAGACATTTGCCCCTGTAGCTAGATTGGAAGGAGTAAGAACTCTGCTTGCATATGCTGCTTATAAAGATTTCAAGGTATATCAAATGGATGTCAAGTCTGCATTTTTGAATGGTATACTAGAAGAAGAAGTTTACATAGAACAACCAGAAGGTTTTATTGATCCAAACAGAAGAAACATGGTGTGCAAATTGAACAAAGCATTATATGGATTGAAGCAAGAACCTAGAGCATGGTATGAAAGGTTGCACAACTACTTGATACAGATTGGATTTTCAAGAACAAATGACACAAGCAATTTGTACATGAAGGATGAAGAAGGTAAAGGTATCTTGTTGACAAAATTTTTTGTTGATGACATTATTTTTGGTGGACAAGATGCATTATGCAAAAGTTTCTCAAATGAAATGCAAACTAAATTTGAAATGAGTATGTTTGGTAAGATCAAATTCTTTGTTGGTTTACAAGTATATCAGAGGAAGAATGGAATTTTTATTACACAGTCTAAGTATGTTAATGAAATACTAAATTTTTTTGGGATGGAAGATGCTAAACCAGTAGGAACTCCTATGGTTACTAGACAAAAGCTATCTAAAAATGATGATGCTGCCGAAGTGAATCAAATTCTGTACAGATCTATGATTGGAAAATTGTAGTATGTTGTACACAATAGACCAAATATTGTATTAGCTATTGGGATTGTGGCAATATTCTCTGCTAATCCTAAGGAAACACATATGATGGTCATGAAAAGAATTATGAGATACTTGAAAGGAACTGCTGACTATGGTCTATATTATAAGAAGGATGAAAAATTTGAACTCTAAGTTTATACAAATGCTGATTGGGCAAGAAATGTAGATGACAGAAAGAGTATAAGTGGTGGAGCTTTCTTTTTTGGACAAATATTAGTCTCCTAGATAAGCAAGAAACAAAATTGCATTTCCCAATCTACTGCTGAGGCCGAGTATGTTGCTGCTATAGTGAACTGTTCAAACTCGGTATGGATAAAAAAATTGTTGATAGGCATGAAGGAAGAAATCACTGAACTTCTTGTTATTTTCTGTGATAACACAAGTGCTATTAATATTTCTAAGAATCCCGTGATGCACACTAAGACCAAACACATTGCAATCAAATATAACTACTTGAGAGAATTAGTATAAGACAAAGAAGTCTGAATGGAATACGTGAATACAAAAGAACAACTAGAAGACATATTCACTAAAGCTTTACCCAGAGAAGCTCATGAGTATTTGAGAAGTCAATTAGGGGTTCTTCCCCTAACTGAGGCTACCTAGACAAGCTAGGAGCACTGCATCAAATGTGCTACAACAGAACATTTGACAAATTGATGCAGAAGATTGTCAAACTTTAGGGCTAGCCTAGAGTGTTGAAGAGAAGCAAAGATAAGAAATCAGTCGTAAGCAAGATGACAGAGGGAGAAACACAGAGCTGCACAGATATTATCTACATCTGATGGATGTAAATTTTAGTTTCTACTTTGGCATTTTTGTCAAAGAGGGAGAATGTACTGATATGATAATACATGAGATATGATAACACATGATACTGAAAACTAAGAGTTGATGAGCTGATGGAACTAAAAGAAAAGAGGATGATGAACTAAAATGTAGAATCAAGATAGAGGGAGATCTGAATACTTCTGACGGTCACAGGAGTGAGGCTTACAGGATTCTGAATCAGAATGAAGCTAAGGATATTATAAATAAGTTTTTGATGGACAAATACATTTTTGGATTGGTTGGTAATCCATGTGTTATTCAGATGATATCATATGGTGTTACCATCAATGCCAAAGAGGGAGATTGTTGGAAACTGAATTGAAACAATTGTTGTATTGTCATTGATGTCAAACCTTAATTGGTAAGACTATTGCTACTTAAGAAAGTACTATATCTATTTGAGTGTTGCTAAGAGGGCTAAGCAAGGTTGGTAACAATAGCACCTAAGGAAAGGTTGAGTTATCTTGATACTACAAAGTGTACTTGACTATGCTGCACTATGATGAGATAATGTATTGTTTATCTTAGTAAGACTGAAAACTAAACTAGTAGGCTTAATTGAACAAAGAATGGAAAAATCATGTTTAAGCCAAGTAATGTTAGTGTCGACCGAGTTAGTATATGCCGAGAAAATTATAGTGTCAACCGAGCGCCAGTAAATTGCTGAGGAAGACAGTGTAAGTCGAGGAGACAATTTTAGTATTGACCAAGCATTCTACTTGAAGACTGAGTGAAAAATCAGAGTATTGACCGAGCATCAACAATTTTATATTTGAAGAGAATTTAATTTTGGATCCAACATTGTTGAATTCTTGGATTATGTAAAACATGTTGACTTTATTTATTGATTGTTTGGAAGCATTTAATACACTAAAAAATGTTTTATTGTAAATCTTTAAGAGATTTGAGATGATTTTAGAAAAGGAGCCGAAGAACATAAAGCGGGTAGATTCAATGAATCTGACCTAACCCTAAGATCTACAAATGAGATTGAGTGGCAAAAGATGAGTTAACCTAATTGAGAAAAATATAAGGGAACCTGAACATTGTGATATGTATGCACATGGTGAACAGAGAATGCTGGAAAAGGAAAGTTTTATTGACTGAATAAGCAAAAAGACTGAAGGAGAATGGTGGTGATTTCTTGAAGAAAAGTTCTAAGTAGATCAAAGATGGAAATGGAAAAGTTTCAAAGTTAGTAAACTAGCATTAGTGTATGGAATCAGATCTGATATTTGCAAAGTGAGTTGTATATTTTTTAGATAATAGTACTGCTACTGTCTAACCATTGTAATAGTTAAAATCCTTTTAACAGAGGTTGACCTAACAGTCATATGTTAAATCCTTTGAACAAAGTTGCATTCTAATGGAGTGTATGTAAGTCCTATGACTAGGCTCACTTTTAACAGGGTGATTGAAATCCTTTAACTGGGTCACATTTGACAGTGTGTATTGTAACCTTTGACATGGTTGGATTTTTACCGAGCTCACTTCAGAAGAGTAAAAATAATAGTAGCATGTTACAAAGTGGTTTTTCCCAAATTGGGTTTCCACTATAAAACCTGGTCTTTATACTTGTGTGAATGTTTAGATCTAAACATTGCTATATTTTACAAGTTAAATTATAGCTAGGTAGTGGACTGCATTGTTAGATGTTTCTATTATTGAATCAATGATGGATGAGTTTGTTTTGGTTTTGGATCTGATTTAAAGATAAGTTTATGAGATTTTTTTATACATCAAGATCTAAGAACAACTAATTCACCCCCCCTCTCTGTTGTTTTAAATCATATTAACAAGTATGATCTTGTTTGAGTTGGACCACATAGGTATGTATGAATCAGATCTAAATTGTTCTTTGCTGAATTGTGCTTGTTCCTAAATGAATTTCTCACATACTTTCCCATCACACATTCCCTGCATATAGTATCAACTGGCTTTTCTATGCTAGGTAGATGTCTTACTACCTTCACATTGCTTATCTTTACTATGTTATCAAAATTGATATGACATAGGTTTTTATGCCACAACCAACTGTCATCAACTTTAGCAACAAAACAACTTGCTTCTGAATTGAGTTGTAAACCATTACCTTTAGTCTTTGAGCCTGATGCAATCATAACACCATCCTTGTTGTTAATGTTGCATTTTGTTCTTTGAACTCCAACTGATAACCTTTTTGAAGTAACTGCTATATGAAAATTAGCTATCTAACTACTATAAATGATAAATAAACTATTCTAAGATTAATAAATCTAACTAATTAGAAAACAACAATGAATAATATAATTAAAAATGAAGCTAAGATAAGGTTTTACCTTCACCTACCATGTAGCTTGTCTCCATTGCCCTCCTAGCCTTGATTTCTTGGATGTGTTGAGCTCTCAGATTTCCAATTTGAAGCTCCTTTGCCCAAGATGATACCAAAGTGTGGAGATTGAATGATTGAATGCAAAACTAAATCCTAATTATGCAAATGAGATGATGATAATGTGGATGCTTCACAAAATGATATGAATATGCTTGATAATGAGTGCTTGGATGCTTGATTGCTTGATTGCCAATTTCTTGAATGCTTGATTGCCTATTACAAAAATACCTATTATCTCACTGATGCAGGAGCATCCTGGGTGTAAGAGCAATCTTGCATCACCCAAAAATATTTCTATTTTTGTATTCAATAAAGGGCTATCTTGTGCAGAGCTGATATTTATGGAAACTTGCTATTTTTAGTAAGTGGTCTTATGATCTCGAAATGTTCTAATTTTACATGTGGAGGTTCATCTTAGTCATATCAGCCTGCCAGCAAAGTTTCATGGTTAGATCAGGTTTGGTTTTGAAGATATTCAAGATTTTTGGTATTGGCAGCAAGGTACAGAAACTTTGAACTCAATTTTGAAGGCTTTAGAGGCCCCGAATGAGGTCAAAAAATTGGGGGACAGGTGCTTTGCGCCAGTCAAGCCTATAGAGAACTTCATGGAATTTCTGAAATGGGGTTATAATAGTCAATTGAGTCAACTGGTGATACTTATGGTCTCCAAAAGTCGGGCCACCTGAAATGGCAGAAAATAATTTTCCTTCAAAAAATTTTTTCGGGTTTCAAAAGTTATTTTGAGCCGACTTTGATGTAATAAATTGACAAATAAAATAATTCTAAGTTTGGACGGCCCTTAGGGCTAAATTTTTGGAACCTTCTCGGGCGGTGGAAATTGCCTATATAACGAAGGCCCGTAGTGTTTTTTAGGGTAGTTCTGGGTAGTAGATCTAGGTATTGATTCGAGGCTTTGTACTATAGAATATTGTAAGGGAATGCCCATGTAGCTTTCCATATTGTAATTCTGAAAGTTTGTAATTCCACATTTGTGGAGATAATAAGAAGCCAATTTTCTGTTCTTGCATATTATTATTGTTGTTTCTCTATTTCTGTTAAGTGTTTGTGGTATTAAGGGGAGCACCCTTCATCAAGTGGTATCTGAGTAGGAGTTTTTGAGTGTGTAAATAGATCACCGACTGTGAGGTAGTTTTCACTAGGACTGTGGTTAGGGTTTCAATGCGCATCGTGAAAATGCCTCCATGAAGAGAATGTGGTAGAAGAGCTAGTGCTGTGACACCTGAGGTTAGAGAGTTGTAGAGACAAGTGCAAGCATTGCAAGAAGAGATTCACAGAGGAATGAATCTTAATGTCAGAGATGAAAGAGAGGATGAAGCTGAAGAAGAATATCAAGAAGGAGAAGCTGAAATTGTGAACCAGGAGGAAGAAAGACTTTTTCGGGTGATTTCCAAGATTGGGAAAAGACCTAAGATTGAGGTTCCTACATTTTCTGGAAATCTTAATCAAGAGGAATTGATCGACTGGATCAATGATTGTGAGGAATATTTTGAGTATGAAGATGTTGAGGATCCTGATAGGGTCAAATTTGCGAAGGCCAGACTAAAAGGTCATGCGAAGATCTTGTTAGCTCATTTTCATGTAGAATTGCCAATACAGTTTTCAAACTTGACTCACGGGTTCTCAACTATGGATTCTTATAGGGAAAAGGCTAATTGATAAGGACCACGTCCTTCTTCTACTTCAAGCTCCATAGACCCAGGCGGGTGTACCTATATTTAGACTTAAGGCTCCACGATGAGATATTAATGGAAGCAGATGTTTATTTGCAGAAAATGGCAAGTATGACAAGGATAAACTCCTTCTTTTCGAGCTTTGAACTCAGGTAGGTTAACCCCTTTTAGATCTACTTCTTGAAAGGATCACAACAATAGTTTATATTCTTGATATAAACTTTATCTTCTCAGTCACTCAAAATATACATGAAAGTAAATTATTATTTGAAAATTGTTGAGGGTGAGATCTCTGCAAATCAAGGATAGACCAGTGCCTTATCTTTGGGTTATAGAGTCAAACAATGAAATGTATACCTACAAAAATCTTCTAAATGAAACACAAATAAATCCCAAATGAAGTGCCTTACAATTCATCCTCTCTTAAACACGTTTGATCATCAAATTCTTGCTAAATTCCTAAGCTCTCAAAAATTAACCTAAAGACATTACCCTTTCCTTGAAAGGAGCTAGAGATTAAAATCACAGATACCTTGTAAATGGTATATCAAAACTACCTTATAGATTTAATACACAAAAGCCATATAATTCAAACAAGAAGACAATTAAAATCATGCAAGGGAATTCTTTTTATATTCCAATAAAACCTCACTGCATTTATACACTTCAAAATCTGATACAATATTCTAAGATTTCAACAATGGCGTTCAGCCTCTACAGTATATTTCTCAACCTCCTCTCAAAATGAACAAGGCCCTACTACTTATACCAATCAGCCATCTTGGAATCCTCAAAAGGATGCAACAAGCTTCGGATGGCTGTTAAAAGATCTTGCATTAAAAACAAGATTACAAAACCGGAAAGTTGTTTGCAACAACAGATTACAAATATCTATTTCCAACAGTCCCGCAGGTGGCATCTTTGTCTAAAGATATTTCAGAGCAGTTGCCAAATTTGTTGGGTGAATGATGACCACCATCCGGCTAATTTACATCATTCTTTGTTTGAAACTTACTCTCCCTCATTTTCTGGATCAGATGCCATCTGCAACTCTATTTGGCCAAGTGTCACATTTGTGTCTGTGACAATTTGTTTGACATTTTTGTCCCTTTTACCTTGACTTTCAAAAGTTTGGGATACTAACACCTGCCACCTCTTCAACTGATTTCCCTTTCTTCTAAATCTCCTGATAGATACGTGGATTCCCAAGTGTAGGTTTCTTCACTTGGCCAATGAAAGGAAAGGACCTCATCTTTCTTTGGGGACAACTTTTCCCACTCAGCAACCAACTAATGAACCTCTATTCTCACATTAGCAAAATGTAACCTAGCATCCTGGAGGAGTTCAATAAAATGCACAAATGGGGCATTATCATCTGTACCAAGAATGTCATTTATTTTAGTTAGCACTCGTCTATCTATTTGCTCCATCCATTGACCTTTATCCTTGATTACCCCATCTGCTTTGATAAGACTAGGGAAAATTTGGAAATCATCCTGGAAATATCTTGTTCTTAAGACTTCTGACCTTCTCTTTATACTCTCCTTGTTTACCTCAAAATCAAAAAGATCTTTGATAACCCTGTAAGTACTCACAAGCTCAATATTTACAACACATTGATCCTTATTTCGATCAAACCATGACCTCAGAGTGTCTTTCCTTGCAGTCCATCTTTCCAAAATTTTGTCCATAGTTGCCACCTCTTTCTGAAAGGTCACCAAGACATCTGCCAATTGTTTTGCAGATTTGTATACTTCTTTAGGTCTCACCTTGGCAACAAAATGTGACACAACACCTTTTATCTTACCAACTAACTTATTTTTTACCCTTTGATCAACATCTTCTTCATCCATGGAAGGAGGAGAAGGGGAAGGGGAAGTTCAATAATGGGGCTCGATGAGGAAGGCCCTACAGAGGAGGAAGCTATCTAAATTTGTTTTGATAACTATATTGGGCACTGTTCTCCCAATTTCTTTCTTAAATCTGCAATCAGAATATCTCTCTCAAGAATCCTCTATTTCATCTCACCATAAACCTTCAAGACTGTTTCCAATTTTGTAGTGAGTTCATCTTTCTCTCTAGCTTCCTTTTCTGCCACCTTTTCTATTAATTATGTTGTGGCCATTACCATACCTGATGCCTCCACCAAAGATGTATCAGTAACTCTTCTTACAATTAAACTCCCTGAGAGGTCATCTTTGACAATTTTCTTTCCTTTATCACTTTCATTCTTCCTCAAAGACCACATCACCAATGCTTGATGATTATCACTGAAAGTGACTCCTTTAACAGCTTGTTCTGCTTCTTCTAGAGTCCTATGGAGAGGAGTGGTTTGCTTTCTGACTGCATCAAACACTACTGCATCAGCTATATCCCATTCTAGGAGGATCCGTACTCCTGACATCTTTACCATATCTCTTCCCTATTCTAGAGTAATTTGTTTGAACTTTGCAGTCATCTCTATTTTCACTTCTTCCTCTATAACTTGTAAATCCTTATCCAGATTCACTTCATGTCTCTTCTCACAGATTTCTTGAAATTGCTTGATATTTAATTTCCAAAGAAACTGCATAAAGGCCCTAGTTTTAACAAAAGTGTCATCAACCAAAAACTCTTCACAAGCTTTCTTGATTACAGGGTCCAATTCAGTGCCTGTTAACTCCCCTGTTGTTAGATCCAACTTAGGTTCTTCTGGTAGCTCTGGCACTCCCTCATTTACTTCTTCATAAGTCATGAAGATCTGACCTAGAGCATCTACTTGTTGCACTTGTTCTGCAATCTCTTGGTCATCAAAAATTTTTATAGGAGACTGTGATGGGGAGTACTCCTCTTCCACATGAACAGGTCTCTCTTCCAACCTTTGCCTTTTTGATGGGGGTGGAGAATCAATTATATCTTCAGCAATCTGAGGAGGAGAATCGGGGATCTCCATAATTTCCTTTTGTTTTCCAACCTGTTGTGAGGTTGATGGGATACCCCTTTTATCCATCTCCTTTTGTTGGCTCTGTTTTGGTATCACCACATTGTAACCAGTCTTCTTTTGTACCACATATCTCCCCGGGGGTGATCCTTTTGCAAACACAGGCTTACTCAACAATTGTCTAGCCTTTTCTGGATCATCCTTCATCACTTTTTCCTTCTTCTCATTTAAAGTCTGGAAAACACCCTGAAAACAATTCATGAGAGTGTCTATTTTCTTCCCCATTGGAGTTATGCTTTTCAGGGGATCCCATCCTGAATCAAATTGTCGGATAAAATATAGTGTTTTCTTGTATACCAACCATTTTTCTTTCATGACCTCTTGTTCCTATATTTTAGCTACATTCCTGATGATGTCTTCAGGAAAATTAAAAATGTGGTTGATCATGGCACACTTGGCTCTCTTTTTAAACATTTCATTATAAAACCCTTCTGGATCTACTGTTCTGGCAACTGCAGTAGCCATATGGTACGGGGCTAAAATTTTATCCATGTAGACCCATCCACCCTTGGTAATTATGAATTGATGGGCAATGGTAACATTTGGGAATAAAGTTCCCTTGCCTTTCCCAGTGAGGGAACACTCCTCAATATCACCCAATTGCCTCAAAAACTCTACAATTCCAATCCTAAGGGGTACTTGATAGGGCAGTATAAAAGGGGTCCCCCTGAAACCATACAATCTGATAACAGTTGATACATTGTAGAAAATAACATCTCCCCAATTGTGGACAATGTTCAAATTCTTGGCAAACTGGTTTGGCCTAACAAGTTGTGCTAACATTGTTGGGATTCTTGGGTTATCTAAAACAAACAGCTTCCTAAGTCTAGCTGCAAAACATTTATCAAAATTGATAAAACTGTGATCCCTTTTATCCCAGGTCATTGTGAGGCTCCATAATTGGACTGGCATGTCTTCACCATCCTTCTTTCTCACCAATTCCATTTCTTGTTCAAAATAGCTTGCTCCTTTGAACAGAAACATGTACATCATGAAAGAGTACCAGCCAAAGGGTCTATCACTTTCATTCTTCTGAATCTTTACTAATCCATTATGGATTAATTCAGCAATGAAAGGAGCAAAATCAAAAGTGATAGACACGTGTGCATGTAAAATTTGGATCATCATGCACATCAAGTGTATTGGCATCCTATCACTAACATCCTCTCCAAAAACTTGACACAATGACCAATATGCACCCCTAGCCCTGAGATCAAAATATTCTATTTTAAAAGGCTCCAGAGTGTTCTGCCCCACAACAACCATTTTCCCAATTTTTGTGCAAAAATCCTTCAACAACTTGCCTTTATAATAGTTCCTTTGTGCATTGTAAACTTGCCTTAATTCTTCAAAGTTAATTCTTTCCAAACTTTCTGACGGTTCACTCAATCCGAACACCTTCCTGATTTCTTCAGCTGAAACCTTAAACAATAACACCCCCTTTGCATCCCTAATTTCTCTAGTGATTGGATCATAATTTTTTGCAACCTGGGTCATCAAATCTACATCTAGAAAGACACCAGGCACAACAAGTTTTCCTAAGTCAGATTGCCATATATTACTTGCAGGATGAGGGGCATTTCTCTAAATAAAACCTACCTTGAACAATTCCAGTCCTATGGTATCAGAGTCACCTCTTGCATTGATAGTACCAATCTTAGCCTCTCTAATAAAACTTGCTGTATCATATAAACCTTCTGCTATTTTTACCCTAGGGTCTTTAGGAATCAGACTCTTACTCTTCACCAGGGTAGTGGAAGAGCCAAGAAGTAACTGCAATAAATCTTCGTGCAAACCTCTTTCACTATACTCTACTTTACCCGATAATTCTTTCCTTGGGGCCATTTTAAAGTTTATTTTAACAAAAATTCTTGCATGATAGACTAAACAAAGAACTATAATCCTTTCAATAAAGAAGCAAATCGCACAAGAATTTCTAACCTTTTCTCTCAGAAGCCACCCGGGAAAAGCAACCAATCCTCAGAAATCTTCACACCTGAATCTCTGCAAACTTTGATCTTTTTGTGCTTCTGAAAGTGTGTGAAATTCTGATATATGAGCCACTTAAAGTAGTCCTGTCAATAATTAATTCAGCACGATTGAAACAATTACTCCTCCAGAAGAGCGAACTGTCACTTCTTCAATGGGAAACCTTACTTCGCACCATTTTACCTTTAGTTTGAATGAGAACCATTGATCCTCATTAGCAGATGATCCAACGGCTTATCGCATGATTGCATGGCTTAAAAAACACTCACGCGAACATGCGACTAACCGTCACACTACCTTTCTGTTCCTGGCGGTCTCTTGTAACTTTCTTTTGTTAACATGAAATGCTTTTCACATGATCGCATAGCTTAAAAAAAACTCACACGAACATGCGAAAACCTGTTACCACTAACCGTCACTGTCTTCTTTTAAACCGCTGGTCCCACCCTGCCTTCGTCAATAAAGAAACTCCATGTTTGCGACACCTGGCAGAATGTCAGGTACTTTCTCTCTTTTTGAGCACCGGTGTTTGCTGAAGCTAACCAATGAGAAGACTTCACTTATGCACATCTATCAAAAAGTTTTACCGGAGAATCACACTTGATTCAACGCAAGATCAACGGCCTGTCGCATAATTGCATAGCCTTCAAAGATTCCATGCGATTATACGACGGCCGTCCGATCTTCCCTTTACTATTTTAAAACCTCAGAGATTCTTCTGTCACCGGCCCCACTGACCTCAACAAATAGAAAGCCGCCAGTTGTAAGATACTTGTAAGTGGTCCCACTGATCTCCACATTCGGCTTTTTTTATAGGATCAATGGCCATTTCGCATGTTCGCATAACTTAAAAGACACTCATGTGAACATGCGACCGCCGTTAGATCTTCGTTGAAGATTCTCGGTTGGAATGAACTTAAAGCATAGGAAAATGTTATTTATACCACTGGGTTTCTAGACTGAGAAAAAACATAACCCCCCGCATATTAAAAAAAATGCATGTGCTCTTTAACGGACCTACGTGATTTTTAAAAAAGTAACGCTCGAAAAGGAATAAAGAAAATGACTTAGGATTTATTTTGAAAGTGGTAAGCATTTTGGGGGTTTCTTACATGAATTTGAAATTCTTCAAAGGCAAGACCTAGGGTAAGGACTTTGAAATAGGGTTACATCAATTTTTTGAAGAACTCCAACACCTGGACCTAGGAAACTTTACAGGCCAGAGGATTAACCTATCAAAATGGACAAAAAACCTTAGAATTTTAAGAATATTCCCAAAAGATCTGGTGGCAAGAAATTCAATTGGAGAAAAATAGAAGAGGGAAAGATAAAATCACAAGATGAGATCATATGGTGGATAAATTGAAGTGACAATTCATTCCTGTTGATTATGAGCTTGACCTACTAAAGAAAATGCAAAGTTTGAAGCAAGTAGGAAAATCTGTTCAGGAGTATACAGAAGAGTTCTATGGACTCCTCATTAGAATAGGCCATGTAGAAGCTGATAAGGAGAAAGTTTCCTGATACCTTAATGGGTTAAGGCCAAGCATTCAGGAGGAGTTGAATTTGGTTCGAATGAACAGTATTGAGGAGGCATACCAGTTTGCCCTAAAAGTAGAGAAAAAGATGAACAAGAAGTTTGAGAGTAGACAAAATGGAAGAGGTCGTGGTGGAAGATCTGGTGGACGGTCATATGGTGGCCGAAATGAAGATCCAAAAAAGAAGGATGAGGTCAGTAGTAGCCAGAATCAGAGAGGAAACAATTCCAATCATTTCTAAGATCAGAATAATAGAGATCAAAGGGGAAGAGGAAGAGGACAAGGTTTAGGAAGAGGAGGCTTCTGTGGAACATGTTTTCACTGTGGAGAAGAAGGTCATAGGGCATTTGAATGTCCTCAGTGCCAAGGTAGAATAGAAGAGAGAAATGAAGACCAGGCCAGAGTTGCACATGTAGATGAAGATCCTAGATCATCAAATTCTAAAGATGCTGAAAGAGGAGAAATGCTAATTAACAGAAGAGTCTTGCTAAGTGGTGAGAACGAACCTGAACAAAGGAGGAGCCTATTTCACACTAGGTGCAAGTGTGAGGGTAAATGTTGTGATGTGATTATCAATAGTGGAAGCACTAACAATTTGGTCTCAGAAGAGATGGTGACAAAGTTGAAGCTCAAGAGAGAGAAACACCCACATCCATATCGGATTGCCTGGGTGTAGGATGACCACAAGGTCATGGTTAGTGAGCAGTGCTTGGTAAAGTTCAAGATCGGCAGGTACCAAGATGAGGTACTATGTGATATCATCTCTATGGATGCATGTCATATGTTGTTGGGTAGATCGTGGCAGTTTGATAGATGTTATGTACATGATGGTTGTGTGAATACCTATTCTCTGACAAAGGATGGAGTGCGACATAAGCTAAAGCCATTGAAGGAGACTGAAGAAAAGGTATGTGATAATGCAAGAATAACATTTGTTGATGGAAGAAAATTTATAGATGGTATGAGGGATGAGCATGTGTGTTTTGCTTTAATTCTAAAAGCTAGTAAAGAAGAAGTAGAGGATGTACCTGTAGAGGTTGCAGATTTGTTGAATGAGTTTCAGGATATTGTATCTGATAATGTACCTGATGGATTACCACCTGTAAGGAAGATCAGTGATCAGATAGATTTGATTCCAAGAGCCAGTTTGCCAAAAAAGGCAGCACACAGAATGACACCAGTAGAAACTGAAGAGTTGAACAGACAAGTACATGAGTTATTACAGAAGGGATTGATTCAGGAGAGCCTAAGTCCATGTGCTGTACCAGCAGTATTAGCACCAAAGAAGAATAGAGAATGGAGGATATGTATAGATTTCAAAGCAATAAACAAGATCACAATCAAGTATAGGTTTCCATTGCCATGAATGGATGATATTATGGACTGTTTGAGTGGAGCTGTGTATTTCTCAAAGATAGATCTGAAGAGTAGATATCACCAGATTTGGATCAGAGAAGGAGATGAATGCAAGACTTCCTTAAAGATAAAGGAAGGACTGTATGAGTGGTTAGTCATGCCTTTTGGGCTAACCAATGCACTGAGCACTTTCATGCAGCTCATGAACGAGGTTCTGAAAGAATTTCTAGGAAAGTTTGTCATTGTTTACTTAGATGATATTTTGATCTTTAGCAAGACATTGGAGGAACATATGATGCATATTCGTATGGTGTTTGAGAAGCTAAGAGATGACAAATTGTTGATTAATTTGAAGAAGTGCAATTTTGTGAAGAAAGAGTTAGTGTATTTGGGATTTGTAGTTTTAGTAGAAGGTCTAAAAATAGACCCAGAGAAGGTACAGGCTATCCTTGAATGGCCTACTCCAGGAGTGCTACTGATGTAAGATCTTTTCATGGTTTGGCTAGCTTTTATAGAAAGTTTATCAAAAATTTTAGCAGTATTTGTGGACCCTTGACTGAAACAATGAGAGGGGATAGAAAAGAGTTTAAGTGGACTAATGGGGTAGAAAAGAGTTTTCAATTGTTGAAACAAAAAGTTACAGAACAACCTATTTTAGCACTTCTAGATTTTAATAAGGTGTTTCAAGTAGATTGTGATGCTAGTGGTACTGCAATAGGAGTTGTTATGAGCCAAGAAGGTAAACCTGTTGCTTATTTCAGTGAGAAGTTAAATGATGCCAAGAAGAAGTATTCTATTTATGATCAAGAATTTTATGTTATAGTTCAGGCATTAAAGAAGTGGAGACATTATCTGCTTCCTAAGGAGTTTGTTTTGTATACTGATCATCAAGCTTTGCAATATTTGAACAGTCAAAGAAAGTTGAATCAAAGACATTCGAAATGGGTTGAGTTTTTGCAAAGTTATATATTTGTTTTGAAACATAGAAGTGGAAAGTCTAACAGGGTTGCAGATGCTCTTAGCAGAAGGAAACTATTGCTAACAGAGATGCAGATTGAGGTGGTTGGGTTCAAGGACCTCAAGAATTTGTATCCAGAGGATCCTGATTTTGGTGAAGCTTGGAAAGCTTGTACAGAACCTGTTACTCTAGACAGGTTGAAATGGTTGGATTTCATCATCTAGGATGATATGCTATTCAGACAGAGTCAGTTGTGCATTCCATGAATTTCTATGAGGGAGAATCTCATCAAGGAGAAGCATAGTGGAGGATTGGCTGGACATTTTGGTCATGATAAAACCCTTGCTTTGGTTAGTGAAAATTATTATTGGTCACAGTTGCAACAAGATGTGAAGAAGCTTGTACATAGTTGCAGAGTATGTCAGATGGTGAAGGGAGTGAAGTAGAATATAGGGTTATATCAGCCATTACCTATACCAGAGAAGCCTTGGGTGGATATTAGTATGGACTTTGCTCTTGGTTTACCGAGGACACAGCGGGGACATGATTCAATTTTTGTGGTGGTTGATAGATTTTTTAAGATGGCACATTTCATTCCCTACAAGAAGACTAATGATGTTGTTCATATAGCAGAATTATTTTTCATAGAAGTAGTGAGACTACATCGTTTGCCAAAAACCATAGTTTTAGATAGAGACACTAAGTTTGTTGGATATTTCTGGCAGACATTGTGGAAATAGTTGAAGACAGAATTGAAGTTCAGTTCATCACATCATCCATAGACTAATGGATAGACAGAGGTGGTGAATAGGAGTTTGGGAAATTTACTGAGATGTTTGGTTGGAGATAAGCCAATAGGATGAGATTTGATTTTACCACAGGCAGAATTTGCATATAATAATTCTATCAACATGAGTACTAGTAAATCACCATTCCAAATTGTATATGGAAGTAGTCCAAGAAATGCATCTGAATTGAGAAAGATAGATAAAGGAGAAATAAGTAGTGTTGAAGCTAAAGATTTTGCAGAACACTTGAAGAACATCCATGAGGAGGTGAGGAAGCATATTACCAAGATGAATGCGCAGTATAAGGCTAAGGTAGATGAGAAAAGGAGGCATAAGGAATTTCAGGTTGGAGAAGAAGTCATGGTTCATTTGCGGAAGGAGCAATTTCCAATTGATACATATAAAAAGTTGAAAATGAAGAAGTTTGGGCCATGTAAGATACTGAAGAAGCATGATTCAGGAAATGCATATGAGGTAGAATTGCCTACTGAGCTAAATATTTCATGAGTGTTTAACATTTCAGATTTGATAGAGTATCATGAAGGAGGTGTTGAAGATGAGGTTGCAGTAGCACAGTGGAGTATTCCAGCAACCAGTTCAGATATCAAGGAGATTGAAGATATACTAGACAGTCGTGTTGGTAGAAGCATAAGGAATAGGACATATGAAGAGTATTTGGTCAAATGGAAAGGATGACCAATTGAAGATTCATCATGGCTAACAAAGGAGGAGGTTAACCATCTTGGTTTTCCTCTACACACCTGAGTCGTGACAGGGTCACTTCTCAAATTACCCTGGGTTTCTGATGCAGGAGCATCCTAGGTGTAAGAGCAATCTTGCATCACCCAAAAATATTTCTATTTTTGTATTCAATAAAGGGCTATCTTGTGCAGAGCTGCTATTTATGGAAACTTGCTATTTATGGAAACTTGCTATTTTTAGTAAGTGGTCTTATGATCTCGAAATGTTCTGATTTTACATGTGGAGGTTCATCTCAGTCATATCAGCCTGCCAGCAAAGTTTCATGGTTAGATCAGGTCTAGTTTTGAAGATATTGAAGATTTTTAGTATTTGCAGCAGGGTACAAAAACATTGAACTCAGTTTTGAAGGCATTAGAGGCCCCAGATGAGGTCAAAAAATTGGGTGACGAGTGCTTTGAATTGGTCAAGCTTGTAGAGTGCTTTGTGGCATTTCTGAAATGGGGTTATAATAGTCAATCAGGTCAACTGGTGATGACTTATGGTCTCCAGAAGTCAGGCCACCTGAAATGGAGAAAAATAATTTTTGTTCAAAATTTTTGTTTGGGTTTCAAAAGTTATTTTGAGTTGACTTTGATGTAATAAATTGAAAAATAAAATAATTCTAAGTTTGGTTGGTCCTTAGGGTTAAATTTTTGGAACCTTCTCGGGCGGTGGAAATTGCCTATATAAAGAAGGCCCGTAGTGTTGTCTAGGGCAGTTCTGGGTATTGATTCGAGGCTTTGTCCTATAGAATATTGTAAGGGAATGCCCATGTGGCTTTGCATATTGTAATTCTAAAAGTTTGTAATTCTACATTTGTGGAGATAATAAGAAGCCAATTTTCTGTTCTTGCATATTATTGTCGTTGTTTCTCTATTTCTGTTAAGTGTTTGTGGTATTAAGGGGAGCACCCTTCATCACTCACAAAGGGGAAATTAAGCTCCTTTTATAAAATTTTGGATGATCTAAGCCTAGGTGGAACAATCCTATGGTTGAGAATCAAAGGTGGAAGATCTTAGGGCTAGGATTGACTTGGTTCAAGGAGTTGAGAGAAAGGGGGATGTAGTTGGAATGTGAGAGGAAGAATAGGGATGATGTTCCTCTCACATTGACATGGATGAGAACAAGGTGGAAGGGATAGACACATGTCAAGTGTCTCACAAAGACCCAAGAGAGAAAGAGGGAGAGACCTTTTCCTCATGAAGACTCTTTGTACAAGTGTCCCATGAGTCACCTTTGACCTTTAGAGGTGGCTTGAGAAGCCCCTTAGGAATAGGGCATGTCTCTTGACTTGGTTTAAGAGAGGACATGTGGTCATGAGACCAAGTCCTATGAGGCCACATAGCCCTTAAGAATAGGACGTGTGTGTGAGGATAATTATCAATAAATAATTAATAATAATTATTTATTTTAGCCAAAGTGATGTGTCAAGTGACTAGGTAGGTGAGGTGGACTAAGGGACTTAGTCATATTTAGGTGATTGTGTATTTAATTAAATCCCTTTAATAAGACTAATTAGAAAACTTAGGATAGAGGAATAGACTATAGTGAATTTACTAAATAAATTGAATAATATATTTAACAAATAGAGGAAATAATTATTAATTAAATAATAAATATTTAATTAATTTATCAAGTCAATATCAATTAAATAATAAATATTTAATTAATTAATGAAGCCATTTTTAAGTGTATACATTTTGCCCCTCTTTGAAATAATGTGCATGTCACATTGTTTCAAAGAAAATTTCAAGTATTTTGCCCCTGCCCTAGATAATGTCTGAGATGACCTATGCATGCCCCCTCCAGAGATTGATTAACCAAAAAGATTTATTTAAATTTTATTTTTTGTTTTTTTAATTTTTTTTTCTGAAGTTAGATAATCAATCTCATGAAAGAAATAGGAGAAAAGATGATTGAAAATAGGGTGAAACAGAAGAAAAATGGGAGATAGGGTCCACACACCAAGCACATCAGGTCCACAAGCTATAAATAGGGCAAAGGGGTCCGCAATAGGCTCATTATGCACACTTGTCATTTGGAGATCAGAGCGCAAGTGAGTGAAGAGTAGAGCTACCAGGATGTCATTTCCATTGTCAGATCACTGCTTCGAGAGGGCTAGACACTTCCAGTGACCACCTAATTCGGGTGAGCCAATAGGTGATTTGATCCTCTTCGTCAATTTGTGATTTCCAGCATGATAGAGAAGAATTTAGCATGTGTAGGTTAGATTGAATCATAGGTTAGTTTTTTAGAAAAAAAATGTTCTTGGGTGGCAAATAAATGTGCCATTGCAGTGCATAAATGTGCAACAACTTGCAACGTTTGTGCAGAAAATACAAACTTCTGTGCATTCATGTAGGGAAACTGTGCATGCATGTTAGAAGAAACATTTTATTGCACAAATGTGAATTAAAAGTGTGCATTGGTTCTTCCTGCACATGTGTTTCGAATTGTTGCGCATATGTCAAATAAATATGTGCATACATGATTTTTTGCTCAAATGTTTAAAGATACTGCGCATGCATTTTTTTGTGCTGCACATTTCTTTGATTTGATAGAATTTGGTCAAATTAGCAAGTCAATTAGGTCAAACTAGATGTCGACAAGATGATTTGATCTATCGACAATTAAAGTTGACCGATTTGGTCAAGATAGGCAACATTGTAGCATGGTTGCTAGTTAACCAATCTTGATGCTAGATGATTGATAAAATCATCTGTTAAAACACATGATAAAACATGTTTATAGTTGATATAATAAGATAGATAGATGTTGGAGATCAGTTTATCAAAATCTAATAGCTTGATTTTGTTTGATTTGGATAGGAGGATATTACTGATATTCTGATGTCATGAGAGAGATATCCCATCACATAGAATCTGAGACCGATGCTATCAAAGACTGACAGACTACTGATTGGTGCATCTAACTTATATCATGTTATTTACACACCCAAGATTAGGGAAAATTGGAGCATGATGACGGCATTGGCAGAACGATGACACTCGGAGATGACTACCTCCATCTTCCGACAGGGGAGATGACAGTCACACTAGAGGATGTATATCACATCCTCCAGCTTCCTATCATAGGGGAGTTAGTGCATTATGATTGATAGGGTGGAGTGACAAAGTGTGGAGTCATCTTTAGAGATGATGACATTGATGAGGAGGAGATCAGCTAGGAGGACATGGTGGACTTGTATGAGCCTCTACTAGTAGTACTAGTAGGAGAGATTGGGGGTTTTGTATGCCCTGATCGGAGATCACATAAATTTGTAGTTGGATGGGTTGGCACTCTATAGTGGATGTTGGATGGGACCCATTTTTCTTGGGGTGTTTTCTTATTAGCACATTTATATCATGATCTTCATCAGGTGGTGTACCATAGGAGTGCATCATTATCAGCAGGTGTCACACTACTCCATGTTTGGGCATGGGAGCATATTGCTATGACATGACCAGTGGCTATTAGATTTTGTGGTGCAGGACAGCCGTATATCCATTTATATTCATCAATTTTGTCTCAGGCAAAACTGGGTCATTTAGAGTTCTAGCGGTACACCTTTGATACACTAGATACAGTGACATGGAGACCATACCTAGGATGTGAGCCCTAGGATGATGAGTAGTAGCTGGGATTTTGTTTTGAGTCATGATGGCTTATAGGGAAGACACCCTTTATTCTAGAGAGACAGTTGGTCAACCGGGTTCTATGCTAGTTTGGCAGGATCCAAGGCATGCCTCAGGGAGTTACAGAGTTTTCTAGGACTCATCAGGAGAGACAAGAATGGGGGCCTATGGCATCATTTGATATAGCCCAACAGGAGTTTTTGGACATGCCATTCCAGGCATGGACTATGAGATAGGGTGTTGTGGACCAAGGGATGATTGTTGATCTGGAGTAGTTCCTTAGAGACTTTCCAATTCCATGATTGACTGATCTGATAGCTAAGCCACCAGAGAGGGATCTAGAAGATAGATATCATGGGAGATGTTGTGGGTGAGATAGGTGGGGATGAGGGAGAGGAGACAGTGGTGATGGTAGAGGAGGTGATGGAGGAGATGGAGGAGATGGAGGGAGAGGGGATAGGGCTGGTCCATGGATGAGAGGAGGTGGTGTGAGGTAGAGGGGTTTGATGCCACCTCCAGCTAGATAGGGATGGAGACAGCCTCTGGCACAGCCAGCATAGCTAGTAGTAGGAGCTCCACTATAGGTACCAGTAGTACGATACAAATACTAGCTGCCCCACTATAGGGAGAAACTATACATGATGATGCAGACATTTTACTAGCTTAGGGCAGAGTAGTACAGGGTGGATAGATCCCTAATGATGAGTAGGATGTACCGATGGATGACATGGATTCTTAGGAGGACCTAGCAGAGATGGACATCAGGGGAAAGGATCCCTATTTATAGAGAGATGTTGCGGAGGAGGAGGATCTTGATATTGACTCATTGCTAGTCCGACTAGCAATGACACAGGTGTAGGAAGACCATGTTCCTAGTCTGGAGAGGTGGATTGAGAGGCTAGAGAGCCAGATGGGACTACTGAGATATGAGTGGGATGTAGCTAATGAGAGACTCGGGGAGTCAGATATGTTATTAGATGAGCTACAGTGCACAGAGGATTTGGGTCCCCATGGAGATAGTTTGAGAGCCATGATACATGCCAGGAAGGAGATATCCTACTGGCGAGAGGCTTATAGATAGGTGGTCCTAAGGAATCAGTGGATTGGGAGCTACAGAGAGAGCTCAGTGGCTATTAGGACCACGGTTGATGGTAGACAGGCACCAGCTGGTAGTGGAGGTGTTTCATCATGCCCTTCGAGAGCACTGACAGGTTCAGGAGATCAGGGCAGATCCTCAGGATCAAGTGGTTCAGCAGTACGGGGCCTTATTGCATCTTGTAGACAGAGATAGACAGAGTCTAGAGGCAGTGGATCATAGATCATTGAGATTATTGTATAAACTTTTGTATCATGTTATCATTGTATCATTATATTTTTGACTTGATGGACACTGACTTTGGACACATTTTTATATTTCTTTATATCATTGGACATTTGGATAGTTTTGTTGTGTTTTATGGACTTTATATGATTGGACTTTATATATAGTGATGCAATTCTATCATGATTTGCTTTGATGATTTATATACATGTGTGTGTACTGACATATGTAGGATGTGATGATTTACTTTAATATGCATAGAATGTATGTCTTAGAATGCAAAATACTTTATATTCTATTTGATATTATTAATGCTTAATGATCTATCATATAATGCTAATATAAATTCATGTCTTAAATGAGTTTACTCTTATACAATGCTATGTGATTACTAATGAAATGATGTAATGAACAATGTGGATAATGGATAATGAATGAATGATGTAAATAAATGATATAAATGAATGATGATTTGAAATACATGTAATGGATAATAAATGAATGATGTAAAATGCATATAATGGATAATAAATGATGGTCTTAAATGCATATAATATGTAATGAATGAAAATGTTCGTAAGATGACTAAAATATACAATGTTCACCTTAATAAAAAGATAATGAGATGTGAATGACAACTATAACAAAACAACACATGAAGCATGCATGTAATATAGATGGATAATATACAAATGAACATAAAAAATGAAGATAATGCATGGCCTGAATGAAAATTTTAAATTATATACAATTCGAGATGAAAAATTAATGTTTTTGTTGTCCAAATGTCCTCAACTTTAAATAACAATGTATCTGACACAAGAAGAATGGACTATGAGCACAAATAACCTAATAAGAAAGGAAACCTACAAATCCCTATAAAAGGAGCACTGATATGCAAGTCATGAACTATTTAAATGAAAAGCAATATGAAATGAGTATATCTCCACAACTTCATGTAACATCTTAGAACTTCATAATAACTGGAATTTGATTTTCATCATTGAGCTTGTTATGTTGCAAGGAAATGCAAGCATCATGGTATAATTAAACCAGGATGACCTGAGCACTTCTTGCATGGAGTTTAATGTAGCAAAATTGACAAGCATCTAGGTATAATTTAATTGAGATGATCTTAGTTTCATTTGCATAATAGACAAGGAATATCCCCCCCCTCCATCGAGGAACAAATATTTGGAGTCGAGGTATGTGCTGGCGTATCACCATAAATAGTATTTGTAGAGCAACATAATTTGTATGTTGTCAATACTATTAAATTGATGAAGGCACTTATGCACAGACACCCCAACTATTTGTTCCTTTTACTTCATTGGAAGATATCCCACAAACAGCAATCAAATAAAATACCATGCCCCATCCTGGCTATCCTAAGCAATGACATATGGGAGTTTCAAACTCATGTCAAAGATATCACATAATAGCATAGGAAACATGATAACAATGAAATCTAGATATGAATGCATAATCTACAACAAATCATTCTAACATGCCTGTCATGAATATACATTTCTTTTTCCAAAGGATAGTTTAAGGTATAGTGATTAGTTCAATTGATGATGTATAGTCAAGAATCGATAGATAAACAACCATGTGTTGAAGGATAGATTATAGATTTTGATTCATCATAAGGATATCATTGTGAAAGAATGTTTGATTGTGTTTTCTTGTCTGGTGAAAATACTCCATTATGTCCTCCAAGAGTCATGACTATCATAGATCCACTTCCTGAACTAGGTTGAGGACATGCCCCTAGCTAGGTGATGGACTGACTTATTATGGATGAAGGACACAATAAGACTAGGATGAAGACCATGACAAATGATCAAGATATGGTGTGATTTTATTATGGGTATATACAATGGATAGTGTATGAACTGGCCATTTTATTATGATATATACATGGTGGGAATGGGATTGACTAGCCATTTTATTGTGGATATATATAATGAATGGACACACTAGAAGAATCCTAATAGATAAAGGTGTTGGTGTAATTAAGTATTTACTAATTATAGTTTACTTAAGTTTACTTAGGATAATGCATTTGCATAATTATTTGTCTTTGAGACACCTAGGAGTTTGCATTTCTTTTTAGCACGTGGTTAGGAGAATCTCCACTTTAGGTGTGATAGTTGTTATCACATACCTCTTTGTGTGTGAGATCCACTTTTAGTGCTCTTATCACATTATCATCCTCTCATTGTTGCACATAATTTCATGTACAATGGAGGATGATCCACCTTTGGTGCACATGTGATTCTGCCATGTCTAGTTGATAGCTTATCATTTGCATAACTTCTAGTTATCATGCATTGCCTATATATTAAGGCATTTATACATTGTATGTAATCAATCATTTCAATCTAGTTCATTATTTGATCATTTGATCATATCATATTTGTCTCTCTTGTGCTATCCCTTGAGCTTCTAGATCTTGGTTTCTAATCTTTGCCTTAGGCAAATTCTTACAAAAGGAGCTAACTTGATACACATGGCGCCTGTTTCCAAGTTTTCACCACATGCTTTTATTGCAATTTTCTTTTGATTTTTTTATTTTGATTTTATTTTTATGATTTTTTTGTATTTACAAAATATATACATAGCCCTTGCATTGGGATTTCAAGGATATAACTTCTTGAGATGTATGCTGTTAAGAGGTTCATCCAAAGGATCTCCCTCAGGTGTAGACAATTGATAAGCCCCAGAACCATAAACTGTTGTAACTACAAAAGGACCTAACCAATTGGGTTCAAACTTTCCCTTCTTCTCATGATGCAATTGATTCTTTGGATTTTCTTGAAGGACTAGGTCACCTAGCTAAAAATCTCTGATCTTTACCTTGCTGTTATACTGATGAGACATACAATACTGATAGACTTTCAAATGATCATAAGGTCTCTGACAACATTCATCTAGTAGCTCTAGTTTAGTCAACCATGCAACTCTATAGTCTTCATCAAGAATCAAATCTTTGAGAGTGACACGAAGTGAAGGCAACTCGACCTCGAGGGGTTGGACTGCTTTGGATCCATAGACAAGGGAATATGGGGTGGCTCTACTAGGAGTACATATGAAGGTATGATAAGCCCATAAGTTTGGATTCAGTTGGATATGCTAGTCACGACCAGTGTCATTGATAGTCTTTTGTAGGATCTTAACAATTGTTTTATTTGATGCCTCAGCTTGGTCGTTTCCTTGGGGATAGTATATGATAGAATAGTTATGGGTGATATGGAATTTTGCACACAATTCATCCATGTCCTGATTTTGAAATTGTTTCCCATGATCAGTAATGAGATACATAAGTATACCATATTTGAAAATTATATATAATTTGGGATAAACATAGACACTTGTTTCCCTATGGTGGTAATCGATGGACTGACCTCAATCCATTTAGTAAAATACTCAGTTGCAGTGATAATCCATTTGTGGCCGTTGGAAGATGGAGGGTTGATGGCACCCATGAGGTCGAGTCCCCACCAAATGAAAGGAAAAGTAGTTATAAAAGGATGTAATTCTTGTGCTAGAGCATGAATAAGGTTTCCATGTATCTGACATTTCTTGCATGCCCTAGCAAAATGAAAGGAATCTCTTTCCATGGTAGGCCAATAATAACCCATACACATGAGTTTCTTAGCCAAAGAGGGACCACTTGAATGTGTCCCAAAAATACCCTCATGTACATCTCACAAGGTAGTTTGAGCTTCATCTGGTAGGAATGAATGCTAAAGTGTTTGGCACCCATTCTATAGCAGTTGTTGTTGCATTCATGACTATGAATGTCAATGATGTCAACATAGTGTTTTACCGAAGACTTGCAGAGAAGTAGATAGTGTTTTGATTACCGCACGTGGTATATTGTAGTTGGAGCTATGAGGAATTAAGGATATACTCTTTGATATGTTATATGTCTATGGTTAAGAGCACAAATAGTAATTCTTTTATTCATGAAAGTTATGATCATTCTAGTGGAAGCAGTATTCAGGCAGTGTTCCTGAGTAGCACTTTTTGGAAAGCGGATGATATCTCCTAATTAGGATGGAATCTAGCTTTGTGCAATTAAAGGGAAGTTAGAGACACATTGATAGTGATGTGGATGATAGCACAAACTTCGAACTCACATTAGTGAAGATTTATTGTATTTGGAAGCTGATAGTTTTATGTAATTTTGGTGTAGCGTGTGGAATCTTTTATTCTGTAATTGTATGCTAACTCATTTGTAATTATTTGAGTGTGGTATAAAGGAAGGAATTTTTTTCCTTGTTTTATGTAGAAGAGGATAGTAGTGTATGAATATGAAGTGAAGAAAAGAGCTAAATGTGAAAGCGAATTGTGAAGGAAGACATGCGAAGTTTAGCGATCTGAAATTGAGATCTGATGTAGCAATGAGTGTGGTTTGGCATAGTCAGAGAAGAGGTAACATATTATTCTATTGAATAATGCAAATATTATTTGGATAGTGAGTTTAGTGATCTTACCCTAAAGTTGTCCTTCTGTCTTCCATAACTCTTAATAGGGGTAGAATCTTTTAACAGGGATCCAAAATCTCCTAACAGGGATTTATATGTACTAAATGTATTTCATAAGACTCGTAACAAAGTCCATCCTTTCACAAGAAATATTCATATTAGTGCATCTTTTGTGGGAATCATTCCCATTTGGGTTTACTCTTTGATTAAGAGGTTCCCTAGTCAACATATCTTGTGTTATTGTGTAATTGTGTATGAATATCTTTCTATGGTTGGTAGTTATATTGCTTATATGGTTTAATGTTGTTGAAGATGATAAAAGTTATAATTATTTGATAACTGATTCACCCCCCCCCCCCTCTTAGTTATCTTTGTGGAATTTACTTTCTAACAATTGATATCAGAGTAGCAGGTCCTTGAAAGAGAAGTTTAACAGCTTAAGGAGATCCATGGCAAATTTCAGGAAAGAAAGCCCTAAGTTTGATGGAATAAATTTTGACAGCTGGAAAGAAAAGATGAAGACACACCTACTATGTTTAGGACCAAGTTATTGGTTGATTACAAAGAATGATAAGACTATTATTGAAGAAGATGATCTTGATACATGCTCTAATGATGAGAGAGATCTATTCATGTGTAACATACTTGCAAGAGAAGCACTTTTGACAGCACTTCCGGAGAATGAATATAGTCAGGTAAAATGTTTGAAAAAGTGTCATGAAATTTAGAAAGCATTGCACTCTACTTTTGAAGGTGATGAACATGAAAAAAGAGTTAGATTACATAATTCGATATGTGCATTTGAAGATATAAGAATGTTGGAAGATGAATCTGTTAGAAGCTATATTGGTAGAATGTCAGAAATTGTTGCAGAGATAAAATCTTGTGGAGGAACAAAGATAGAGAATGAAGTGATATGGAAAATTCTGAGGCCATTGACTCCTGTATTTAAGTAGAAAACATAAATGATTGAACAAGTCATACCTTTTACTATGAACTTTACAAGAGAGACTCTTCTTGGAAGATTGGAAGCAGTAGAGATGAACCTGAGGTTATTAGGAGACTTACCTAGAATGGAGACAACATTTAGTGCTCTTAGTGTTCGCCCTACATTTTCAAGAAGCATCAGTGTGAGTGGAGATTATGTTGGCATCATTAGATCTAGAAATGAAGAAGACAAGAAGATTGAAGAAGGTATTGCCTTGCTTGTGAAAAGAGAACCAGACGGTAAGAAATTTTTTAAATGTTGGACTTGTCAAGAATATGGTCATTTTGCATCTAAATGTCCTAAGAGAGTTAAGAAGTATAGAAATAATTTCAAGCCTAGAAGATCTAAGGAATGTTATTATGCTAATGATGAAGACCTTAAAGCTAGTATTGAAAGAACTTTAAGTGAAAGCGATATTGAGAATAATGATGAAATAAGATTTGTAGCAATTAAAGAAGAAAATTATGAAACTAATGTTAAGGAAGAAAAAGCCTTAGTTTCCCAAGTTGAAAAGAAAGTTGATTGGATTATAGATAGTGGTTGTTCACATCATATGACTAGAGATATGAAAAAGTTCATAAAGTTTAACAATTATGATGGAGGAGTTGTTAGAGTTGATAACAATGCACCTTGTTTGATTAAAGGTATAGGATCTATTACTCTTGATGGGAAGACTA
Organism: Chamaecyparis obtusa; assembly: GCA_027943335.1. Lineage (NCBI taxonomy): Eukaryota > Viridiplantae > Streptophyta > Pinopsida > Cupressales > Cupressaceae > Chamaecyparis > Chamaecyparis obtusa. The sequence continues at coordinate 515,807 of BSBK01003028.1, forward strand.
ATACTGATGATGTTTACTTTGTGGATGGATTGAAACATAATCTTTTGAGTGTTGGATAGATAGTTGATAAGGGATATCAAGTTTGGTTTACTCAGAAAACTTGTGTTATAAAGGATAAAGATGGAAATTTGATTGGAACTGGATCTAGAACCAGAGGTAATGTATTTCAGTTGAATCCTACTGAGATGATGTGTTTGATTACTAAGATTGATGACAGTTGGTTATGTCATAGAAGGTTTTGTCATATAAACTTTGATAATATTGTGAAAGTGAGTACTACACTTGAAGTAAGGGATTTGCCTAAAATTATGAAGCCTACTAACATGATTTGCAAAGAATGTGTGATGGCTAAGCAGAAGAGAAGTTCATTTCCTAGTAAGAAGTTCACATCGGCAGAGAAGTTGGAGATTGTTCATATAGACTTGAGCGGTCCTACCAGGACTAGAGGATTCTATGGAGAAAGGTATTTTATGATTCTTGTTGATGATTTTACAAGAATGATGTGGATTGCATTTCTGAAAGAAAAATCTGAAGCATTTGATAAGTTTAAGATCATTAAGAACAAATTTGAAAATGAATCTAGAATGAAGATTAAATGTTTGAGATCTGATAGAGGTGGTGAATTTACTTCTAGAGAGTTTAACACTTTTTGTGAAGTGAATGGTATTAAGAGATAGTTTTCAATCCCTAGAACACCTAAACAAAATAGTATTACAGAAAGAAGAAACAGATCAATGACTGAAGTAGCAAGAGCTATGTTATTTGAGAATGATTTAGCGAAGACATTTTGGAGAGAAGCAATGAATACAACAGTATATACAATGAACAGAGTACAAATTAGAGTAGACACAGACAAGACACCTTATGAATTATGGTTTGGACATGCACCCTCAGTTAAGTATTTTAGAATTTTTGGAAGCAAATGTTATATAAAGAGAGATGATGATATTGGAAAGTTTGATCCTAGAAGTGATGAAGGTATTTTTCTTAGATATTATTTAAAGAGCAAACCATATAGATGTTACAATAAGAGAACTAAAACTATTGTTGAGAGTGCAAATGTTAAAGTTGATGAAAAGTTCAAAATTCAAGAAAGAATGCTTGATTATGAATTTGATGAAGAAGCTCATCCTAAACCTAACACTGAAACTATTGAATTATTCTATGAGACTGATAGTGAATTGTTGAATGAGAGTCATGCTGAAGAAACTGGAGATGAATCTAGAGAAGAATCTACAGTTGAAGCAAGATCTGAGACTATGACACTGAACAGGTATTTATCAAGACATCATCCTATTGAACAAGTTATTGGAAGTTTGGATAGAGGAGTTCTGACTCAGAATAAGGTACATTTATGTTTGATTTCTCAAATTGAACCTAAATCTACTAGTGAAGCTTGTGAAGATGAACATTGGATTAATGCTATGAGAGAAGAACTAGATTAGATAGAAAAGAACAAGACATGGGAATTGGTCCCTAGACCTAAAGACAAGAATTTAATTGGAACTAAATGGGTATTCAAAAACAAGATGAATGAACAAGGAGAAGTTGTAAGAAACAAAGCAAAATTGGCATGTAAGGGATACTCACAGCAAGAAGGAATTGACTATGAAGAAACTTTTGCACCAGTAGCAAGACTTGAAGTAGTAAGAATGTTTTTGGCCTATGAAGATTTTAAGAAATTCAAAGTGTATCAGATGGATGTGAAGTCAACATTTTTGAATGGAGAATTGGAAGAAGAAGTCTACATTGAGCAGCCTGAAGGTTTTCCTTTGACTCAAGACGGAGACATGGTATGTAAACTAAAGAAAGCATTATATAGACACAAGCAAGCACTTAGAACTTGGCATGCAAGACTGGATAAGTATTTGTTAAAGTTGGGATTTTCTAAAGGAACAACTGATAGCAATCTGTACACAAAAGAAATTGAAAATGGTTTGTTGATTATAGTTATTTTTGTTGATGACATTATTTTTGGAGGAGAAGATGAGGCTAGTGACAAATTTGCTGATGAAATGAAGACTAAATTTGAAATGAGTATGATTGGTGAGATGAAATACTTTTTGGGATTATAGATAACACAAAATAATGATGGTATCTTTGTAAGTCAGAAAAAGTACTTGAATGATTTGCTGAAAAGATTTGGAATGGAGGACTGTAAACTAGTTGGAACACCTATGGTAACCGGACATAAGTTATCTAGCATAGATGAAACACTGATAGTTGAGCAGAAGAAATACAGATCCATGATTGGAGGATTGTAGTATTTGACACACATAAGACTAGATATAGCACATTTAGTTGGAATTGTAGCAAGATTTCAAGCTGAACCTAGAGAATCACATTATATAGCAGTAAAGAGGATATTGAGATATTTAAGAGGCACAATGGACTATGGATTGTGGTATGAAAAATCTGATGATTTTACCCTATGTGCATATACAGATGCTGATTGGGGAGGCAATATTGATTATAAGAAAAGCACCAATGGAGGAGCATTTTTCCTTAGAGGAAGATTAGTTTCTTGGTTAAGCAAGAAGCATAATTGTATTTCATAGAGCACAACAGAAGCAGAGTATGTAGTAGCAGTAAACAATTGTAACCAGATAATTTGGATGAAGCAGATGCTAAAGGATATTGGAATTAAATTTGTTGAACCTATTGTTATACATTGTGACAACACTAGTACAGTTAGTATGTCTAAGAATCTTGTACTACATTCTAAGACAAAACATATAGAGATCAAGTATCATGTTGTAAGAGAGAAAGTTGCTGAGAAAGAAGTCAGATTGGAGTACATAAGCACAAAGGAACAGATAGCAGATATATTTACAAAGTCTTTGCCTAAGGATACATTTGAGTATTTGAGAGGTATGCTTGGGGTTATGCCCCAGCCTACTTTTGAGTAGTGATGTAGTTGGTTGCATCTGTCCAATAATATATGAGCCCTATCTTTCTTTTGGATTAGATGTTGGTACTTCCTCTATGGGGGAGTATGTGTATCTGAGCTTAGTCATGAGGACTCTAGTAAATGTATTTTTCTTCTGAATAGTGTCTTTTGACATTGAGTTGTTGTTGACATAGTGATGAAATTTCTGTCATTGAAGTCAATGGGGGAGAAGTATGCATGAAAAACAATATGAGAGAACTGAATAGGATAACGAAGCAAGATTTGATTGATGAAGAGGATTTGAAGAAGCAGTGTTACAGTATTGGATTTTTGGAACATTGGATGTTTTTCATCTATGTTTCCATCAATGCCAATGGGGGAGATTGTTAGGAATGAATGCTAAAGTGTTTGGCACCTATTCTATAGAATTTTTTGTTGCATTCATGACTATGATTGTCATTGATGTCAACACAGTGTTTTACCGAAGATTTGCAGAGAAGCAGACATTGTTTTTATTAGCACACATGGTATATTGTAGTTGGAGCTATGCAAAATTAAGGATATACTCTTTGATATGTTATATTTCTATGGTTAAGAGTGTAGAAAGTAATTATTTTATTCATGAAAGTTATGATCATTTTGGTGGAAGTAGTATTCAGGCAGTGTTCTTGAGTAGCAGTTTTTGGAAAGCAGATGATATTTCCTAATCGGGATGGAATTTGGCTTTGTGCAGTTAAAGGGAAGTTAGAGACACATTGATAGTGATGTGGATGATAGCACAAACTTTGAAGTCACATGAGTGAAGATTTATTGTATTTGGAAGCTGATAGTTTTATGTAATTTTGGTGTAGCGTGTGAAATCTTTTATTTTGTAATTGTATGCTGACTCATTTGTAATTATTTGAGTGTGGTATAAAGGAAAGAATATTTTTCCTTGTTTTATGTAGAAGAGGATAGTAGTGTATGAATATGAAGTGAAGAAAAGAGCTAAATGTGAAAGCGAATTGTGAAGGAAGACATGCGAAGTTCAGAGATTTGAAATTGAGATCTGATGTAGTAGTGAATGCGGTTTGGCACAGTCAGAGAAGAGGTAACATATTATTCTGTTGAATAATGCAAAGATTATTTGGATAGTGAGTTCAATGATCTTACCCTAAAGCTTTTTGGGCAGTGGGTCCTTCTGTCTTCCATAACTCTTAATAGGGTTAGAATCTTTTAACAAGGATTCAAAATCTCCTAACAAGGATTTATATGTACTAAATGTATTTCATAAGACTCCTAGCAGAGTCCATCCTTTCACAAGGAATATTCATATTAGTGCATCTTTTGTGGGCATCATTCCTACAGGGGTTTACTCTTTGATCAATAGGTTCCCTAGTCAACATATCTTGTGTTATTGTGTAATTGTGTATGAATATCTTTCTATGGTTGGTAATTATATTGCTTATATGGTTTAATATTGTTGAAGATGATAAAAGTTATAATTATTTGATAACTAATTCACCCCCCCCTCTTAGTTATCTTGGTGGACTTTACTTTCTAACATCATCATGTTTGAGACATCAGAGGAGAGTACCGTGAAGACCTCACCGATAAAAGGTGTCGGATATGAGGAAATAACAGGAGGCTTGGCGGAGAAAAGTTCATTTTTGATTTCAGGATAGGTCAGGGGGTAGGATGTCATTTTTTAGATAAGAATAGATTTTTTCATAGATTGGGGAGTTGTGTCCAATTAGAAGACATATAATACTCATATCAAGATCATCATATGCAGGACAAGTCAACGATTCCACCAAGAACTCAAAATGGACCTTGGTATCTTCTGTATCAAAAAAAGAAGCAATCATTGCCATTGCATCATCAGCCTTGTTATCATACTGAGGAATCTGCTCAAAAGTGATGACTGAGAAATATTGTTTGAAGTCATCAACCATACGTTTATATGGTAATAACTTATCATCTTTAGTCTGATAATCATCATTAACCTGGTTTATAATCAACTGAGAATCCCCATAGACATTTATTTCAGTTACTTTCCATTGTAAAGCCATCTTTAACCCAATCAGAAAAGCTTCATATTCTGCTATATTATTGGTGCAAAGAAAGAGCAGCTTGTAAGATTTTGGAATTGTGTATCCTTGTGGTGTGACAAAGAGAATACCATCTCTCGAACTCTGTTGAGTACATGATCCATAAAATTATAGTTTCCATGTTTGTGTAGATAAAGCTAAGATATGTGCATTAGGAAACTCTGTGTGTATAGGTTGGTCATCAATTAATGGAGCATCTGCTAGCTGATCTACTATCACTTGACCTTTGATAGCCTTCCTATCTACATACTCAATATCAAACTCACTAAGTAGCATGACCCACTTAGCCAATCTGCTTGTCAATGTTGTCTTGCTTAATAGATACTTTAAAGGATCAATCTTTGCGATGAGATGGATAGAATGTGACAACATATAATGTTGCCATTTTTGTGAAGCAAAAACAATGACCAGACATGCTCTTTCTATAGGATAATAGTTTAGCTCATATCCTACTAGGGTGTGACTGATATAGTAGATGGCTTTTTCTTTTCCTTCATGATCTTGTTGAGCCAGAAGAGCACCTAGTGAAACTGCCATAGCTGAAATGTAGAGCAAGAGTGGCTTGCCCAGAATTGGTGACATCAAAGTTGGAGGATTCACCAGATATTGCTTGATTTTTTTCAAAGCTTCTTCACACTTATCATCCCACTAGAATAAGATATTTTTATGCAACAAATGTTGAAAGGGATGACTTCGATCTGCTAGTTGAGAAACAAATCTTTGGATGGATTGGAGATGTCCCTACAAAGATCTTAACTGACTGATGTTAGTGGGGGAATCCATCTCCAGTATTGCTTTAACTTTTTTTGGATCTACTTTGATTCCTTTGGCTAAGACAATGTACCCTAACAGTTTACCGGATGTGACTCTAAATGCACATTTCTTTGGATTGAGTTGAATCTAATACTTTTCCATCTGGGTGAATATTCTATCCAACACTCTCAAATGACCAACTCTGTCTTTAGATTTTGCTAAAATGTCGTCAACATAATCTTCCATAATGGTATGCATCATATCATGAAAGATTGTGGTCATTGCTCTTTGGTAAGTTGCTCCAACATTTTTGAGGCCAAATGGCATCACATTCTAGTTGTATGTACCCCATGGGCAAGTAAAAGAAGTCTTTTCTTGGTCTTCTAATGCAATCTTGATTTGGTTATAGCCAAAAAATCCATCCATTAATGATAACATCTCATGCCCAGCTGTTAGATCAACAATGATGTCAATACTTGGCAGAGGAAAGTCATCTTTTGGACAAGCTTTATTAAGATCTCGAAAATCAATACAAATCTAAATAGACTTGTCTGGTTTTGAAACAAGGACAATATTTGAAATCCACTCAGCATAATCAATAGCACGAATGAATCCAACATCTAGGAGCTTTTTCAATTCTGCTTTAACCATTAGTGCAATGTGTGGGTGCATCTTATAGAGCTTCTGCTTAACTTGTTTTACACCTGGTTTGATAGATAAATGATACATAATGAGATTAGGGTGCATCCCAGGCACATCATCATAGGACCAAGCAAAGTTGATTTGTCTCTCTTTGAAAATTTTTGCAAAAGCTTATTTCTCTAATTCTGTCAAGGATGCTGCTACTTTAAGGATGCACGGAGACTCTTCTATTCTAATGTTAAGAGGTACTATTGGTTCTATAAGAATAGAAGATTGCTCTCAATATAGATAATTGGGAAGAGTGTCAATCCTTCCATTGTCAGGCACCTCAAAAAGGTTTTCACCATCAGATGCGTCATTTCTTTTTACTATTTTTGGATCTAATACTGCCACTGAGTGGTTTTCACCATTAGATCTATTGATTATTTTTATATTTTTATGACTGAAAGGATTGGAACTCTCTCCAAAGTAGGCCATGTCATTGAGTTCTATCAAAAATCCTAACTTGTGATTCCCTAGTGGTAAATGATCCTTGATTCCAAGATAGTCAATGATTGTGTCATCATTATGGAATATGTCAAGTTCTGGATGATCGAAAGAATCTCCATCAATAAGTTCAGGATGTACAAGGGGCATTGGATCATTCGGGTCAGTTTCAAAGGTAGAGATGGTATTGATAGAAAATTTGTCAAGTTTTATGATGGTATCAGCAAGGTCTATTTCCATACTCTCATCCGATTCATCTATCGCAAGATAAAGGTCACTTTCCTCACAATCGACAAAAGTAGTATCACGTGGGACTAATCCGAGTGAGTCAGTCTTTGAACTCTCTCCCTCATGGTAATCATTACTATAGTGATGGACAACATCAACTCCTATCTCTTTAGTACAATCAGATAATGAATCCCATTCATAATCATTTGAGTCAAAATCATCATTATCCCCAAGCCTATCAATGATTCTCTGTGCTATCCTTTGTTTCTCTGGATCTACATACATACCATTCTTTCTGAATTGTAAGGCAAGAGCTTTAGATATCTCATGAAAAGGTGTGATCTTTTCTTTTCCTTTAGGTTCTTTTGGTCCTTCTCCTTTGTATCCTAATCCTTTAGTGTCTCTTTGATAGTTTGGATTTTGCAAAATTGGTTTGATAACACCTTCTCTTTATAACCCTATAGGTCCAGCACCTTGGTATCCCATCTTTTGTAGCAAAGTATACCCTTTACCATAGACATCAGGTGATATATATTCAAGTTTGATATCCTCTTCATTCTTCTATGACTTAACAAAATGATTAGCATTACGCTCAGCTACCTCTTTGGATATTGTGCCCCCACTTATAAATGTGTCATAAACAAGTGTTGAAGGGGGTTTTGATTGTTGTTTAGTGATCAAAGATCTACCATATGATCTAGGAGATAAAGGTAACTCTATGATGCAAAGAGCTTGACCTAAAGTGTATTCTCCCATACTTCTTTCTTTTATGTCTATCTTGATCCCATTTGATTTAGAAGTTGATGCTATATTACTAGGATCACTGGGTATAGTTGTAGAAGATCCAATACGGTTATAAGGTATCAAAGAATCAGATGTCTTTACTATGTTGCAATACTGGAATGGATTAGTATCTCCTTTGATAGTGATCTCCTAACCATTATGAGGGAATTTCAAGCACTACTGATAAGTTGATGGCACAGCTTGCATGGAATGAATCCATGGTCTTCCCAAGAGAATGTTATAAGCAAGATCCATGTCTAGAACTTGGCAAGGTACATCTTTGATCATAGGACCTACTCTACTTGGTAGAACAAAAAATCCCTTGGATGACTGCTCTTCCTCATCATAAGCTTTTATCATGATTTTCTTCTTGGGATCAATAGCATTTTCAAAAAATCCCAATGCAAGGACTAGTTTCAACATACATATATTTAAGCCAGCTCCTCCATCTATTAGTATTCATTTGATTTTGTGACTCTGTACAAGGACTTCAATATGTAGGGGAGCATTGTGAGGTTGGGTAATAGCTAAATCATCATTTTCAGTAAAGGATAGGTAATGTGGGGTTGTTAAATGTCCTACCATAGCTTGAAATTGATCATGATCTAGATTTGTGGGGACCTGGGTCTCTAAGAGAGCTTTTTCAAGGATATCTTTATGAGATGGGGATAGACATAAAAGCTCTAAGATGGATATCTGGGAAGGTGTTTTCTTGATTTGTTCCAAAAGATTTTATTGGTTGGAAATATTTGGTGTAGACTTTGGGACATAAACTGGCTTGTTTTGATATGTGCTTGGTTTAGACGGGACTCCTTGGAGAGTAACTTTGGATTGAGCACAAGTAGTAACATGGACTGGTTGACTCTCTGATTCACCTTTTATGGTGATGACATTGGCATAATACTTAGAAGGATGACATTTAGAAATGTTACCAACATATCTATAGGGTGTAGAATTATAATTGGCTTGATTGTCACTCTTAGTGGTTGAAGAACCTCTTTTTTCATGCTCAGGAAGTGGATCTTTGAAAGCTATATGTGACTCATTTGAGGTATGTCCATCAACACCAATTTCATCACTTTCAATTAAGTCTTGAACTACATTTTTGAGTCTTAGACAGTCATTGGTTTTATATCCTTTTCCTCTGTGAAACTTGCAATAATCATTCACATTCCACCAAGAAGGTTTTACTCTAGGTTCAAAGTCTTTCATTTCAGGAAGCATAATGAGTTTCTTTGTGATTAACTTCCGTAATGCTAATTTGAGAGATTCCCCTAAAGGAGTAAAATTTCTTCGAGGGGACATAAAAGGCAATCTTGGTTTAGATGAATCTTTGTTGGTGTTTTGATTTTCTGATTGATTGTTATAGGTACCTTGAGTAGCATTGGCCTAACTTGTGAGATTGAGAAGGGGCTGTGTTGGTTTGACATTACGATTATCAACAATCCCATCATTGACAATGTTTTTATTTTTATTCTAGAATTTTGATTTGTCATTGTTATAGTTCTTGGAATTGGAATTTGAGGACCCAACATTGTCTTTGGAATAAAGTTTTATCTCACCTTTTCAGACCATGGCTTCCTCAATTTTGATACCATTTTCTATGAGCTTATTGAAGTTTGGTGGACATTGCAATTGTAACCTATAACTCATTTCTGGTGTAAGGTTATGCAAAAATATATCCATCTTTTCTTGTTCAGGAATCGTACGTGGATATTTGGAAAACAATTGACGCCATCTTTGCAAAAAAGTAAGGAAGGGTTCTCCATTCTTTTGATGTGCATTGCAAAGATCAAGCATATTGACTTCATGTTTGATGTTATATGAATAATGAGTCACAAATTTGTCAAGAAGCTCATTGAAAGATTTGATTCCTGGGGGTAGTTTGGAGAACCATTCCATGGCTTGTCCTCCTAAACTTCATGGAAATAGTCGCATAAGATAAGTGTCATTGTGGGTGACTTCAATACAAGAAGCACAAAACTCACGAATGTGGTCTTGTGGATCTGAATTCCCTTTGTATTTGTCAAATTTTGGTACCTCAAAATGAGGAGGGAATGGAATCATTGCTAAATTCTTATCAAAAGGATAAGGACATATATCATCCAAGGAATACTTCTTAGTTGATGATCCAGTTTGGATGTCACAGATTTTTTGTTGAAGCATCTGGATTTGTTGTAGAATGGGATCCAAAGATAATGTTTTTCCTTGAGTGTTTTGGGAAACATTGTTGTGGGAAGCATTGTTTTGGGAAGCATGGTTCTATTGATCATTTTGAGAAGCATCAGATGGCTGCTTGGTTTTTTTTTCTCCATGAGTATCTTGAGAACTACTAGAAATTTCTTGATTGGTTACAATAGTCGGTTCTCTAAAATGAGAAATATCAAAATCACTTGGTAGTTTGGCTCCTTGTTGAGAAAGCATGAGGAAATACATCTCTCTATCTAGGTCTAGGAGTCTTTCCATAACATGATAAAATATAGGATCTTGTGTAGCATCCCTAAGTTCTTGATCTGTGGGTTCCTCTTCAAATGTAAAAAGTGAAGTTTTCTTAGGAGCTTCAAGCCAAGGATTCTCATCATTACTTTTGTTTCCTTCCATTTTGTCTAGGGATTCTGAATCAATGGGTTGTTTTAGTTTCTGAGATCAAGTTTGAACCATAAATATGGGAAAATTGATTTGTGGGATGAAAGATGTTTGATGAAAAGATATGGAAAGAGTGGTTGATAGAAAAGATAGTGAAAAAGTGTTGAAAAGTGATGAGCCAACTTGATAAAATCTAAGTCAATAGGAAGTATAAATTTCACTATGATATGACAAAGAAAATCAAGAGATAGTAACCTAGGTAAGTTTGATTGAGGATGATAGATCCTGATAGGATAAACTCACAAAGATCAAAATCTGATAGATAGGGTAATGTTTCAACACTAGATTTGGAATTTCAGATGATTTGATGATTTTTGGTGAAGGAAGGTTGATGAAAATTGATGGAGAGTGATGAAAATGGTCAAACTAATGATCAGAGGTCTGTGTAGCTCAAATGTTTTTCCAGAATCTGACTAAGAATGAAAATGGGTATCTAAAAAAGTGATTGTGAAATTTGCAAAATTTGTGGAAATGCTCATTGTTGTAAATGCGCAGCGACTAATGCGCAGGACAGATTGATAAATGCACAACAAAATGAAACAAATGCACAACAAGTTGTAACCGATGGGTGGAAAAAGTATCAAATGCATAGAACAGTTTAATGAATGTGCCACAAATTGGTATGAATGCACAAGTTTTTGTTTCTGATGGATTGGAACTGCAAGATTTTGAATTTTGTCTAATTTTTTGATGTTTTCTAATTTTTGACAAATGAAAAATGCATAAACACACACATGCAAGACATAAATGATTTAATCTAATTGTTCTAGTATGAATGCACAAACATGCTTACAATCCTAAGGTTGGCAAGGACAATATCTGCTGAATCCCCACTAGGATAATAAAATCCAGCCACTCAAATCCACAGCGGACAACCTAGGAACTTGGAGGCATGGGATCCTCCTTACAGTGCACTCACTTATCAGGCACACCAAGTTTTGAATTCAATGGTTCATTACTTCCAAAAGAATTGCTATCTCTACTATCAATCATGAGTAATGTGGGGTGTCTTCACGGGCTTGGGTGACCCCTTGAGCTAGCAAATAGAAGGTTTTTGGCCACTAAACAAAAGTATTTAATAAAGACATCCATTCAGGTGGTTGTGATCAAGTCATTTTACCAATTAAGGGGGCTCTCCCAATCTTTTCAAAGCAAGGCTTTCACCTCTACTAAGTAAGACTTTAATGCACCACTGGGGTACTGGAGGAGATTTTGGTTGCCACAATGAATTCACACCCGTCTAATGTGAGACTAATCACACTAGCATTTTTTATATACCAGTTTGGAAGGGCTTGGCTTTAGCCTGTTACTGGTTGGGTCGTTCCTTGGGGTGAGTACCTCTTTTCCCACCAAAGACCACCCTCTAAAAATTATAACAATTTCTCTTACACCCAAGGTCCACGAATGGCGAGGGGAGAGGATACATTGTTATAATTTTGGGATTACATATATGCTACTAAGAAAAACACAATAGACACTCCAATCTATGCTAAAGAAGACAAACAAAGCAAAAGCATGTCATATTTTAAAGCCCAAACAAAATTTTAGTTTCTTTTGCAAACCCCTTGGAAATCTACAAACAAACTGTTTAGAAAATTTTCTTAGCAATGGGGTCTTCAAAACAACATCCTGTAAAATAGCCTAAAATGCTACCAGAACGAACATAAAATTGTTAAAAAGTTAGCTAAAATTAAATCTAACAGAAAACTGAATTTTACCACAAAAGCTAACAAATGTGCATAATAGTGAAATCAATGCATAGTAAATGTGAATGTATGCAAAGAAATGTAGGTATGTGTAGCAAAATGAAATGGATGTGCCAGGCAATGGTACGGATGTGTAAATTGTATAAATGCATAGCAAAATATGATGTAAGCGCAAGACAATGAGGTGAATGCACAGTTTGTTACAGTAAGCTTAAAAAAAAATAGAAACTGGAAAATTAACAGTTTGATAGAGAATAAATGCGCAGCATAGAGTGATGAATGTGCAATAATCATGGATGAATGCACAGGAAAAACCTGGAAATGTCTGCACACGGAAAACTGCACAATAAAATGTTAAAAATGTGGGAAGGCCCCATGGTGGGCACCAAAAATGTATGCAAATTAGCTATCTAACTACTATAAATGATAAATCAACTATTCTAAGATTAATAAATCTAACTAATTAGCAAACAACAATGAAGAATACAATTAAAAATGAACCTAAAACAAGGTTTTACCTTCACCTACCATGTAGCTTGTCTCCATTGCCCTCCTAGCCTTGATTTCTTGGATGTGTTGAGCTCTCAAATTTCCAATTTGAAGCTCCTTTGCCCAAGATGATACCAAAGTGTGGAGATTGAATGACTAAATACAAAACTAAATCCTAATTATGCAAATGAGATGATGATAGTGTGGATGCTTCACAAAATGATATGAATATGCTTGATAATGAGTGCTTGGATGCTTGATTTCTTGAATGCTTGATTTCCTATTAAAAAAATACCTATTAGCTCACAAAGGGGAAATTAGGCTCCTTTTATTGAATTTTGGAGGATCTAAGCCTAGGTGGAACAATCCTATGGTTGAGAATCAAAGGTGGAAGATCCTAGGGCTAGGATTGACTTGGTTGAAAGAGTTGAGAGAAAGGGGGATGTAGTTGGAATGTGAGAGGAAGAATAGGGATGATGTTCCTCTCACATTGACATGGATGAGAACAAGGTGGAAGGGATAGACACATGTCAAGTGTCTCACAAAGACCCAAGAGAGAAAGAGGGAGAGACCTCTTCCTCATGAGGACTCTTTGTACAAGTGTCCCATGAGTCACCTTTGACCCTTAGAGGTGGCTTCAAAAGCCCCTTAGGAATAGGACATTTCTCTTGACTTGGTTTAAGAGAGGACATGTGGTCATGAGACCAAGTCCTATGAGGCCACATAGCCCTTAAGAATAGGACGTGTGGGTGAGGATAATTATCAATAAATAATTAATAATAATTATTTATTTTAGCCAAAGTGATGTGTCAGGTGACTAGGTAGGTGAGGTGGACTAAGGGACTTAGTCATATTTAGGTGATTGTGTATTTAATTAAATCCCTTTAATAAGACTAATTAGAAGACTTAGGATAGAGGAATAGACTAGTGAATTTACTAAATAAATTAAATAATCTATTTAACAAATAGAGGAAATAATTATTAATTGAATAATAAATATTTAATTAATTTATCAAGTCAATATCAATTAAATAATAAATATTTAATTAATTAATGAAGCCATTTTTAAGTGTATACAACTACCCAACACTAAGAAGGTTATGTTTCAAACCATCTACATACAGAACATCATTAGTATTGTTCTTTCCATCCAATGTGATAGCTCCTCTACTATTGATAGGTTTAGGAGGGTTATCTCCAAATCTAACCATGCCACCATTGTATTTGTCCAAATGAACAAATCTATCTTTATCACCTGTCATGTGATTGTTAATCTCTATTGAGCATTTAAGGTTGTCATTAGTATCAAAGGATAGTAAACAGGTCGTTCAGTTACTTATATTGAGTCGGTCGGTAACAAGAAGTAAGACAAAGTAGTCGGTAAAACCTTTACACCAAGCATCATATAGTTAATCGAGCACCAGCGACACCGACACCGATGGTCAGTAAACATTGAGCATCGCAGTATACACCGAGCAGATTATACAGTGTTTACCGATGATCACAAAAAATAGCATAGTACTCTGAAATGGCACATTCTTCTATGCAAATAGTTACAACAGATCATAAAATGGTTTACTAAGATCGAGGAGCATTTATTGTAAATAGATACTCATTAAATGTAATGTTTATCTTATTGTAATAGTTGATCTAGGTTATTTTGCACCGTAGATCTTAGGGTTATGATTATTTTTGTAACCTAATTTTTTCTAAGGAAATAAAATAGAACACTATATATTTTGTATGTTTGCACCATTTTTAAGAGGTTGGGTGAACTAATATATATGAATCACGAAGCACTTGAAGACATATCAGTTTACCGAGTAGAATAGAGCACAAAGGATATCAGATTGAGCAGAATCAAAGAAGGCTACCGAGCATAACAGAGTAAGAAACCATCACAGATAAGGTGATATTTTGATGAGCACTTATAGATCTATTTCAGACAATTGAGTTGTCAACTAGAAGATAATTACCTATTAATTTCTGACAATTGTGATAGAGTTTTGATAAATCTCTTAACCGAGTAGACTTAATAGTATTATGTAAATCTCTTAACTGAGTACACACTTCATTAGTGCTATTTAAATCCTATAACTAGGTAGATCTAGCTGATCTAATATGTTACTCCTAATAGGGTAAGATCATCAAAACTGATCAAAACTTGTAGCCTTAATAGGTAAACCTTTTCTATCCACAATAGTGAAGAATTTGTGGGTGTCATCCCCACCGCAGTTTTTACCTTCTAACAAGGGTTTCTGCGTAACCAAAATACTTATGTTATGTGATTGTCATATTGATTTCATGTTTTTTACTTTCTTAAGTTGACTAGATGATTGATTTATACAATTGTATTCAAGTTATTTTGATTGGTTATCACGATATTCAGTTATAGATCAGAAAGGTTTTACAAGTAAAAGTTTTGAGGGCACTGATTCACCCCTCCCCTCTTGGTACCTATCTCTCCTAATTCCAACAATTGGTATCAGAGCACAGTTCTCTTGTTGAATAGTCTAACCACTGAAGGGTAAAGATCTAAGTCATGGAGAGATACAAACTTGACAAGACTATTGAGAATCAGAAGATACAAATATAGATGTTTGTGGACCAGTATAAACAAGCCAAGGAAGAACTCAAGAAATTATTGGTTGATAGGAAGAACCTTGCAATTTAGTTAAATGAAATCAATTATCATGAAGAACCTATTGATGAAATATTTGATCATATTGGATCAAGCTCTGGAAGTATCTTTGACGGATCTAAAAGCATAATCTTTGATTTATCTGAAAAGAATCAAAATCTATCTGAGCAAGTGAAAGCACTTCAAATTGGTCATGAATCTCAAATGGTGAGAATGGTGGAAATCATGAACAATGCTAGACAAGCTGAACAAGATTGGAATCTAGCTATTGAAGACTAAAGACTGATGACTGAACAACTTCAAGAAAAAGAAAGTGAAATACAAAGACTCACCAATCGTCACTTCCAAGTATCAAATCAGATGATGACAGTTAATCAAGAAATGAACCAAGTAAATGGAGAATTATCAAGAAGACTTGAAGATGTTGCAATACTCAGAGAAGATAATGAAAAACTGTTAAATGAAATAAAGACACAAAAGAAACACAATGAAATGATGAAGTTAGCTGAGGATAGTTCTAAAAAGATTGATGATTTCCTGACTAATCAGAGGAGATTCAGATGCAGAACTGGTATAGGCTACACCGGTGAAGGAGAATTATCACAACAAGATGAAAAAGTCAACAATAATCAAACTCAAAAACCTAAAGTGATGACATGTTACCACTGTGGAAAACTAGGACATAGATCTAATGTGTGCAGAAGCAAAGCACAAGGTAAACCTCTTGTCATTCCTAAATTCAATGGATATTGTTATTATTGTGGTAAGTTTGGACATCCAGCTTATGAATGCAAAGCTAAGAAGAATAAAATTGCTAATAATACTACTGAGGAGAAAATATGTTATACTTGTAATAAGCATGGACACACTGCAAGGGACTGCAAGGTGAAAATGACACAAGTCTGGACACCTAAGGAGAAATTACAATGAAAGCCATATCAACCAAAGAGACAAGGTAACTCATATGTTTGGGATTATAATACATGGAATAATTGTACTATATGTGGTCGGTGTGGACATATTGCAGCAAATTGTTACAGAAAGAATCGGATTGGACAGTCAAGAAACTGGACAAATGTAGGAATGGCATGTATGCACTGTCACAATGTCGGTCATGTAAGTAAGAACTATAAAGACCGAGCACTTGATGAAAACCATATATTTGAAAGTGGATATAACATTGTAGATATTACAAAGTTAAGGAATACAATGTGGAAGAAGGCATCTAATGAGAATGCTGAGTCAAGTAACATTGTCGGTGAAACCTCATCCACTAGATTGGGTGACATCAGTACCTCCACTTAAGATGACAAAGGTATGTATGGAATTGGCATTTTAAATGATCACATTTTACATACAGTTCCTTATATATGATGTACAAATACCAAATCTGCATGAATAAAGATGCATCATGGTTTATGTGTTATAAGTTTACAAATGTTATATAGTTGGTAAAAGAAGAAACGTGAGTTGGTTACTCGTTGGTAATCACTATACAAGGTTAACTGATAACAATGCAAACTGATGAAGAAATTCTATGTTAACCAAGCTGACAGCTATTTCATATCAAAAGTTAGGTCATGTATTTAATGCATCAAAGTTTGAGTAGGAATATCGAAAAGTATATATATACGTGGAAATAGAGTTCATTGTTACATTGCAACTTCGAAGAATAGAGATTTTACAAAGAAGAGTTCAAGCTAGAGATTTTTAGAAAAGATTCCAAGCTACTGTAGATTAAACTGATAATAAATCTTTGATGATAATGAGTAAGTTCATCTGCCTACCAAACACTGGTTATCTATTGTTTGCCTAAACCCTAGAAACAATTTATGGCATCGACATCGACTGTAAGAAAATCGTAGAACATTGAGGAGGAAGTGGAATTAATTGTTAGGGCACATTTTGCCAAGGAGAAATTCAAACCTCATCCCAAGGTCGCAGCACAAATAGACAATATGGGTGCATTTTCTAGTATTCCAGATAGGGTTTTGTTAACAGAAGATGTTAGGGCCTATATTCACTGCAAGATCAGTGAAGTATGTGATTTTGAAACCATTTCTACTTATCAGCAAGTCTGTGAACTGGATGGAAAGATTAAAACCAAATACAAGAATATTGAGGAGTCAGGGTTATGGTGTTTCACATACTTCCTGCAATCCTTCCACAATGACTGGATAAGAATTGTGCTAAGTAGATTTCACGATGGCAAATTTTGGTTGGATAAACCTGTTGAGGTCACTAAGAAGATTATCAATAGGGTTACTAGGTACCCTACAATTGACAAAGCCAAAGCATTTTGAAGTTTGTCTCATCCTGATGTAGAAAAGAACACTGGAGCTCAATGGGACAGTAGGGCACTAAAAATATCAACTATCAAAGATCCAGTGGTAAAAATTGTAGCTCATGTCATTAGGTACAAGATATTCCAATCTAGCAAACCAAATTGTGTACCCTACAACACCATGGACATGGCTTACAAAATTGTGAAGAAAGCTCACCAGGTTTATCTTGTCGAGCTACTACTACACCAACTGTATGACAATATGAAGACAATAAAAGAAAAGAAGTCTAATACATGTAAGTACAGATCACTACTTGTCTGTACATTTCTCTATCTACAAAAATATGTACTAGGTATCGGTAAAGTAAACTGGCAATCAGACAAACCAATAACTGCCCAAATTGGTGAAATGATCAAAAGTTTAGGAGACAATCTGAATAAGGAATTCAATGCATATTTCAAGGAATTTCAAACAAAAATGCAACAAAGAAGTAGAATTCCAAGGGAATTAGTGACCAAATTTGAAGATGACATATGCTTTGTAGTCAGCACAGACCACTCAATGATAAAGGCAGTAGAACCAAGAACAAAATGGCTAGCACTGATGGGATATGAAATGAATCATGATTTCTCTTTGAAATATATTAATGCATTGTTGGCATTACCGATAGACATCACTGCCAGTAGGTTTGGTGTATATGAAGAAGCTAAGTATAGAATCACAACAAAAATAGAGATCGATAAAATGTCAAGAAGGGAAAAGAAAATGAGAAAAGATCTCACAGCAAAATATGGAACTACATCTGACTCACCTAAGGAGTCATCAGTTGATGAAGCAACCGAAGGTCAGTTACAGTTGGTTGACAAGCCCTATGATAGCGAGGAAACTGAGTCAGACAAAGAAAAGGATCACACACTGATTCCTCCCACAACTGATGAACAAGATATGAAGCTGCCAGAACCTGAAGGAATGAAGACATGTTCATCAACTGCTGCATGATCCACCGAGCAAGTAGAAGTAGTAAAAGTAGCAAAAAGAAGAGCAGCTACATCTACCAGGAAATATGTTAAGAGAAAGACCAAGAAAGTAGTTGATGTTGGAAATTTTGCTAAGCTGAGTACATAGATGTTGTCATTATGGTAATATATGATCCACATGAAGAGTGCAAAGGTCAGAGAGCAAGTATAGCAGAGTGCATTGAAAATTTGTCTAAGTGTGAGACAACATTTTCACCAGTGTACCCGGACATAGTTTTTGTTTATGGCATTGACTGCAGTAAGTTCAGTGCTTGCACACTTGAACATAGACTCTATGATGTCTAATGATGACCCATCTTAGAGCACAAGTTAGTACAGCATGTACAGAATTAGTTATGACAATTTTATCGAAGATAGTGTTAAGCCGACGGGATAGTTTTGAAGATAGAATTGGTAAAGAGTTAAGGGATTATTTTGTTTATCAAAATAATGTCTTCACAATATAAAGGGATGACATCCTAGATGTTAACCCTTAGATAAAGATATATGGAAGCTAACCATGTAAAGTTATTAGCCTTAATAACTTGTATATATGTAATTGTAAATTGTAAGAAGATCAAGGATGTGGTAATATTGTAATGATATGATAAAGTGATATGATGCGAATGTAAGAGCAGTGAAAAGATATTGATGCAAGTAGCATAACGTTATGTACCTTAATCCATTTTTGTAATCAGTATACATTGTACATTACTTGTTTGGGCAATGGGCTTATCTGGTAATCAGATTTTGTATTGACAACTCCTAATAGGGTTGAGGCTTCTAACAAGGCCTATAGTCCCTTAATCAGGACGGATACACTATATGCTTGTAATAGACTCCTAATAGAGTTAATATCCTTAACAAGATACTTTTGATTAGTGGATCTTTGTGGGTACCATCCCCACCAGGGTTTTCCCTTGGTCAGGGTTTCCTCGAGAACATATCATGTGTTATGTCTTCTTTAGTTTTATTGCTATGCATGTTGTTTAGCTTCTTATCTTATGCATGTGTAAAGATAATCCATTATATCCATATTTGGGAAAAAGATAAAGTTTGTAGAATACTAATTCACCCCCCCCCCCCTCAGTATTCCCTATTTCTAACAATTGGTATCAAAGCATAGTTACTCGGAAAAGAATCATTTAAGGAAAGCCTAGCAAGTTGAGTAAGATCTCTATGGATATGGATCAACTACAAAAGAATCTTGAAGAAGCTCTTGAACAAATTGATATGCTTATTGATGAAAGAGACACTCTGAAAGGGAAATATGATGATGCAAAGAACCTCATTGAGAAACTGAAAAAGAAGTTGGAAGATCTAAAATCTGAAAAGGAATCTGAAATTCTTATTGAAGATTGTGATGACAATTTAGAAAAAGAAAATGTGATCCTTAAGCATGAACTGAAGATAGAAAAACTGAAATTAAGTTTGAAAGATGGAAATAGCAAGAATGAAGAAAATCTGAGATCTGAGAATGAAAAGTTGAAGATTGAAAATGAAGAACTAAAATCTAAACTTGGCAATGTAAGATCTGAACTTGAGAAAGTCAATTTACAGTATGCTGAACTTGATAAATACAACAAGATTGTGAAAGGTGAACTGACTCAATCCAAACAACAACTTGAAAGGCTATATTCAAATAGTGAGAAGATTGATGAAAAAGTATCTTTTGGGAAACCATCCTATGATAAGACTGGACTTGGATTTAACATATTCTAAACAAATGATGAGAACAAGGAACCAGATTTGAAAATATCTGAAAGTCTAGATGAGAAGAAGCCTGATGAGATCAACAAATTTGAAGACATACCTAAAGGAGAAGAACCACCTCAGCAAGAAGAATCACCCAAAGGTATGCAAAGAGAATTCAAAGGTAGATGTGTTGGTTGTAATACTATTGGTCATATGAAGAGAGATTGCACAGGTAAGAAATGTAAACCTCTTAATGATTATTGTTATAATTGTCATGGTTTTGGACATAGAACTATTGAATGTAGAAAATTTAAAGTTATTGAAAACAATTATGGTAGTAGAATGTTTAGGAATACTAACAATGCAAATAAGAGACCTACTGAAGATATGAACAGAAGAAATAGAGTAGTATGTTATAGATGCAACAAGGTTGGACACATTGCTAGAAATTGCAGATCACAAATCAATCAGCAAGGACCAAGATATGGAAACAATGGAACTATTTGTCAAATATGCAACAAGATTGGACATACAGAAAATTTTTGTAGAATGAACAATGGAGTTTTTCATCCTAACCCTAACCCTAGAAATCATGAAAGAAGAAATGAAGATGCAAGAAATAGATAGAAAGGTTGTTGTAGTAATGCAGATGAAGTGAAGTTTGTTAAAGACATAGATCAAGGAGACATATTCAACATTGAAGGTAATCAGAAAGGTGAAGTATCAAGTGGTAAGAATGAATCCTTACCTGACCTATCTAGAAGCACTTGATTTATGAAAATTACAGTAGATTAGGAACTTAGAATTAGTCTAGAAGTAGATTTATGATGAATTAAGTCTTGTACAGTTAATGTAAGGTAGTTTATGATGTACTGATGCTATGGTTAAGAGTGCAAAAGAAAATATTATGTTTTGCGAGATCGCAAGAAGTTTTAAGTTTTTGTAGGTTAACAGAAACAAATTTTTGGAAAGAAGTGGAAAAAGAATTGAATGAGATGTCAGACCTAAGTGAGATTGAAGTAATAAAAGGTTATGATCGATGTTATTTGATCATCAAAGAGAGTTGAAGTTTTTAGGAGAGCAAAGAGTAGTGATTGGAAGCATTTTGTAATGATTTGGTGAAAGATTTGAGCACCAAATCTACTCAAATCTTTCACCAAATCATTACAAAATGCTTCCAATCACTACTCTTTGCTCTCCTAAAAACTTCAACTCTCTTTGATGATCAAATAACATCGATCATAACCTTTTATTACTTCAATCTCACTTAGGTCTGACATCTCATTCAATTCTTTTTCCGCTTCTTTCCAAAAATTTGTTTCTGTTAACCTACAAAAACTTAAAACTTCTTGCGATCTCGCAAAACATAATATTTTCTTTTGCACTCTTAACCATAGCATCAGTACATCATAAACTACCTTACATTAACTGTGCAAGACTTAATTCATCATAAATCTACTTGGCAGATCTTTGAATCGGTATAAAAGAACTAGAAGCAATCATGGATGTATCTTTAATTCATAATGCCAGAGACAAAAATAGACCTAGAATGAAGAGGGAACCAGTAGAACCCTTGGAAGAAGATAACCCTAGTTTAGCATTATCATCCGTACTAGATGAAGTTTTGCATTTGGAGAATGTGAGAAGTTATCTTGGATGAAAGTTAGAAACCATCAATGATAGTGATTTTACCAATGAATATCAGAAGATTTACAATCATGATATGTCATTGAAACAAGGATATGAACATTTGAAAGACAATGAGATTGTTAAGTATGCATTGCAGTATGAATTTGACAATGAAGAATGCACTAAGATTATTTTGAGCAAAATTCACAATGGAAAGTTTTGGCTAGAGGATAGAGTGATAGACATTATAGATGACTTGATTCATGAAGTCATTGGAGTATCTAAAACTAGTGCTATTCCTTTAAATGAAAAGAATATGAGGAAAATAGTCATGGAAAACACATAATCAACCTATAATGGCAGAGGAATTGTGATTAGCAAGATCAAACAACATGATGTTAGATATTTTTGCAAGTTTCTAACAACTAAGTTTTGTGCAAATTCTAGAGAAGATGACATGGCAGCTAGAATGGTACACATAGCCTATTTAATGTGTATTGACAAGGTACCAGTTGATATGTGTGAAATTTTGAGAATATAATTGTTTGAAAACTTCTAGAAGATTAAGAAAACTAAGTATGCACAATTTAGATTTTCATCCTTAATCACATACATGTTTTTCCACCTATTCAGAAGATTTTCGTACACCATTGTAAATGATTGGAATGATGGTCAATCTAGTATGGAAAGGATAAATAAAGTATATATGAAACATGTTATTGACAAAGTGAATGAGAGTGTTATGTTAGTGATGAAGACATTTCAGAAATTGGTAATCAGCAGATCAAGGATTCCACAGTCTATTATGGAGAAATATAAAGATGATATACATTTTATGGTTGACACTGACTTTACCTATATTGAAGTAGTGGAGCCTAGAATTGAGTTCATAGACCCTCTTGGCTATGAGATATCTAAGATAGAAATAGAACAATATGTTGGCAGGTTCCTTAAGTGTAAGTTGGACACTCAGTGTGATGCAGGAGCATCCTGAGTGTAAGAGCACTCTTGCATCACCCAAAAATATTTCTATTTTTTGTATTCAATGAGGGCTATCTTGTGCAGAGCCGCTATTTATGGAAACTTGCTATTTTTAGTAAGTTGGTCTTATGATCTCGGAATGTTCTAATTTTACATATGGAGGTTCATCTCAGTCATATCAGCCTGCCAGCAAAGTTTCATGGCTAGATCAGGTGTAGTTTTGAAGATATTGAAGATTTTCGGTATTGGCAGCAAGGTACAGAAACTTTGAACTCAATTTTGAAGGCTTTAGAGGCCCCGAATGAGGTTGAAAATTTGGGTGATGGGTGCTTTGCACAAGTCAAGCCTATAGAGCACTTTGTGGCGTTTCTAGAATGGGGTTATAATAGCCAATCGGGTCAATGGGCGATGACTTATGGTCTTCGGAAGTTGGGTCACCTGAAATGGTGGAAAATAATTTTTCTTAAAAATTTATGTTTGGGTTTCTAAACTTATTTTGAGCCAACTTTGATGTAATAAATTGTAAAATAAAATAATTATAAGTTTGGTCGGCCCTAAGGGCTAAATTTCTAGAACCTTCTCGGGCGGTGGAAATTGCCTATATAAAGAAGGCCCGTAGTGTTGTCTAGGGAAGTTCTGGGTATTGATTCAAGGCTTTGTCCTACAGAATATTGAAAGGGAATGCCCATGTGGCTTTGCATATTGTAATTCTGAAAAGTTTGTAATTCCACATTTGTGGAGATAATAAAAAGCCAATTTTCTGTTCTTGCATATTATTGTTGTTGTTTCTCTATTTCTGTTATGTGTTTGTGGTATTAAGGGGAGCACCCTTCATCAAGTGGTATCAGAGGAGGATTTCTTGAGTGTGTAAATAGATCACTGACTGTGAGGTAGTTTTCACCAAGACCATGGTTAGGGTTTCAGCGCGCATCACGAAAATGCCTCCACAAAGAGAATGTGGTGGAAGAGCTGGTGTTGTGATACCTGAGGTTAGAGAGCTATAGAGACAAGTGCGAGCATTGTAAGAAGAGATTCACAGAGGAATGAATCTTAATGTCAGAGACAAAAGTGAGGATGAAGCCAAAGAAGAATATCAAGGAGAAGCTGAAATTGTGAACCAGGAGGAAGAAAAACTTTTTCGGGCGATTTCCAAGATTGGAAAAAGACCTAAGATTGAGGTTCCTACATTTTCTAGAAATCTTAACCCAGAGGAATTGATCGACTGGATCAATGAATGTGAGGAATATTTTGAGTATGAAGATGTTGAGGATCCTGATAGGGTCAAATTTGTGAAGGCCAGATTGAAAGGTCATGTAAAGATCTGGTGGCAAGAAATTCAATTAGAGCAAAATAGAAGAGGGAAAGATAAAATCACAAGATGGGATCGGATGGTGGATAAATTGAAGTGATAGTTCATTCCTGTTGATTATGAGCTTGACCTACTAAAGAAAATGCAAAGTTTGAAGCAAGCAAGAAGATTTGTTCAGGAGTATACAGAGGAGTTCTATCGACTCCTCATTAGAACAGGCCATGTAGAAGCTGATAAGGAGAAAGTTGCCCGATACCTTAATGGGTTAAGGCCAAGCATTCAGGAGGAGTTGAATCTGGTTCGAATGAACAGTATTGAGGAGGCATACTAGTTTTCCCTAAAAGTAGAAGAAAAGTTGAACAAGAAGTTTGAGAGCAGACAAAATGGAAGAGGTCGTGGTGGAAGATCTGGTGGATGATCATATGGTGGCCAAAATGAAGATCCAAAAAAGAAGGATGAGGCCAGTAGCAGTCAAAATCAGAGAGGAAATAATTCCAATCGTTTACAGGATTAGAGTAATAGAGATCAAAGAGGAAGAGGAAGAGGACAAGGATCTGGAAGAGGAGGCTTCCATGGAACATGTTTTCACTGTGGAGAAGAAGGACATAGGGCATTTGAATGTCCTCAGCACCAAGGTAGAATAGACAGGAGAAATGAAGGCCGGGCTAGAGTTGCACATGTAGATGAAGATGCTAGATCATCAAATTCTGAAGATGCTGAAAGAGGAGAAACGTTAATTAACAGAAGAGTCTTGCTGAGTGGTGAGAATGAACCTGAACAAAGGAGGAGCCTATTTCGCACTAGATGCAAGTGTGAGGGTAAATACTGAGATGTGATTATTGATAGTTGAAGCACTGGCAATTTAGTGTCAGAAGAGATGGTGACAAAGTTGAAGCTCAAGAGACAGAAACACCCACATCCATATCGGATTGCCTGGGTGCAGGATGACCACAAGGTCATGGTCAGTGAACAGTGCCTGGTAAAGTTCAAGATTGGCGAGTACCAAGATGAGGTACTATGTGATATCATCTCGATGGATGCATGTCATATGTTGTTGGGTAGACCATGGCAGTTTGACAGATGTGATGTACATGATGGTCATGTGAATACCTATTCCCTGACAAAGGATGGAGTGCGACATAAGCTAAAGCCATTGAAGGAGACCGAAGAAAAGGTATGTGGTAATGCAAGAATAACATTTGTTGATAGAAGAAAATTCCTAGATGGTATGAGGCATGAGCATATGTGTATTGCTTTAATTCCAAAAGTTGGTAAAGAAGAAGTAGAGGATGTACCTGTAGAGGTTGTAGATTTGTTGAATGAGTTTTAAGATATTGTATCTGATAATGTACCTGATGGATTACCACTGGTAAGGAAGATTAGTCATCAGATGGATTTGATTCCAGGGGCTAGTTTTCCAAACAAGGCAGCACACAGAATGACACCAACAGAAAGTGAAGAGTTGAACAAACAAGTACATGAGTTATTGCAGAAGGGGTTGATTCGAGAGAGTCTGAGTCCCTGTGTTGTACCAACGGTATTAGCACCAAAGAAGAATGAAGAGTGGAGGATGTGTACAGATTCTAGAGCAATAAACAAGATCACAATCAAGTATAAGTTTCTATTTCCACGAATGGATGATATTCTAGATTGTTTGAGTGGAGCTGTGTATTTCTCAAAAATAGATCTGAAGAGTGGATATCACTAGATTCGGATCAAAGAAGGAGATGAATGGAAGATTGCCTTCAAGACAAAGGAAGGAATGTATGAGTGGTTAGTCATGCCTTTTGGGCTAACCAATGCACCGAGCACTTTCATGCGGCTCATGAACGAGGTTCTGAAAGAATTTCTAGGTAAGTTTGTCATTGTTTACCTAGATCATATTTTGATTTTTAGCAAGACATTGGAGGAACATATGATGCATATTTGTATGGTGTTTGAGAAGTTGAGAGATGAGAAATTGTTGATTAATTTGAAAAAGTGCAGTTTTGTGAAGAAAGAGTTAGTGTATTTGAGATTTGTAGTTTCAGCAGAAGGTCTAAAAATAGACCTAGAGAAGGTACAGACTATCCTTGAATGGCCTACTCCAAGGAGTGCTACTGAGGTAAGATCTTTTCATGGTTTGGCTAGCTTTTATAGAAAGTTTATCAGAAATTTTAGCAGTATTTGTGGACCCTTGACTGAAATAATGAGAGGGGATAGAAAAGAGTTTAAGTGGACTAATGGGGCAGAAAAGAGTTTTCAATTGTTGAAACAAAAAGTTACAGAACAACCTGTTTTAGCACTTCCAAATTTTAATAAGGTGTTTCAAGTAGATTGTGATGCTAGTGGTACTACAATAGGAGCTATTATGAGCCAAGAAGGTAAACCTATTACTTATTTCAGTGAGAAGTTAAATGATGCCAAGAGAAAATATTCTATCTATGATCAAGAATTTTATGCTATAGTTCAAGCATTAAAGAAGTGGAGACATTATCTGCTTCCTAAGGAGTTTGATTTGTATACTGATCATCAAGCTTTGTAATATTTGAATAGTCAAGGAAAGTTGAATCAGAGGCATTTGAAATGGGTTGAGTTTTTTGCAGAGTTATACATTTGTTTTAAAACACAGGAATGGAAAGTCTAATAGGGTTGCAGATGCTCTTAGTAGAAGGCAACTATTGCTAACAGAGATGCAGATTGAAGTGGTTGGGTTCAACGATCTCAAGAATTTGTATCCAGAGGATCTTGATTTTGGTGAAGCTTGGAAAGCTTGTACAGAACCTGTTACTCTAGACAGGAAGAAATGGATGGATTTTATCATCCAAGATGATATGCTATTCAGAGGGAGTCAGTTGTGCATTCCATGAAGTTATATGAGGGAGAATCTCATCAAGGAGAAGCATAGTGGAGGATTGGCTGGATATTTTGGTCATGATAAAATGATTGCTTTGGTTGGTGAGAATTATTATTGGCCACAATTGCAGCAAGATGTGAAGAAGTTTGTATAGAGTTGTAGAGTATGTCAGATGGAAAAAGGAGTGAAGCAAAATACAGGGTTATATCAGCCATTACCTATACTAGAGAAGCCTTGGGAGGATATCAGTATGGACTTTGTTCTTGGTTTACCGAGGACCCAGCGGGGACATGATTCAATTTTTGTAGTAGTTGACAGATTTTTGAAGATGGCACATTTCATTCCCCGCAAGAAGACTAATGATGTTGTTCATGTAGCAGAATTGTTTTTCAAAGAAGTGGTGAGACTACATGGTTTGCCAAAGACCATAGTTTCAGATCGAGATACTAAGTTGGTTGGATATTTTTGGCGGACATTGTGGAAGAAGTTGAAGATAGATTTGAAGTTCAGTTCATCACATCATCCAAAGACTGATGGACAGACAGAGGTGGTGAATAGAAGTTTGGGAAATCTGCTGAGATGTTTGGTTGGAGATAAGCCAATAGGATGGGATTTGATTTTACCATAGGCAATATTTGCATACAATAATTCTGTCAATAGGAGCACTGGTAAATCACCATTCCAAATTGTATATGGAAGTAGTCCAAGAAATGCATCTGAATTGAGAAAGATAGATAAAGGAGAAATAAGTAGTGCTGAAGCTGAGGATTTTGTAGAACATTTGAAGAACATCCATAAGGAGGTGAGGAAGCATATTACCAAGATGAATGTGTAGTATAAGACTAAGGTAGATGAGAAAAGGAGGCATAAGGAATTTCAGGTTGGGGATGAAGTCATGGTTCATTTGCAGAAGGAGCGGTTTCCAGTTGGTACATATAACAAGCTGAAAATGAAGAAGTTTGGACCATGTAAGATACTGAAGAAGCATGATTCAGGAAATGCATATGAGGTAGGATTTCCTACTGAGCTGAATATTTCACCAGTGTTTAACATTTCAGATTTGATAGAGTATCACGAAGGAGGTGTTGAAGATGAGGTTGCAGCAGCACAGTGGAGTATTTCAGCAACCAGTTCAGATATCAAGGAGATTGAAGACATACTAGACAGTCGTGTTGGTCGAAGTATAAGGAACAGGACATATGAAGAGTATTTGGTCAAATGGAAAGGATGACCTGTTGAAGATTCATCATGGCTAACAAGGGAGGAGGTTAACCATCTTGGTTTTCCTCTGCACACCTGAGTCGTGACAGGGTCACTTCTCAAACTACAGTCTTTATGATTATTCAGATAGACTTAGCTTGGAGAATGCAATTGTAAAGCACATGGTTTTTGCAAATAAGAAGTTTGACACTATTCAGGGTCAAATACCTAATGACTTGTATAACAAACTTGTAAATAGAAAGAAGAGAGCACAAGAAGAAGACACTTCTATCAGAGAGAATCTAGTAAGAAAGATTTGTGATGTGAGAAATGATGCACACCTGAAGCAGATATTGAAGGCCTTAAGCACCCATCTAAGAACCAAAAGAAGAACCATTCTAATTATGGGAGGCAGATATGAAGAAGTTAATTCTGATACAGAGTAGGCAATAATCAAGGTTATGGCAGAAATTGTTGGAGAACCATCAATTGTAGTAGAACAAGTAGGTGAAGTAGAACAAGAGGATATTCCCTTTCCTCCAGCTATTAGCATTGAAGATGAATCAATGAATGTAGAAGGTACAAAGGTCACCTTGGATACTGATGACAATGTATTCAAGAATTTAGGAAATATTATTGACAATTTGGCTCTTGATGAACCGGATACAAAAATAGAGCATACACAAACCACTATTGAAGAACCTAAAGCAACAAAGATTCAAGCACCTATTCATATCAAAGAAGACATCAGTCTTACTCCTGAGACTGGAAAGAAGAAGGAAATTGGATCTTTATTTGAGGATTTAGAAAAAGAAGTTGATGATGATGATCAGTTGGAACTGATCACTTCTTTGAATAAGATTATTGGCAAGAATAAGAAAGTGAAGAATCTTGAAGGGAGTCTGAAGGAACTAACTGAGAAGTTACAAAGAATTGTAACTACACAAATTATAGAGGCAGACCCTTTGGAGAAAGCTAAGAAGGTAATGAGCACTTTTGATAATGAATTCACTAACCTATCTGATATTGCAAAAGTGAGAGCTCAAGTAGCTTATGAAGCTAAAATGCTTTTGAATATTAGCCAGAATATCAGGAGTGACATTAAAAGTCTTGATATCTGTATCAAGGACTTGAGGAAGCATTTGGAAATAGGAAAATCTTTGTACATACAGTGTACAAAATTAGATACCTTAACAGTAGAAGAAGATCAGAAGATGAAGTTAAAAGAAGCAAAAATTCAAAATGAATGTAACCTTCTTTCTAGTCCCAATGTGAAGGTATTAGATATTGAGAAGAAAGTTAGGAAGATTTATGATGAAATTAGAGTTTTGCAAGATGAAAGCAATAGAAAAATGAGAAGATTTACTCTTTTGAGAGAGCACACTTCTATGAAGTTATGCGTTATTGAAGAATAGTTGGAAGAATGTCTTTCGGCAAAGACATCTTTTCAAAAGTTTAACTTTGAAAACCTTCAAGCATGTCAAATAGTAGCTTATGGACTAAGCACTTTACTCAATGTGGTAGATTCCATTAAGAAATCATGGGAGAAGGAGATAGAAGCAATGAAAGTTGATTTTGCAGATTGTGTTGCAAGCCTACCAGCTTTGCAATAAGGAACTAAGGTATAATCTTTTTTGTGACACAATTTTGTAGCCCTCCCTACTTTATTTTGTCATTGTTGTCAAAGGGGGAGAGATATAGAGTAGAAAATTGTTGTATATGATATGGATTGATACTCTTAGGGGGATTATTGTAATAGAAATTATATTTTGAGGAGTTATAAGGATAGTATATGTATATGTTATACTATGGGCACAATTTTGAGATAATTTTGAGATTTTGAGTTGTACACTTAGCCAATTTTCTCATATGTTGCCACCAATGACAAAGGGGGAGATTGTTGGCAATTTGGCTAAGCTAAGTACATAGATGCTGTAATTATGGAAACATATGATCCACATGAAGAGCACAAAGGTCAGAGAGCAAGTATAGTAGAGCGCATTGCAAATTTGTCTAAGTGTGAGACAACATTTTCACCAGTGTACCTGGACACAATTTTTGTTTGTGACATTGAATAGAGTAAGTTCAGTACTTGTGCACTTGAACATAGACTCTATGATTTCTAATGATGACCCATCTCAGAGTGCAAGTCAGTACGACATGTACAAAATTAGTTATGACAGTTTTACCAAAGATAGTGTTAAGCTGGCAGGACAGTTTTGAAGATAGAATTGGTAAAGAGTTAAGGGATTATTTTGTTTATCAAAATAATTTCTTAAAAATATAAAGGGATGAAATCCTAGATGTTAACCCTTACATAAAGATATATGGAAGCCAACCATGTAAATTTATTAGCCTTAATAATTTGTATATATGTAATTGTAAATTGTAAGAAGATCAAGGATGTGGTAATATTGTAATGATATGATAAAGTGATATGATGTGAATGTAAGAGCAGTGAAAAGATATTGATGCAAGAAGCATAAGGTTATGTACCTTAATCCATTTTTGTAATCAGTATACATTGTACATTACTTGTTTGGGCAGTGGGCTCATCTGGTAATCAGATTTTGTATTAACAACTCCTAACAGGGTTAAGGCTTCTAACAAGGCCTATAGTCCCTTAATCAGGATGGATACACTATATGCTTGTAATAGACTCCTAACAAGGTCAATATCCTTAACAAGATACTTTTGATTAGTGGATCTTTGTGGGTACCATCCCCACTGGGGTTTTCCCTTGGCCAGGGTTTCCTCGAGAACATATCATGTGTTATGAGTTCTTTAGTTTTATTGCTATGCATGTTGTTTAGCTTCTTATGTTATGCATGTGTAAAGATAATCTGTTATATCCATATTTGAGAAAAAGATAAATTTTTTAGAATATTGATTCACACCCCCCCCCTCTCTCAGTATTCCCTATTTCTAATAGTTGAGACACCGAAGAAAAAGAGGAAATACATAAGAAATAAGGAAGATCTAGAGGATACAAAAACTGAAAATGATCCTAATCAATTCAAATTAGTTCAAAATAGGGAAAGTACTATAGAAGAAATAGTTGAAGATATAATTGAGAATGGAAATATTACAGATCCAAGCATAGGCAAATTTGACAAAATGTCAATTGAGGACAAGACAAAGATAGAACATGCTATCGTCCAAATGATGATTAAATTCAAGAGAGTATCGATGGAATTTGCATGTCAGTTGCCAAAAGAACTTGATGATAAAATAAGTGAGAGATGGGCTATTGCACTAGATACAGAGAAAAGGAAAAGAGAATGGTCACTAGGTCATGTAGCCTCACACTTTAGCTATTCTATGGTAAGTGAATACATGACAAAATATCAGGCTAGATTTCTAGTCAAGAATAGAGCAATGCAGATCATGAATGCGAATGTGGATGATATGGATGTCATATGTGATTCTCTATGGACATCAATTTTGAAAGCAGAAGAGAAAGCTGAATAGGAAGAATTCCTGAAACTGTCTAAGAAGAAACACAGTTCAAAAGATAAAGGTATTTTCATTAATGATAACAAAGGTAAGAAAATAGAAGACACCGGTATATTAGTTACTGAGGTAATTGATATCACCAAACAAAAGGAAGAAATAAAAATTTCACAGGATGCACTGAATCAAGTTAAGATCCACTTGCAAAAGAAAACCGATGATGATGCACTCATTGAGGACATCAATAACGATGATCCTGATGATGAGGATGACAAAGATGTGACAATTGCACCATACAAAGATGAAGCATTAGACACTGATAGTGTGCTCACATCACTATCGGGTGAACTACCTGTACTTACAAAGGAAATTGAAATAATTTCACCAATATAACCTGATTTGTCTCATCCTGAGCCAAATAAAGATAGAACTAAGATTCAAGCACCCAAGCAACCTGCAGATACAAATGAGCCTAACAAACTAGAGGCATAGTCTACAAAAACAAAGGAACCAGAAGAAACAAAGTCAATCGAGGTGAACCCACCTAACACTACAACTGAGACTCCCACACCATCTATCAAGGAGCTGAAGAAGGATGATATAGTGTCACCTAGGAAGGATACTCTGAGAAGTGAAGAAAAAGCTATTGTCATAAGTGCGAAGTCACCTCTTGCCCAGAAGAAGAAGAAGAAGAAAGCCAAAGGGCTGGTCACCAAAGGGCCGGTCACCATTGATGAAGTTATCATTATACCAGAATGTGACCCGAGAACCCTAAGCCCTGAGGAACTAAGTAGGTATGGGGAATTATGTTCAAGGAAAGCGGCACAAGAGAAGTTAAGGCAAGAACACAAACATAAAGAAGTGTTAAATGATGTGCAGGATATTCTACAACAGATAGTACCGAAAACAAATATTGATGAGAATACTCCCATCTTAGATCAACTTGCCACACTCACCAACAAAATCAATGCCCCTGATATAGATGCAGACAAAAGAATCGAAGAAAGGGTAGAATCAAAGATTTAGAACAAATTGGCAGAAAGGATTAGCACAGAAGTGGCACTGAACAGGTTAAAATTATCTAAGGTCATTACCGAGGTAAAATCTATCACCCAGATAATCTATCAACTTCTAATCAAGCTTTGTACTTCAGACACCTTCACTGTAGAAGTCAATGAAAAGATAAGAGGTTTAGAAGAAGAGATAAGTTAAGTACACAAGTAGCTATCGCCGAGCCAACTACTTTCTTAAAGCATTTAACCAAGTTTAGGAACTCTAGCGGCTGATAGTAGACTTAAGGAAACAAGAAGCGCACATCACCAATCAGGTTACCGAGCTACAAAAAGAACTCACTCCTTACCTAAAAAATTTTTAAGCACACATTTTCAAAGCTAAACAACTTGTGGCAACACCATAGATTTTGGTGTTGGATAATATCTTTGACATGCATGCACAAGTTGGTCTTGACTATATTGCTCTTACCAACTTGAAAGAGGAATAGGACAACCTCTTGGAGTCTGTAAAGAAAACCCATCCACACATTTTTGATAAGATGTAAGTATACATTTTATATATATATATATATATATATATATATTTGCATTTGGCATTATTATCAAAAAGGGGGAAAACCATGTATATGCCAAATACGTATACTTTGATATATTACACACTACCGAGAGCATGCACCTAGGGGGAGTACTTTGTACTTAGAAGTTTTTGTTGTGGATATGTATATGGCGGAGACATAAGGCATATATAGAAACATTTTGTCTATATACATTTGAAGTTTTGATACTAATGCCAAAGGGGGAGATTGTTAATCTCTATTGAGAATTTAAGGTTGTCATTAGTATCAAAGGATAGTAAACAGGTCGGTCAGTTACTTATATTGAGTCGGTTGGTAACAAGAAGTAAGATAGAGTAGTTAGTAAAGCCTTTACACCGAGCATCACAAAGTTAACCAAGCACTACTGACACCAACACCGACGGTCAGTAAACACCGAGCATCGTAGTATACACTAAGTAGATTATACAGTGTTTACTGATGATCACATAAAATGGCATAGTAATCTGAAATGGCACATTCTTCTATGCAAATGGTTACAACAGATCATAAAATAGTTTACTAAGATTGAGGAGCATTTATTTTAAATAGATACTCATTAAATGTAATGTTTATCTTATTGTAATAGTTGATCTAGGTTATTTTGCATCGTAGATCTTAGGGTTATGATTATTTTTGTAACCTAATTTTTGCTAAGGCGGAAAAATAGAACACTATATATTTTGTATGTTCACACTATTTTTAAGAGGTTGGGTGAACTAATATATATGAATCACAGAGCACTTGAAGACATTACCTATCTTTAAGACAATCAATTTACCAAGTAGAACAGATCACAAAGGATATCAGATTGAGCAGAATCAGAGAAGGCTACTGAGCACAACAGAGTAAGAAACCATCACAGATAAGGTGATATTTTGATGAGCACTTATAGATCTATTTCAGACAATTGATTTGTCAACTAGCAGATAATTACCTATTACTTTCTGACAATTGTGATAGAGTTTTGATAAATCTCTTAACAGAGTAGACTTAACAGTCTTATGTAAATCTCTTAACTAAGTACACACTTCATTAGTGCTATTTAAATCCTATACCTAGGTAGATCTAGCTGATCTAATATGTTACTCCTAACAGGGTAAGATCACCAGAAGTGATCAAAACTTGTAGCCTTAACAGGAAAACCTTTTCTATCTGTAGTAGTGAAGAATTTGTGGGTGTCATCCCCACCGCAGTTTTTACCTTCTAACTAATAGGCAAACCTTTTCTATCTGCAGTAGTGAAGAATTTGTGGGTGTCATCCCCACCGCAGTTTTTACCTTCTAACAAGGGTTTCTGCGTTACCAAAATACTTGTGTTATGTGATTGTCATATTGATTTCATGTTTTTTACTTTCTTAATTTGACTAGATGATTGATTTATACAATTGTATTCAAGTTATTTTGATCGGTTATCACAATATTCAATTATAGATCAGAAAGGTTTTAAAGTAAAAGTTTTGAAGGCACTGATTCACCCCTCCCCTCTCAGTACCTATCTCTCCTAATTCCAATAGTGATGTGAACAACCACTATCTATAATCTAGTCTGTCCTTATATCAGCTTGTGAAATCAATGCTAGCTCTTTTTCCTCTTTCTCATCTTCATGAACTATCTTATTATTCATTTTCTTTATAATAGCAATGAATCCAATTTCTTCTTTAGCTGAATCATCATCTAAAAATCCATCTCCAGCATAGTAACATTCCTTAGAGTATTTAGACTTGTAGTCATTTTTGAACTTTCTATCTCTTAAAGGACACTTAGATGCAAAGTGACCAATCTTATTACATGAAAAGCACTTAAACGGAAATTGACCTTCATATTTTCCTTTTCCTTTCTTTTCTCTTTTGGAAATCATAGAAATGAAACCATCTAGTGTTTTCTCTTCATCATCATCATCAAAATTACCAGAAGTGTTTGCAGATTTCTTACCATGGACTATTACTTTGAAGGCTGTCTCACTTTTAGGTTTTGTCTTCAATCTAGAAATCTCAAAAGCTAATATTTCTCTAATCAAGGTCTCTCTCTTGAAATTTGATGTAAGATGCATGGTCTCATCAAGGATGTTGATCTTGTTTTCATATTTTGGATTAAGAGTAGTCATTAATTTGTCCATAATGTCTTCCTTTGAGATCTCTCCACCATTGTTCCTAATTCCAAAAACTGCTTCATTGATCCTTTGATTGTAAGCTCTGATGTTTTCTTCAGGTAGCATCTCTAATGCATTGTATCTTTTCTTCCATGTTTTTTTGCATGCATCCTTTGCTTGTTTGTCTCCTTCAAATATGTCTTCTAGGTACTTCCATATTTTGTGGGATGTATCTACTTTCTTTATTTATGAAAAATCACTATCAGATAGGGTGCTAATAAGGGCTTCTTTGGCTATTGCATTCTAATGAAACAATTCCTTTTTCTTTTCAGTAGCATCATCCTTTGAAAGGTCTTCTAAGGTAGGGATCTTGACTGCTTTGATAATTACATCAAAAAATTCAAAAGAAATGCATTGCAAATGAGTCACCATCTTGTTCTTCCAATCAAGATAATTCTCTCCATCAAACTTAGGACTTTCTTTTCTGAAGAATGCCATCTGATCAACCTCAAGCTGTTAAAATTTCTCTCTGAGGCACTTGGCTCTGATACCAATTGTTAGGAATAGTCCCAAGAGATAACTGAGAGGGGGGGGGTGAATTAGTTATCTACAAGTTTCAATTCTTATCCAATTAAGTATACTTAAACATAAAGCATAAACACAATGAAAGAACACATGAACAAAACACCAATATTTTGGTTATGGTGAAACCCAAATAGTTAAAAACCCCGGTGGGAATTGACACCCACTAATATTATGTACTAGTGTTTTATGATCCTTGCTAGAAGATCCTTAACCCTGTTAGGAGTTGCTTTACAATATATTTAGTACAGTGACCTGGTCAAGGGTCAGACACTGTTAGGAGTCTTTTACAATTAACCCTATTAGGGGTGAGGATGCACTATCTGAGAGCACACTGCTCAAAGGGGTGAAAGCTACAACCTTCTTTTTAATAGATACACACTATATCTGGATCTTGGTGAATTGCGCTTTGACCTGCTATCTAGATCAGTTCTAATGTATAGCACAAATAATTTACTTGGTCAAATAGACCTTCTTCTGATGGCTCAACACTTTGCACACTCTACTCTGCTCTTCACAAACAACTCTGAACCACACTTTAGCAATCACAAATGACTGCCTATAAATATCTTTCCTCTAAATGATATAATCAAGTCATCCTATTAGAACCACCTTGAAATCATATTAGAGAAGTCATAACAAACTCCAATAATAATTCAGTCGGCTCTACTAAGCATGCAACACATTCTGGGACCTGTCCAATAAGATTATTGTAGACGCAGGCTATAAACTATCAGCTCTACCGAAATAACTAGATCTTTCTCCTCAAGCTGAATTACCTCATGTGCTCTTATCTAAACATTACTAACTCTTCTCCAAGCTCTAATCCAAGGGCGCATACCAAAATGATAGGTGCAACTCTAGAACCAATATATTCTCTGTTAGCTCTTCTGAACAAACATAGAAAACTGCTACTGGTGAATAGCGACTGCATAACCTCACTTCTACTGATCATCAGACTCTATGTCCATGAATGTAACATCACTAACATGTCTCCATCACATATCCAAACGTGCAAGGCTCCATGATAACTATACAGACAATCATACACAGAACATTGCCTGTAACTTTGTCAGGAACACTGCTGACACAAGCTACTGTATAACTGTCTATACTAATAGTTAACCTTTGTGCCCATGATATCATGTTGATAACATGTCCATGCTACATATACTAAAATCTTATTGCATAAGTCTTCCATGCATGCTACTTACCATATGTTGTCATCAATGACAAACATACAGTGAGTACTGGCTTGTTGGCAAATCTCCAACATAATCAACATCGTAACCCAAATGGAAATTTTCAAACATTTGTTTGCAAAAATATAGGAGCACCTCATCCTTTTGGGGCCACATATAATGGGTCGCCAACCATCTTAGAAATATAAAAGGGGCTTGTAAGTCATATGTACATTTTGTGACCCTGTATGCTCTAACCACCCTCTTATCTATGTAATGGTTTCCAAACATGTTCCTAACCCAAGTAAATGAAACATCTGAATCAACTATCCTCCAACCCATAGTCCCTGTGACAATTCTAGAGAGGCTATAGTAAAAAGCATCAATCAATGTATCATCATATAGATTGTATGATTCAGCCTTCTGAATCATACTCATAAGCTCAGTGTGTATAGATGTCAATTTCTCCCTATTAGAGAGAGTAGTACTATTCTAAAATGTCCACTCTAATGTAGTTAGAGTGGCGTGCATCCTAGACATAGTCTCAACTCTACGACTATCTCTACTCTATGGAGGGGGGGTACCATGGTGGTCTGAGGAAGCTCGTGATCCTTGACTATTATGAACACTAGGCTCTGAACCACTAGAAGACATGATGTACACAAAAGTAATATATATCTAGATAAAAACTACTCACTGCAAGTGGGCACATACACATGTACATACATTCATTAGAATATATCTATATATATATATATATATATATATATATATATATATATATATATATATATATATATATATATATATATATATATACACACACATACATACATATATATACATACACACACACACACACACACACATATATACATATATATATATATATATGTGTGTGTGTGTGTGTGTATGTATATATATATATATATATATATATATATATATATATATATATATATATATATATATATATATATATATATATATATATATATATATATATATATATATCTGTAGATATATATATATATGTATGTATATATATCTGTATATATATATATATATCTATGTATATATATCTGTATATATATATATATATCTATGTATATATATCTATATATATATATATCTATATATATATATATCTATATATATATATATATATATGTATGTATGTATGTATGTATGTATGTATGTATGTATGTATGTATTGTTGGAAATATAGATGTAGTAACTGAGAGGGGGGGTGAATCTGTTAACCACAAAAATATTACCACTGATCCCTTAGATATCTTAACAAATTATTTACTGTTGCCACTCGGTAAACATACAGAGAAATGTTGAAACTCGATCTTTGAAGTGTGTAATAATTAAACTATTCTTAAGCATTCATCACTGATTAACATACATGAACACAAGAGACACCAAATTTACCATGGAAACCCAATATGGGAAAAACCATCAATGTAACTAGTTACTATTTTTCACTCTTCTGAAGTGATGCCCGGTTAGAAGCCAACCCGGTAAAAAGTTACAAAACACACTGTTAGGTGTGACCTTGTTAGAGGATTTAATCACCCTGCTAGGAGTGGCCTTGTAAGAGGTCTTGAAACAATTCAATAGAATTCTCACCTTGTTAGAGGATTTACAAAATGGTTGTTAAACCAACTCAGTTAAGAGATTTTGATATTACTGCTACAATTGTAAGAGAGTAACAATGAAATGACCTACAATTGAATTGTTGAATATAGATCTCTATTCTGCTTCACTAGATCCTTACTGATCAAATAAATCTTTGCTTCTCCTCAAGGATATCTAACCATCCTTCAAAATTCGCACATACCTTTCTTCAAAATCATTTCTGCATGCTGTATATCTTATTCACCATTTAACCTTCTATATATATATGCCATTCTAATTAACATTTAGATTGTCAAGTCGGCACTAATAATTATTACAAAAATTGACTGGGATAAACAAACTGTAATAACAAAATCCTTTGAAGGGCCGACCTTGCTCAATAAACATTAATCCTGAAAAGATTTCCTTCGGTGACCGAGTGAACTCGGTAAC
The DNA here is from genome assembly GCA_027943335.1 of Chamaecyparis obtusa. NCBI lineage: Eukaryota > Viridiplantae > Streptophyta > Pinopsida > Cupressales > Cupressaceae > Chamaecyparis > Chamaecyparis obtusa. The sequence continues at coordinate 555,101 of BSBK01003028.1, forward strand.
CACAGCGAATTTTGCAACATCCTTTGGAGACCGAGGAGGCTCGGTTAACACTATTTTTTGTCATGTTTCCTTTTGATACCCAAGAGATCTCGGTAGACACTAAAAACTACCTAGCTGACTGACTGATCTCAATAGACACTGAGAACCGTCTAGCTGACCGACTAAGCTTGGTAGACACTGAGAACTGCCTAGATGATCGACTGAGCTTGATAGACACTGAGAATGATAATTGATATGACATTTGTGTGACATCAAAGACAACACATAGCTAATCCAACAATGTCCTTCAGACAATTGTATCCAAAAATCTCCCTTTTTGGCATTGATGGCAACACAACATGTCATAGCACAATGAAATTTCACAGAGAAACCTAGAGTAAGAAACATATCCTTAGCTTCATTCTGATTCCCATCATCTTCAAACTTCTTTTTGACTGAGAACTCTCCCTCTTAACTTCTCAAATTATTCTCCTTAAAAATTTCTTGAAATGACAGCAAACTCTCCCTCTTTGACAACACATGCCAAAGACAACTTACAAAGTTTCGGTAAATATCAATGTACCTTATGTACTGATTCATATGCAATGATTCCTTGACTATGCTGCATCAACTGATTGATCTTCAACATGTTCTGGTTGATGCATCACTAAAACTTTATTTAGTGAACCTTGGATAGGGATTGACCCCTAACTTGCCTCTTAGATACAAGAATGCATTCTTAGGTAGTGGCTTGGTGAAGATATTTGCAATTTGTTCTTTTGTATGAATATATTCCAATCTGATTTCCTTGTCCTGCACCAATTCTCTGACAAAGTGATATTTTGTAGCAATGTGCTTGGTTTTGGAATGCATTACTGGATTCTTTGAAATATTTATTGCACTTGCATTATCACAAAACATAACAACTGGTTCTTTGATCTCAACCTTCATGCCTTCCAAAAACTGTTTAAACCATACAATATTAGAGTAGTTTACTGCTGCAGCAACATATTCTGCATCTGCTGTGGATTGGGATGTGCAGTTTTTCTTTTTACTAGTCCAAGATACTAACCTCTTGCCAAGAAAGAATGCTCCACCACTTGTACTCTTTCTGTCATTAATGTTTCTTGCCCAATCAGCATTAGTAAACACTTTTAAATCTAGATTGCCTCTAAATTTATACCACAAGCCATAATCTTCAGTTTCCCTTAAATACCTCAAGATTCTTTTGGTTGCCATCATGTGATTTTCTCTGGGTTTAGCTGAGAATCTTGCCACTATACCAACTGCTAAGGCAATATTAGGCCTTGTGTGCACTACATACTGTAATTTTCCAATCATTGATCTGTATAAGGTCTGATCTACTTCTTTTGAATCATCATCTTTGGTAAGCTTCAGTCCAGTACACATGGGTTTACCAACTGGTTTTGAATCTTCCATACCAAATTTCTTAAGTATTTCCCTGATATATTTAGACTGAGTAATGTAGATACCATTTTTGTTCTGCTGAATCTAAAGTCCAACAAAATTTTTTATCTGACCCAACATAGACATTTCAAATTCTTTGTTCATATGCTCTAAAAATTCTCTGCACTGACCATCATTTCTTGTAAACACAGTATCATCCACAAATATTTCTGCCAAAACAATTTTTTTATCTGATCCTTCTTTGATGTATAAATTACTGTTGTCATTAGCTCTTTTGAAATCAATCTGAGTAAGATAGTTATGTAATCTTTCATACCATGCTCTAGGAGCTTGTTTCAGACCATACAATGCTTTGTGTAATTTGCAGACCATATCCCTTTTGTCTGGATCAATAAAACCTTCAGGTTGCTCAATGTAGACTTCTTCCTCAAGAATACCATTGAGAAATGCAAATTTTATATCCATCTGATATACCTTAAATCCTTTATGTGCTACATATGCAAGTAAAGTCCTCACACCTTCTAATCTTGCAACAGGAGCAAAAGTCTCTCCATAATCTATTCCTTCTTCTTGAGAATATCCTTTACATACCAATCGTGCTTTGTTTCTTGATACTTGACCATCTTCATTCAACTTATTTCTGAATACCCATTTTGTCCCAATTACATTTTTATCTTTAGGCCTAGGTACAAGAGTCCATGTCTTATTTTTCTCTATTGTCTCTATTTCTTCATTCATAGCCTCAATCAAACTTTCATTTTCCAATGCATCTTTGACATTTTTAGGTTCAAAATCAGCAAATAAACATGTACCTTTTAGTTTACTTCTTGTCATAGTACCATCTGATTTATTTCCAATAATCTGATCTGGTGTATGATGCTTTCTAACATACTTGGCCAATACAGGTTCCTTGCTTCCTGAATGAGTTACATTGTCATCTTCTTCATCTCCAGGTTCAGGTTGCTCGGGCTCGATAGATACTTGCTCGGTAGCTTCAGACTAAGACTCGGTACTTTGTGACTCGGTCTGAACTTCTTCTTGTGACTCGGTTACTGTACTGGGCTCGGTAGATGTAGTTTCCTTATTGACAGATGTGTTTGGCAATGTATCAGGTTCGATGAAAACAAATCTTCTGTAATCCTTTGGTTCCTTTTTGCTTTCTTCTTCAGTCTTTTTTGCAAACTCATGAATTCTCACATGTGCACTTTCTATGATTTTGTGAGTAGACAAATTTAGACATCTATATGCCTTACTTTTGCAAGAATATCTCAAAAATATTCCTTCATTACTTTTTACATCAAATTTTCCTTTTCTAGATTCTTTTAAGATGTAACATTTACTACCAAATACTTTTAGGTAACTTACATTTGGTTTGTAGCCATACCATAGCTCATATGGAGTCTTGAATGTGTCTTTTCTCGGTTGTACTCGGTTCAGGGTATGAACTGTAGTGCTGATAGCTTCCTTCTAGTATTTTATAGCAATGTTCTTTTCAATCATTAGAGTCCTTGCACAGTCCATGATAGATCTTTTCCTTCTTTCAGCTATTCCATTCTGCTCAGGAGTTCTCGGGGCTGATACCTATCTTTTGATTCCTCTTTCAATGCAGAAATTATTGAATTCATGGGAGATGAATTCACCACCTCTGTCTAATCTCAAGCATTTTATTCTTTTTCCTATTTCCTTTTCAACTCTTGCTAAATACCATTTGAACTTCTCAAATGCTTCTAACTTTTCTCTTAAATACATAACAGTCATCATTCTAGAGTAATCATCAACAAAGAGAATAAATAATTTTTCTCTAGTATAGCTCTCAATTCCAATAGGTCCACATAAATCAGTATGCACAATTTCCAAAATATCTTCAGACTGATAGTTTTTACTTTTAAAACTAGACTTTCCCATTTTACCAATTTGACAATTCTTGCATAAACCAACATCAGGTTTCTTCAAAGTAGGAATACCTCTTACTTTCTTGAATTTGCTTATTTTCATCATGTTATCAAAATTTACATGACATAACCTTTTGTGCCATAACCAACTTTCTTCAATTTGAGCAATAAAACATGAGTATTCACCAAGATCAAGATAAAACAGGTTACCTTTGGTTTTTTTGCCTGATCCTATTAGTTTTCCTTTGTCATCCAGCAATCTTTCTTTGCCATTCATGAATTCAACTTTGAATCCAATGTTAATTAGCTGTGCTACACTTAGAAGATTATGCTTTAGTCCTTCAACCCAATATGCATTATCACATACAAGTTCTTTTGTTAATGAAATTCATCCCTTTCCTTTTATACAACAAGGTTCATTGTTTCCAAACCTTACATTACCACCATCAAAGTTTTCAAAGTGTTCAAACTTAGTCCTATCACCAATCATATGATGTGAACATCCACTATCTATAATCCATGTATCATTCTTGCTTATATGAGAGATAAGTGCCATCTCATCTTCATCATTATCAGATTCATCTTTTACAGCAATGAAAACAATTTCTTCTTCACTATCATCTGAATCTTTAGCTAAAAAACATGTTTTCTTACCTTTATCCTTGAATGATTTTAAATTCTTCTTGCCATTGTACTTGTAACCTTTCTTCTCATCTTTGCTTTGCTTGTGTGGGCACTTAGCTGCAATATGACCAATTTCTTCACATGAAAAATAGATTAAGGGAGTTTTACCTTTGTATTTTCCTTTGCCTCTTGAATATTTCTTTGCAAGTAATGCTTCAATAACTTCAAGATCACTATTAGAACTTTCCTCTGATTCTTCTTCACTTTCTGATTGGATTTTCTTCCCTTTCTTGAGTGAAAGTTTGGCCTCAAAAGCTGATTCAATATTTTTAGAAGTTGGAACATAGTTATCATAGTTATCCAGTTCAAAGGCTGTCAATCTTCCAACTAAGGCATCCAAAGTTAAATTGTGATTTTCTTCACATCTTCTTTCTTGAATAGCAGAAACTCTTATTGCATAAATAGGAAGTAATGTTCTAAGAACCTTACTTATAACAGTTTCATCATCAATTTTTCCTCCAGAAGCTCTGATTGCACTAACACTTGTCTTGATCCTTTCAACATATTTTGCAATGTTTTCTTCTTCTCTCATTTTCATCTAATCAAACTGTCCTCTTAGGCTTTCTACTTTGGCTCTCTTTGCATTGTCATCATCGCCATAGATTTTCTTCAGCTTGTTCCACATTTCATGAGCAGTTGTGCAATCTTTGATTTCATCAAATTCTTCATAGCTAAGAGCTGATGCAATGTCTATCATCATAGTGTTATGGTTCTTCTTCTCTACAATGTCTTCAACAATTAATATGCCAATAGGAATTGTATATTCTTGATCAATATATTTGCATCCTGAATCACCAATGGAAGCCAGATGAAGTCTCATGAGACCTTGCCATGCTGAAAATTTATTTCTGTTAAGCCTTGGAATTTCTCTTTTGTAAGACATCCTAATCTTTAGCTTAGGTCCTTGAAACCCTTCG